>CM053784.1:360413450-360985439 GCA_028749045.1 Cupressus sempervirens
CCATAATTCTAAGCCAAACCTGTTGAATCCCCAAATTTTCACCCCAGAAGGTTCTCTGATTTCTTTCCAACCAAACTTGCCATAGCAAAAAAATGGTTCCAACGTACCAAACATCCTGCAAAAAGGGATTCAAGGAGGGGGGCCTCTCTAGACTTCTCCAAAACTTCGCTAGGAAGGAGGCATGAATACATGGTCATTTCCAAACATCCCACCAGAAGTGCAAAAGTTGAAGGGTGAAAGAGCAGCCGAAGGAAAAATGTGTAGAATCTTCCTCTCCATAGCTATAGAGAACACACCTTGAAGGGCCATAAAAACCTCTCTTCTAGATATTGTCCCAAGTCAAGCATCTGTTCCAAACCAAAGTCCAAAGAAAGTAATTACATTTTGGCCAAGAAAACTTATTCCAAACTCTCTTCCACCACTAAACCTCCCCTCCCACAAGTTGTTGGGAGAGAAACTCCTGATACCCAAATAAATAGTGTAAGTACCCTTAGGATTAGGGGACTAGGCCAAAACATCATCCTCTGAAAGGGAGCAATAGTTTTGGCCAGATAGAATGTACTGTAGTTCAACATGCTCCATGTCCAACCCAAAAATCAGCCATTCCTCTGGGCTCTTCCATCTTGCCTCCACCATCTTTCCCTGGATGGAAAAGGACTTAAAGTTGCTCACCCTTGTCCATCTAGCCTCACAAAACCTCTAGGACAATATGTGCAAATGAGGATATTGAACAACCATGGGAGGGTAGCCATCCCAAGCATCATCCTAGAAATGTGCCTCTGACCCACTTTTGCATATCCAGAAAAGGCCACTTTTAATGAGCGTAGCCCCTTTCTTGAGGGTGTTCCAAATCACCAAACCTTTCCCAGAAAGGCTATACCTAGGAATATCCTTCTAGGCGATTCTAGGAAAGTACTTCTGAGACAAGATTCTGGCCCAAACACGGTCCTATTCTACACACCATCACCAATACAATTTGGCCGCCAAAGTAGTACCAATTAGCATTGATTGTCTTAATCCAAGACCACCAAATTGCTTTGGGCTACAAATAGCCTCCCTTTAATAAGACTCCACTTAGATGTAGATAAACTACCAACCCATAAAAACTATCTAGCTAAAGCATCCAAGTCCCTAACAAAGCTCATCGGTGCCACTCGAATCATACACCTATAGAGAGGAAGAGCCTAAACCACAGATTGGATCAACTGGACTTGACTCGTAAAGGATAGCCACCTATGGGTCCAATGAGTGACTTTGGCATAGAATTTATCCAGAATGACCTACCAAGAATCCCTAGATTATCTGCCCACTGAAATAGGAATCCCAAGGTAGAGCAATGGAAGACTCCCAATTTGGAATTTGAGAATATGAGCAATTCTCCTTTGAATAGATAGTAGAGTGTTGAAGAAACGATGGAAGACTTGCCCTCATTAATTAGCTGACCTGAGGCAATAAGGTAGACATCCAATACCTAGTGTATGTTAGAAGCTTCCTGAATGGTCACCATACCCATCAAAGCTATATCATCCATGAACTGTAGGTGTGATTGAATCGAAAGGCCCCCTCCCCACTACTAGCCCTGAATGAAGCCCCTTTCTACATTCCTCTTTATCAACTAACCCAAGCCTTTAGCCAAAAGAATAAATAGGTATGGAGAGAGTGGGTAACCTTTTCGTAGACCTTGAGAGGCACCAAAAAGATTAGAATGCTCCCCATTAATCAAAATAGAGAAAGAGGTTGATGTCACGCAACTCATAATCCAATAGATCCAAGCCTCCTCAAAACCAAAGGCACCTAAAACCTTTTGGAGGAATGACCAACAAACTCTGTCATAAGCCTTAGCCATATCCAGCTTGATGAACATAGCCTTGTCTTTAGAGTTGGCCATGGAATGAATAGTCTCAGTAGCCACCCCCACCCCATCCAAGATTTGGTGACCTACCACAAAGCCACTTTTTTCTTCAGAAATAAGCTTTGGAAGCCACTTTTTTCTTCAAAAATAAGCTTTGGAAGCCACATTTTTAGCCTATCAGCAATCAACTTAGATATAATTTTATAAATAACATTGCAAAGAGAGGTAGGGTGAAAGTGACTTAACCGATCAGCCCCTTCCCCAATGGGAATGAGAGCAAGGAAGGTAGAGTTTAAGGCCTAAAGCATCTGCTTAGTCCTTTGGGATTCTTGAACAATTGCCAGTAAATCTATCTTGATAATGTCCCAAAATTCTTGGAAGAACTCAATTGAAAAACCATCAGGACTAGGAGCTTTCCCTTTTTTCATCTGGAAAATAGTCATCTCTAGCTCCTCTAAAGAAATGGCTCTCATAAGATGCTCCTTCATGTCCAAAGAAACCAAAGAAGGAATACAAGAAAGGACCTGAGCCTCTTCAACTGAATCCATCTCTAAATCCTCCCTAAATAAAGAAGCAAAATACCGCACAACTTCATTGGAGATATCCTAAAAAGAAGAAAGAACCTCCCCCTATCATTCGCCAAAGTTGATATAGCATTACCATGTCATCTAGCCTTCACTGAATTGAAGAAGAATGCAGTATTCTTATCACCCTCCTATAGCCACTCAATCTGGGCTTTTTGTTTCCAAAAGATTTCATCCCTCAGCTCCCATTTCTCCAAGGTTCTTAAGGCCCTAGCTTCCTCACATAACAGATACTCGGACACCCCATCTTCCCTAATCATCCTGGTACTCATTCAACTCAGCTTGAGCCACATTTTTCACATGGAAAATATTGCCAAAACATTGCCGATTCCACCGCTTGAGCTAATATTTAACAAATTGGAGGAGTTTAGAAAAAATATACATTTTTGTACCATAGGCTGGTCTACCAATCTTCCACCACTCAGCCACACATCCATAAAGGTCCGGGTCCCTCAACCACATGAGATGGAATTTGAAAGGTGGCTTCTGAGGCATCTAGGTAGAAGAAATAACTAGCTTAATGGGCCAATGATCCGAACCTCACCTATCCAATATTTTAGAACTGGAAGACCACAATCCACCCACCCAAAAACATGAAACCATAAATTGGTCAAGACGTTCAGCAACACAACTATCTCCTACCCTTCTATTGTTCCAAGTGAATTGACCATTGTTGGCATTAACATCCACTAGATTGAGTGCCAACATATTATCCTAAAATAACATAGAAGAGGGCTCAAGTCTAGCATTGTTCCCCCATTTTTTAGATAAATCAAGGATAGCATTAAAATCTCCCACCATAATCCATGGTAGGTAAGGAAATCGACTATGAACAAAATGAATATTATTCCATGCAAGAAGTTTACCTTGGAACTCAATAGGAGCATAAACATTGATAAACAAAACAAATTCCCCTGACTCATGGCACAAAGAGACCATGGATAAGGAGGATCTAAAGGATATCCACCACAAAGGATGAATCTTTCATGGGTTCTAGAGACATGCCACACCCCCTAAAGAGCCCTGTGCTCCAATGCAATGACATCGACCACCCTTCCATAATTTAGGTGCCAAGCTCATCATGCATTCAATAGAAACCTTGGTCTCCTGAAGAAAAAGAACATCAGGAGAGTGACTTCTAACCAATTCCTAAATAACTTTTTGTCTAGGGCCATTGTTCAAGCCCCTAACATTCCATCAAATAATGATCATTTTGGAGGGGTCAAAAAATGAGAATCCTGGGTCTTAATAGATCCTGACTCCACCAGAGTCTCCCGTACCATCTTGATCTTCTCTAAGTCCTTCTTACATCCACTCTTACCACTTTTCTCTAAAACCCCCTTCTTGCCATCCTTCTGAAGGATACCCAAATGGGAAGAGGACTTACCACACTTGTCCATATCTAAAACAACTATCCTTTCAAGAAGAACAAAGCCCTCTTCTCCCAGTCCCAAGTCATCATTTGGCTCTAGAATCAATTGAGCACCTATCTACCCATTAGTGACCATAGGCATACCATAATCTACCTTTAGAGCCAAAATAGGAATAGAAGTGGCAATCACCAAGCTTGGATCCGCCACTATTTGATCTACACTAGTAAAATTTGGAATGACTTCTTGCTGACCTAGTTCATCCACGACCTCAAACCTATTAAAAGTATCTCCCTCTTGTCTTTCCATTAGAGTCCTCTTTTGACCTCTTCTTTGATTATGAGCCTTAACCTAAACAAAACCCTCAACATCCATACCATCACCAAAAATGAGCTTCTTCCCTTTATCAATACTAGGGGTGTTTCAAGGAGGAGGCAGAGGCTGCTACTCCCCTATTTTGGCCTTCAAGCATCTTCTCATCAAGTGGCCATATTCATGACAAAGGCGACATTGAAAAGGGAGGGTTTCATAATCCAGTTGTTGCGCCCAAGAATGTGACCTTGCACACATTTCCACCGCATCTAGAAAAGGTTTACTCAAATCAAGTTCCGCACAAATCTGAGCAAAAGTCATTACTTTCTTACCAAGGGTTTTTGTTGAAGGCCCCACTAGCCTCTCAAGCATCGAGGCAAGCATATGAAGAAAATCCTCCCAGCAACATTCTATTGGAAATCTGGGTAAATGTACCCACACTGGAACCCGATTTGGTAGCTCCTCAGAGGGATTAAATCCTACATGCCATGGCTTAACAAAAAGCCCAACTTGGTTGTAAAAATAGGGCCCTCCCTCAAAAACCTTATTGCGATCTGCCATACATGTGAATGTAACCATGAAAAAGTTATTTGCAAGCAGCGTGACTTCCATTTCACCCTCTGGTTCCCAAGTTCTCTGAGCCCAATTCTCGAGAAATTTCAAGGAAACTCTTAATCCCAAAAATTTGTAATATAACGAGTGCTTAGAGTAATATTCAAATCTTTGGCAATCATTTCAAAAGGGATTACCAGTTTTGGTCTTTCTTTACATCTCTCAAGGCAACCATTGATCTTCGAGATCCAAGATCCACAAAGCAAACTTGAATCTATAGCTCCTGAAATCTAAGAAAAGAGAGCATTATCGAACACCCTCGCCCCTTGTCCTGTCGAACACACTTCCTCTGCATCAAGCAAATCTAAATCGGGCGCAACCCTAGAAGGCTCACCCTGAGGCACCGTTGGGCACCACCCTGGACTGTCCATAGTAGGGAACACCATCCAGGCACCTCCACTAAAGAGTGAACACATAGAAACCCTCAGAAAGGTGGCCAAAAAAAAAACACACCCACGTCCACCAATAGTTGCAGCAAGTATTCTTCACCCCTACACAACTAGACACTTCCCCCCACCCACGCAAGCTCAGAAAGGACAGAAATGAGCTAGGGCATGACTGCCCTAGCTTGGCATCAAGATGCAGATCTCCACCATTGCCGCACCAGAAAAAATAAAGTCTCATCCAAAAAAACCAAGTTGTGGGATTCTCTTGTGCAAATATGTTCACTAACAATGAAAAAACCATTTAAATCTGACAATTGGCACATTGTAAGGTCCCTCCTCACATGTACTTAATAAATATGATTTTCTCTGTTAAATCTATTGTGGAAGATTTGAATGGATATGAAGTGATGTTTTATGTTTTGAATGTCCTAATGAAATTAAGAGTAGTTGATACATCCATGTTTTAATAATCAGTGATTCAAGAACTACTACATTATCTCAACTATTTAAACATTGAAAATTTACTAACAATGATATGAGGCATTTTCACTTAATGATAAGAGTGTTGATTTTGGTACCTAGATGATTAGGTTTTATGCTTTCAAACAGTTCAGTATTCCTTAATTAGTGATTTTTATGATGTTAGGTATATGCATGCCTAACGATGATTATTCTAGTATTTTAATCTGAATTAATAAATAAGTTATGTTATTATGATTATGCGATTACTAATGATTAAATGTGAGTAGAAATAAATTGAATAGTTAATTAATTGAACAATTATGTTTTGAGTTACCTATTTTCCCTAATAAGTTTTTGTGTGTGTGTGTGTGTGTGTGTGTGATTTTCTTGAGCTACTGATGTGTGCAATGAGTGTGTAGGATATTTTAGCCGAAAGATCTAACGGAGAAATAAAACTAAACCCTATGTACCAATTGTGGAAATCAGGGTTGAATCTGATAAAAGATGTGGACCCTATTATTTGTATTTTATTGGCACCGTGGATTGAATGAATGTATCATTTTGTAATCATTAAGTGTTAATATTTTGTAACAGTGATTTTTCAGTGTCACTTGACACTTGTGAATTGTATATGCATTCGAGATGATAGTTAGGATTAATCGAGTAACCTAAAAATCTAAGTTAGATTAGGTTAGTTACCTTTTGTCTAATCAGTTAGTAATTGAGATTAATTACCTTAATCAGGATTAGTGTTTAACTTGCATTTTGAGGGTTGTTAGAAAGTCCTAAAATTTTATAGCACTTTGTTAGGTCCCTAATTAGTCTTGGAGGCCTAAAATCATAAAAAATAAATGCCTAAGGGGTATGGGTATGTGTTGGGGGCATTTTCCACCCCCCTAGCCTCTTTTGTTGACATTTATGGTCACCAAAATATCTCATTTTTACTTTATTGCGAAAATTGAGTGTTTCTTCATGAATTGAATAACTTTAACTCTACATTGAGATTAGCCTTATTTCTAGTTGAGTTAGAAGACTCTAGAACTTTTAGGAAAGTGGGGGAGTTATTATATTTTTGAAGCTAGTTGAGTTTAGGATCTTATTTAGAAGCAAATTGGAGAAGGTTTGAGTGTTCACCCAACCTCTAGTTTTAGAGTGCAATTTCGGATTGAAGGAGAAGGAGAAAGAAGGGAATGCTCATCTCAAATCTGTGCAATTGCCATAACCCAATTTTGAAGGTAGGAATCCCTCATCTCATGTTATTTATGTTTTGTTTCATGCTTAAGTTATTTTGTTTGCATATGTATGTTTGTGTGGGTGTTGAGTATGTTTGGGGAGGGATTGAAATGGGTCTTTCTTGAATGGTTTTTCCTTGTATTTTTGCTTTGATTTTCGAAGGGATTGTGTGGGTGCATTGGCATTACTCACCCTCAAATAGGGTAGAAGTGGCCATGTATGGGAGGAGGTCTTTAGTTAGACTCCAACAGTGCAGAGTCTCTTCTCAAGATGAGAAGAGGGAAAGAGAGAAGGGTGTTATGGGCCCCTACTCGTCAACACAAACCATGTTTTGAGTTTTGAAATTTGAGAAGTGAAAGAATGAAAGTCCTTGTGATATTAGCCTTGAAAGGGCATTTTTGGAAGAACAGAAGTTCTTGAGTTTTAGCCCCGAAAGGGCACCTATTATGCTTTTGTATCTAACATCTCCTATTGGAAAAATTCACCTTCTCTCTAGTTTGGTTCAATGTTGAACATGATGTGCAAACTGGAATGGGAGTGAATGTTTGATTTTGTCTTCATGTTATGATTGGTTATCTCCTAGTCATTTTTTGTTCTCCATGATCACCGTGAAGTATTGTAGAATTCATAATGGATCCCTTGTTAAGGGCAAAGAAGAAGATTCAAAATTGTTATTAGATTTCAAATATGTTGGGAGTTTTTCCCTCAGGATAATAATCCTATGTCAAAATGTTTCTTTTAACTTATTGTTGAAATGGCAATGATGTCAAGTTTTCTTCCTGGTTCTTTCCCGATGGAGCCTTTGAATCATGTGGTTAAATAATTTAAAAAGATTGAGTAATATCCTTGCTTATGATATTCTAGTTCATTTAAGTTTTTGTGTATATTACTTAAAAATCAAATGTAATGATGTTTCACTCTTCCTATAGTAATCTTATGTTTTCAAAAATTTTCTCATTTGATTAAGGTTAATTAGATAAAAATGATCATATAAAATTTTGCATTTAAAAAATCAAAAAAATGTTAAGAAGATTCATTGTTTGATTTGTATCACATTTCGTTGTTTTCATGAGTATTAGGAAGTTAAAAATTTTCAATTTGAACATTCATGTATTACATGTAAACCTATTATCACTCTTTAAAAAATATATATGCAAACCCTTTGTTTAACTAAGTATTGAGTAAATTCGATTAGAAAGGGGAAAAAAAAAATTATACATATATATATATATATATATACCTCTTGTTATAAAAATAGTTGCATTCAAAAATTTCAACACTTAGAAAAAAATTTACCTCTTAAGAGTAAAAACTCTCTAGAGTTTGTGTACAGAAAAATAATAATTCCCCTTGTGATGATAGGGAATATTCTCTGATTGATACTCTTTTTAAATATAAAATCAAAAAAGTAATTTAATTTAAGGAGGAAAATATAATTTCTAAATATCCTAAATATCTTCAAAAAAAAATTTTAAAAATCTACTTAACTTTAAATCATAACTCTTTGCTTCTATCTTACCCACTTAGAAAACTTTTAAATTTAACCTCTCTCCCTTCTCCAACCTAGGTGATTTGACAAGCATCCTAGGGCTGACTTAAAGTCCAGCACATGCCCCATGACAAGTTGCAAATCAAATTTGAGGGGGGAAGATAAAGTGCATCTTTGATTTCTTTAAAAAAAGTTTTCAAACTCTTTTTTTATTCTCACCTTTTTCCAACACGTAGCTTTGGAGTTTTTTTTTCATGCACATGGGGAAAGAAGTAAAGGGAGTTAGGTGGAAGTTTGGGGAATTAAGTTAGTAAAGGGTTAGTTAGTCCTTTGTAAAATTTAGATGTTAGTAAATAGTTATTATTTAATGTAGTTACTTTAGTTTTAAAGTATTTAATTTTTTTTTTTATAAATTAGTAAATTTAAAGTTAGATGTTAGGATATAATTGTTAGGGGGTTAGTAAAGTGTTATAAGTATTTTATAATTTTAGATTTTAGTATTAAGTAAAGTTTTAAAATTAGTTTGTTGTGTTTAAGTTATTTAATTTATATTTTTTTTAAATATTAGTTAATTAGTATATTTTTATTTTAGTGATAGTAAAAGTTTAGTTATTATTAAATTTTAGTTTAGTTTGAGTATGTTTTTAGTTAGTATTAGTTTTAAGTAATTTTATTTTTTTTAATGTTAGTAAATTTAATTAATAGGATTTAGTTAGTCCATGTGTAAGTAATTTTATTAGTATTTTGTTATGTTAGAATTTATATTAAGTGTTGGATAAATGTAGTTTAGTGTTAGTTTTAAATTATAAAGTTGAATATATTTTTTTTAGTAATTGTTATTTTAGATTGTAGTTATTAAAGTTTAGTTAGTAGGAGCTTAGATACTAAGTATCCTAGTTAGTGGATAATAATTATGTGTTTAAATTTAGTATATTTTAATGTTAGATAGTTAGTGTTACTTTATTTTAAGATATTTAAATTGGTAATAGAATATGTGCGCATGATGTTAGAGGGTGGATAGTTAGGTTAGTTTTATCACTTATTTAAATTTGTAGTTTAAATTATGTTAGTTAATTTATCTAATTTTAAAATAATTTAGATCAATTAAATTAAACTTTAAGTGTTTGAATAAATGACTAAATTCAAATTAGTATGTGATAATGTAGACAAGGTGTGTGTTAAAATATGATAGACGTTAGATAATATAATTGGTTTAAATAATTGATTAGTATTATGTGTTTAGGTCTAGTATACTATTGTTTTGCGAGTAAAATATTTTAAAGGTATATAAAATTAATAATGTTTTAGATCTTTTAATTAATTTAATTTTGATTTTTTAAATTAATTAATCTATTAAACAATCAAATTTTAAATTTAACGATCTATTCCTACGCATTGATTCTAAGCCTAAATGAAATTTCAGGACATTGGTAGGAGAACCTGTTATGTCTTACTTGGTACCTATGCTTAACTTCTGGAAACAAACAAATCAAAAACTTAGTGGTGTGATTAACCTTTTTTTTTAAAAAAATTGTGTGTTTTTGCCTTTGTATTTTGGGCATGACACACATTTTCTGATGAATGGTGAAAGAAGAAACAATGAATTTCTCTATTTCACAGGATCCCAAAAATGACCCCCATGAAATAGCACATCGGGTTAACATGTTGGTGAATTCCCTACTGCATGGCACAACCCACTGATCTAATAGAAGGAGAACAAGTGGACATTTAAACTAAACTTATGTTGCTATTTCACAATGAGCATAAAACTAGAACTGCAAAATAGTGAAATGCGGTAACAAAAAATGTTAACCTGTATGATTTTAGCATGTTAACCCTCTGTTGAAGAATACAACCCATTGAAGTTTTCTTAGATTGGTTATATGTGATGGGTTGAATGGGTGCAAAAATAGCTAGCTTTTTTGGCAACTCAATGGGATGCTTGTCTACTAAGAATAGGATCAATGGTCTTAAGAAATCCATTGAGCATAGAGTCACCAATAGAGAACACCACATTATCCCATCCCAACTTTGCAAAAAATCTGCAACCAACAAAACTACAAAACTTGCTATCTTCAGGAGGGAATAGTTGTGTTCATGCACTTCTTTGAAAATTGAAAATACTTAATCTACTATGTATAAATATTTAGTCAAAAATTAAACAAAGTCATTGACTGACTTGTTGAAATAGCTTCCCTTCCTCATAAGTTGATTTCTTGTTCCATGTATGTGGGTAGGCAAATGGATTAGCAAGCACGACAAGCATACTTCTACATGGAATACCTTCCCAATTTTGAAAATGATGAAGCTCTCTAACACTGAGGCATTAAGAATTTGAGTAGGACATACTTGTTTATTCTTGTGATCTTCACCCTCATGCTCAAAAGTAAGCATGATCGAGGGCAACTTGTTAATTTTTTGCAAAGCTAGATGCCTTATGGGGCATCCTCTTAATAGCTTCAGGTATAATAAATCAACCTTGACCATGATGATGTGCTCTGTAATGGTAGTATCCATCTAGTTTGGAAGTGGTTCCTTCTTTTCATGTGAAGAAATTATTGTTGGCAATTTGGCTATGGCAAACTGATGCAAGTTTCATTATAAAACTTTTCAAGAACCCCAAAATCATTCATGGAGTTCATCTTAAATACAATTTACTCAATATTATAGAGGCATCACTACATATTTCCCAATACAATCATCCATTAACAAATAACATGTCAATCTTGAAAACATAGACTTTAATTCTATCATTCAAGATAGACTTGCATACAGAGATTCATAACTTTTTGACCACACTATATTTCTTCAATGCAACCATCCACATTAGGCACAATTATTTTTTCAACAACATATCCAAAAGTGAGAAATATCCAACAATAAAATCTAGAGTTATGGTCTCTACACTGAGACCCATTTTCTGTGACTCTGTTGAAGATGGCTAAAAACCACTTTTCACTAAAACAATCATAACTTATACAAAACTTAACAAAAACGTGTCAAACAAATTGCATTAGAAATATAATTCATCCCTCTTTCCAAAACTATAATTTTCATCCCTTGCTTCAATATGACTATAATTTGAAAATCTAAAGTCATCCATAAAATGCTCATAACTTTTTCAAATCTGCATGAAATAAACTCAAACCAAAAGAAATTGAAGGATTATTAATTTTCAGACTCTACCATATCAATAATACATCATTTTAATTCTATGCATGGATGTAAAAAACCTAAAAACAACAAGAAAACTATAAAGTCAATCAAAACAACAAGTTAGAATCACTTTAAATTTGTTCAAATGTTACTATTTTCTTCTATTCTGATTTTGTTCGAACTTATAATGATTTTTATAGTTTCTTGGTCATTTTAGACCTTATAAATACCACCCATGACCTTTGGACTTCCTTTTACAACTTTAATGCAATTTTACATTGTTGCATTTTTTGCAACTCTTCACCTTCTTGAAAGGTTTTGAGACTTTTGACAAATGTGATGCCATGACTTTGCATAAATATTAAAGACATATTTAAATGAACATTTAATATAATTTTACATGATTATTATACTTTTAAGGGTCATTTTACAAATTTTCACATATTAATCCTATTGGGACCTTAACTATGACAATGTGGACAACATTACATTTTTGTTACAATTTTTCTTTTCAATTGGATTCTATTACATAGACTAACACTGAAACCTATATGAACGAACATAAATAATTAAATAATAAATTATGATCTCTTTTAACTATATGATGTCTATGTTCTCCTGCACTGTACTCTCAAGCTTGAAAATTTCCATGTCCCCTAGAAATGTGGTGGTGATAACCTGTAAAAGAAACTTTGCCTCTTTGCCTCCATCTAGCTTTGATGACTTCATTATTTTTTCCAAGAACTATGATTCTCATAAATGTAATTTAAGTGGCTGCCTCCAAGGTTCTATAACAATAAGAAGTTCACTCCTCCATACTGCATCACACACAAACAACTTGTCTCACCCAAGAGTCCTCTCTTGCCTCTCTCCCTTGGTCTTTTGGCAACCAAATGCACCTTCTTCTAAGGCCCTTGGACCATCTCCTATGGTCCCTTAGGCAGACCTCCATGACCATCTCTTTGCAGCAAGTGAACATGCACCTACAACTAAAACTCAACAACAAGAACCGAATATCCATCTTCTTCCCAACAAGGTCTTGGTGTGAATCCTTCACACTCTCAAGAGCTTCTAGCTCTAAAACCAATTTGATGCATATTTCATTATAAAAAATCTTCAAGAACCCAAAAATCATTCATATAGTTCCATCTTAAATATATTCTATTCAATATTATAGAGGTATCACTACATATTTCCCAATGCAATCATCCGTTAACAAATAACACATCAATCTTGAAAACATAGACTTCAATTCTACCATTTGAGATAGGCCAGCATACAAAGATTCATAACTTCTTTACCATATAATATTTCTTCAATCCAACCATACATATTAGGTGCAATTAGGTTTTCAACAACATATCCAAAAGTGAGAAAAATCCAATGGTAGAATCAAAAGTTATGGTTTCTACACCAAGACCCATTTTTTGTGACTCTATTGAAGATGGTTAAAAACCAATTTTCACTAAAATAATCATAACTTATAAAAAAATTAACAAAAATGTTCCAAACTAATTGCATTAGAAAGATACTTCATCCCTTTTTCCAAAAATATAATTTTCATCCCTTGAAAACCAATTAAGTATTTGTACTTGTTGCTTCAATATGACTATAATTTAAAAATCTGAAAAAACTATCATCCATTGAATGCTCATAACTTTCTCAAATTTGCATGAAATAAACTCAATCCAAAATAAATAGAAGCATTATTAATTTTTAGGCTGTAGATGGATGTACAAAACTTAAAAACAACAAAAGAACTATAAAGCCAATCAAAACACCAAGTTAGAATCACTATAAATTTGTTCAAATGTTACTATTTCCTTCCATTCTGATTTGGTTTGACCTTACAATAAATTTTATAGTTTCTTGGTCATTTAGATCTTACAAATGCCACCCATGACCTTTTGACTTCCTTTTACAACTTTAATGCAATTTTACATTGTTGCATTTTTTGCAACTATTCACCTTCTCGAAAGGTTTTGAGACTTTTGACAAATGTGATGCCATAACTTTGCATAAACATTAAAGACATATTTAAATAACCATTTAATAACCTTTTACATGGTTATTATCCTTTTACAAATTTTCACATATTAATTTGATTGGGACCCTAACTATGACAATGTGGACAACATTATGTTTTTGTTACAATTTCTCTTTTCAATTGGATTCTATTACATAGACTAACATTGAAACCTATATCAATGAACATAAATAATTAAATAACCAATTATTATCTCTTTTAATTATATGATGGCTAGGTGCTCCTGCACCATAGACATTGGATGTTTTCATTTATGGAAACATATCTTTAGTATGAAGAAGGCATACCTTGAGGAATAAGTTATGATATTTATACTTAGAAAATTATCTAGGTATCACCCTGTTTATCTAGCAAAATAGATAGATTTTTTTATCAATATAGTTCACAAAAGTAATATTGGCATGTAAGCACTTAAGGAGAGATAGTATAGAGTATGATGATGAAATATAAAAGTCTGCAAGTCTATACAAATAGCACATCAAAAGTTATTGATAGTTTACCAGTTATGGCAATATACAGGCATAACAGAGCATAACAAAGAATTGGATTTTTTTTGCTAAAGGAATTATTTTGTTTATAAAATAATTACTTAATGAATTAGGGATGACATCCTAGCTATTAAACCTAAGAGGGAAATATATAATAATTTATTTTGTAAAGTGTAATAATCCATGAAGGCCAACTGGGGAATAATATTGTAATTGTAAAGGTGTATAAAAAATTTTGGGAATACAAAGTTTTGTAAGGGATATATGTGATATGTTATATGCAAATTCTAATGTATGATCAGAGGAATGTGAACTAAGATAAAGTTTTTTGTTGAACAAAAAAGACAATATTAGATATTTAAGATATAAATAGTAGTGTAAAAGAGGTTCTTGTATCTATTTCTTTGTATTAAGGAACTACATTGTGTATTGCATGTTTGGGTAGTGGGCTCATATTGCATACATTTTGTATTTGTAAATAACAACTTCTAATAGGGTTGAGGATTCTAAAAAGCACCAAGACACTATACAGATGTAATAGACTCCTAACAGGGTCAATATATTTCACAAGATACTTTTGATTAGTGGATCATTTTGTGGGAACCATCCTCAACAATTTTTTCCCTTGGCCAAGGTTTTCCTAGTTAACAAAATATGATGTTATGAGTTCTCTAATTAAATGGTTATGTTTACTATTTAGCATTATTAGTTTACTTTCATATGCAAGTTATAAGGTGGTTAATAATATCTAGTTTTAGGCTAAATTTTATAAAATAATGATTGACCCGCCCCTCTCAGTATTTCCTACTTCTAACAATAGGTATTAGAGATCAATTACTCAGAAGAGGCTTAATATCTATAGTAAGATCTTTATGGATATGGAACAATTACAAAAGAACCTGGAAGAAGCTCTCGATCATATTGATATTCTCACTAAAGAAAGAGATACTTTGAAAGAAAGACACGAAGATGAGAACAACTACATTGGAAAGTTGAGAGACAAGATTCTCATCTCAAGTCCATGAAAGAGCCTAAAGATCAAATCAAGAATAGTGATGAATTTTCAAGATTGAAGAAAGGAAATGAGATCTTGAAGTATGAGCTGATGATTATGGATTTGAAATTAAGATTGAAGAAAGTTGGTAGAAAAGTTGAGTTAGATCTAAAATCTGAGAATGCAAATCTAAGATCCAACCTTATAGATGCTACATTTGAACTTGAATCTACCAAGTTGCAATATGAAAAACTTGAGAAATACAATATCATTGTAAAAGGAGAGTTATCCCAAACTAAGAAATAACTAGATAAATTATATTCCACTAGTGATAAGATTAATGAGAAAGTGTATTTTTAGAGAACTTCTTATGATAAGATTAGCCTTGGATATTTTATTGCACAAAAATGAGCTAAGAAATCTAAAGCTCGAAAGGAACCTAGTCCTGAAGTTTATCAGCCTATGCAAGAAAAAGAAGATTTGAACAAGATTAAGTGTTAAAGACAAGAAATAATAAAGTGAACATACCAAGTCGCAGATAGTGCAACATGATTCACAAGAAATACAGCCCGAGTTGCAATTGGTTTAGAGAGTGCAACACAAGTCATAGGCAATATAACCTGAGTTATAGTTAGCTTAGCTAGAGGAACCCAAGTCACAAACAAAGTAGCCTGACCAAAAGGTAGAATATCACAAGCATGGAGAACCATGTGAACCTAGTTCAAAAATAAGAAGAAGAGAGCCTAAAATTTCAAAATATGTCAAAAGACATCATGCACCTAAACAAATAATTGGAGTAGAGACATATGGCATACTGACAAGGAACAAATTAGAAGGTACATGCTTTCTTAGTGAATTTGAACCTAGATCTGTAAAAGATGCTTTAGAAAATGAAGGTTGAATAGAGGCAATGAATGAATAAATTGAGAAAACAAAAAAGAATGATACCTAGTCTCTTGTACCTAGACCTAAGGATAAGAATGTGATTGATACAAAATGGAAATTCAAAAATAATTTTAATGAGAAAAGATAAGTAACAAGGAGCAAGGCAAGGTTGATATGCAAAGGTTATGCACAAGAAGAAGGTATTGACTATGGAGAAACATTTTACCCTATTGCAAGACTTGAAGGAGTCATAATACTACTCACATATGTTGCACATAAAGGATTCAAAGTATATCAGATGGATGTAAAATCAACCTTCCTAAATGGAATCCTAGAAGAAGAAGTCTACATTGAACATCTTGAAGGTTTTGTTGATCCAAAAAAAAGAGACATGGTATGCAAACTACACAAATCTCTATATAGACTAAAGAAAGCTCCTAGAGCATGGTATGGAAGGTTGCATGGATATCTAGTAAGAATTGGTTTTGAAAAGACAAATAATAATAGTAATTTGTATATAAAGGAAGGACCACAGGACAAGATATTGCTAGCATAAATATTTGCATATGATATCATATTTGGAGGACATGAGATGTTATGCAAATCATTTGCTGAAGAAATGAGGAAAGAATTTGAAATATCTATCTTTGGAGAAATAAAATTAATTGTTGGCCTACAAATTCATCAAATGGAGGGTGGCATATACATCACTCAGTCAAAGTACATCAAGAAAAAATTGAAAGCATTTGAAATAGAATATTCCAAACCAATTGGAACACCTATGTCTATAGGACATAAAATTTCAAAGAATGATGATTCAAAGGAGGTAAATCAGACTACCTACAGATCAATGATTGTGAAACTTTAGCATGTGGTACACATCAGATCTAATATTACATTGGAAGTCAACATAGTTGCAAGGTTTTTTGCAAATCCTAAAGAAAAACACATGATGGAAGTAAAAAGGATTATGAGGTACCTAAAAGGAATTGAAGAATATGGTCTATGGTATAAGAAAGGAGGAAACCTTGAGTTAAGAGCCTTCATAGATGCATATTGGAAAGAAAGTATTGATGATAGAAAAAGCACTAGTGGACGAGCATTTTTCTTGGAAAGATTAGTATCTTGGACAAGCAAGAAGAAAAATTGTATATCTCAATTGATAGTAGAGGTAGAGTATGTTGTTGTAGCACTTAAGTGTTCTAACATAATATGGATCAAGTAATTATTGTTAGGAATGATGGAAGAAATCAAGAAACCATTGATTATCTATTGTGATAAAATAGGTGCAATCAATATATCCAAAAACCCTGTGATGTACACAAAGACAAAACACATTGCAATCAAGTAATATTATTACCTAAGGGAATTCATTCAAGACAAAGTGGTGAAATTGGAATATGTAAACACCAAGGAGTAGATAGAAGACATATTTACTAAGGCATTACTTAAGGATGCATTTATGTATCTAAGAGGTAAACTAGGGATTATTCCCCTATCAGATGCTCACTAAAACATAAATTAGTGATGCATCAACCAAGTTCTATTAAAGATCTACCAAGTTGATGCATTGTCACACTTCAGGTGTGAAATGTAGAACATATTGCATATGAATCAGTAAAAAAGGTACATAGTAACTTCAAAGTATGTATCCTTTGGCATTTGATGTCAAAGAGGGAGAGTTTTAATATCTCAAAAAGGAAAGTATATAGATGATGGAATTTATAGCAAAGACAGAGAAAATAACAAAAGTACACAATAGTTATTGGGAAAAAAGTTGAACGGCTCTGCATTTTTTTGAATTTTTCTGCCACCTGGCTCCCTGCACCTAGCTTTGACTTTAGCTTTGGCCCCTGGCTTTGATCTAGCCTTTATGCCTGGACCTTCATGGACTCATAGCAATGGAGCCATTGTACGGCTCTATAATTTTTTGAATTTTTTTCCTGCCTGGCTCCCTGCACCTAGCTTTGGCTTTGGCTTTGGCCCCTGGCTTTGATCCAACCTCTGTGCTTGGATTTGACTTCAACTTCAACTTCTGCACTAACTTCGGCTCATACGTGGGTCCTGCTCTGAATCCTGCATCTAGCTTCAACTTGGGTTTTTTCTTCTAGTTAGCTTTATGGTGGTCCCTTTAGCTTCTAGGGTTTGTTTGCCTAGTGTGGGTGGTTCAACCATTTCCTATACTAATGTGGCTGCCTTTGAGGCTAGTATTGGTGGTCTTTCTAAAAAGTTAGGGTTTCATGATACTATGCACTTGAGGGTGCCGATTATGGTAAGTAACCCATTAAAGATTGATTTAAAATCTGATATTTTTTATGAGATCTCTATCTGTATGGCTAATTTCTTAGCCAATGCTGCTATGTTTTATTTTAAGGGTTTTTGGCGTTCTTTATTGGACCTGCATGCATGGATTTCTCATTTTTTGGACCCCATCATTTTAGAGACAACCCATATTTACCCTATGCCTAGGGGGTTTTTCATTGTTAAATTTGAATCTGCTGTGCAAATAGAGATGCCATCATTCACCATGTTTTCTATTAGGAAGTGAAGTTTCCCTTGATGGCAAAACATTGGCATAATGATTTCAACCCATTGACAAAATCTTTTAATAAGTTCCCTATCTAGGTTAGGTTGTTGAATCTCCCCCTTCACGTTTGGGTAGATCTTTTTTTGGAGGAGGTGGGGAGATCCCTTGGTGGATTCTGCTTGATAGATAAGGATTCCATCAATGTGTTTCAAATGACATATGCTCGTATTTTGGTAGAGATTGATGTTTCTAAGGGACTCCCAGAAATGATTTCAGTGGCTTCTACTTTAGGATCATGGAATATCCTTCTTGACTATGAGGGTATCCCCTTCCATTGTAGGAAGTGTTGCAAGGCTGGTCACTTGGCTACAAGCTGCTCCTCTAGTACATCTAGACCAAAAATGCCCCCTTCTTGGTGGAAGGGGGTCTCAAAAGATCACTACATGGTCCACAAGGTCCTCTCTACAAAAGATGATGACTCTCTTCAAGATATTTCGGCGGAGGATTTAGCTGTTGTTCCTGGCATTTTGACAAAGGATCATCCTTTGGCTCCTTTGGTTACATTAGATCGATCTTTGGATTCTATTGTCTCGTCTTCTAGTGATTTGATGGAGGATCCTCCTTTGGCTCCTTCTATGGATGTAGCTGGTCTATCTTCTAGTGATTTGGGGGCAACCACCTCTTTGGCTCCTTCTCAAGTTGATTTTCCTTCTCTTGTGCCTACTGTAATTTCCTCTGTTGTAGTTTTTACCCTAGCTTTAGGAGTTTTAGGGTCTAGTTATGGCTTTGCTGATTCATAGAGCTAGATGGTTGTTGGTTTGATGGGGGTTGGAAGGACCTCAGTAAAAGGAAATATGGTCATGCCCTCCACTTCTATTTTATCAAGGATGGACCTTCCTATGGCTTCTTCTTAGGTTGTAGATGTTCCAATTGCGGTCTCTTCCCCGGTCTCAGGGATTTCTAGGATTGGCTTGGTGTTGCTAATTTACAATGGCAGAAGGCTATTTTTTTGGTGGAGGATGGATGGACCATAGTAAAAGGAAAAAAGATCAAGCCCTCCACTACCTCTTTTGATATGGAATTACGTTCTCAAAAGAAGGGATCTAAATGCAAAGCCTTACTAGTTTTTTCTGGCCTATTGTTCTTTGTTGTCCCCTGGCTTTTGGCTTATTGTTCTTTGTTGTGTATCATGGTTGGGGAATTTTTCCCCTTTTCTTCTTTGGGTTTCAAGAGCCCAATCAAAACTTGTGTTGGTGGTTGTTGAGATGCCACAATGGTCACCTTTTGTTTGGTGATCTATAGCATTGGCCTTTTGTTTGGCCGTTGTCCTTTGGTTGGGCTTTAATTACTTGTTTTTAGCCTTTTGTTTTGTTTTAACTTGGGTTTCAAGATCCCTGTAAAACTTGTTTATCTAATCAAAAACAAAAGTACACGATAAAGTGATGACATGTGTAAGAGGGAAATTCATTTGGAAGTTGTTGAGACAAATCCAAAATTCAAACAAAATTACAAAGGGAGTTGGTATGGAAGAAAATCATAATCAAACAAAGGATATTATCTAATTGTTCATCTTTTAGCATTTTATGTTGACATGTTGTGTTGCCATCAATGCCAAGGAGGGAGATTGTTGGGAATAATTCTTCAAATTGTATGTTGTCATTGATGTAACACAAATATAAATATTAACCAAGTAGTCAAGCAATGAAGTAAATTCAATACTTAGTATCAACCAAGCAGTTGGGCCATAAAGGATATTTAGTAGTCAACATTAACTGAGTGGTTGGGCATCAAAGGAATTACAATGTTAACCGAGTGATTAATCCTAGTATTAACCAAGTATTAGTAGATTATTCTTATCAATTAATTAACTAATTGATCTTGATTAATTAGTTTTTTAATAATTATTTGAAAAGGTATTCAAGTCAACTTGACAAATCTTATGATATATAAGAGAAATCGAGAAGTGTAATAAAATGTGTGTGTGTAATATATGATATAAGATGGATATGTGATCGAAGGAAAAGTTAGAGCAAGCAAATCTAGAAGACAAGAAGAAAATAATATTTTGATCAGTAAGGATCTAGAGGTCAAGCCAAAATAGAGATATGAATCTACAAAACAAGTTTCTTCATAAATCAAATCAAATTATTGTTACCTTCTAATCATTCTAGCAATAAAGAAATCTCCTAACAGAGTTGACTTTAGATTGTAAATCCTTTAACAAGATGACATTTCAAGATTGAAGTGTTTGAAGACCTCTAACTAGGTCACTCCTAATAGGGTGATCTAAATCTACTAACAAGTTCATACTTAATAGTATGTATTGTAACCTTTAATAAGGTTGGCTCCTAACAAGGATCACTTCAAACGAGTGAAAATATTGTAACTAGTTGCATGTTGATTTTTTCAAACTGGGTTTCCACATTAAATCTTGGTGTCATATGTTTTCATGTTATTTTCTTTATGCTTTATGTTTCTGCAACTAAGATACTAAAGGTTAAAATAGATTAACTATCATAAGACTTTATTAATTGAGTTACAACAAGAACTTGGTTTTAACCAAGATTGATAAAGTATTTCATTATCAATGAAAAGTTTGATTTGACATCTAGGGACAAGGAATTATTTTGTGGTAACTGATTCACCCCTCCCCTCTTAGTTACTCTCTTCATTTCCAATAGAGCCATCTTCTTTCCTTTTTCTCTGTTCTTCCTTGTGACAAGTCTTTTACATGCATGTATTCTTCAAGTTCTATGAAGTTATATTTCTCAACTTCTATAGAAGCATCATTAGCTTTTTCTCAAAACTCCAAAAGGTAAACACAATCCATTAAGCATTAAAAGGGAAATAAAGAAAAGTTCACCAATGGTTGCTTTAAAAATTACTAATTCAAGTATGCAGAAAATCCACATTGCTCATACTAATAAACAAATATCATTCACTTCTTTACCAACTATTACTTACTATGATTAATCAACTACTACATTTTATCTTCTCTACATCATATGAAAAACAACAAGAAAAGGAGATAAGTAAGATTTAATTACCTTCTCAAGATAAAACATGTCTATTTCCTTTATAAAGTAAATATAAAATTGTAATTTCAAAAGCAAACCTATCAATTGAAGGGACTCTTCTACAATGGACACTTTAACATCTCTAATGTGTTCTAAAGGTTATTGGTTCATAACCAGTACTAATAAAGTCAAAGAAAAAGACATGACCTTGTGATCTATCTAGTAAAATTTGTAAGATGACTTTGGATAGAACCATCACACTATTCTCAATGAGATTTCTAACTGGTTAATGCCCAATGCAACACAACTATGGAGATAAAATCTCACCTACTATTACTCTAAAAAAAGGTAACTCTCATATGCAAAGTTGGCTCTACAATATTCATGTTTTCAAGCTTATATTTGTTACTTCTTTACTACCTAATAGTTACTACTACTAATTAACTACTAAATAAAAGCTCTAACATATCATGTCACAAGGAAATCTCATTTATCCAAAGGTCTAATTTCACAACTATAATGAGAAAGAAAGGGAGAAATACAAGGTTTAATTGGCTTCTAAAAAAAGTTAGGTTTTTTTTTTCACCAAGTTAATGTCTCATCAATATTTACAAACATATTATTTATAATTTTTTAGATTAGTTTTTGGAATTGGACAATTTTGAGGTAGTTGACAAAAGGAAGGCACTAACCCACTATATAAAAAGGCTTGCTTGACAATGACTGGATACCAAACAAAAGGGCTCCACTTTTATAACAATATCCTCACTCACAACCATATAGGACCTTCAAATACAAAAAAAATTCTATATTGATGAGTACTCCAAGATGGAAAAATAATCCATACAAAATTAAAAAGAAAAATAGAATTAGAGTGCCAAGATTTGTTTTCAAACTACACACTTCAGGTAGGCAAAACTACTATACTCTTCATACTAATAAATACTAGATATTTTAAAATTCATAAATCCTAATATTTTTCCTTACATGTACCCCAAAAAAGGAAACTTATATATGCAAAGCTGATTCTACAATATTCATAATGGAAAGCTTGAATTGTTTTCTTCTTTAATACATAATAGTCACTGCTATTAATCAAGTACTACATACAAGTTTTGATATATCAAATCAAAAGGAACTCTCGTTTAACCAAAGTTCTCATTTCACCACTACAATGAACAAGAAAGGGAGAAATACAAATTTAAGTTTGCTTCTCAAAAAAGTCAGGTATATTCCCCTACTATGTTAATGTATCCTCAATATTTACAAATACATTATTTCTAATTTGTTACATTAATTATCAAAATAGGAGAATTTGGAGGTAACTAAGAAAAGGAAGGTAATAACCCACATCACAAAAAGGCTTGCTTGTCAATGCAGGAATAAGTGGAAATGAGTTGTGAAAATTGACTCTATCACAAAAAAACCTTCATAGTTATTCACAAATAATGGTGCAAAATGAAAGATTGACTACTACAATATTTCCTACAATTATAGTTCACCAAGTCATCTCACATGCACAAATTATTGATCTTTTAGCAAATTAATTGATGGAACTAATCCTCATGCACCAAGGGAAATTATCCAAGGACACAAATCTCTTGCTTCATACTCAAATTGGGCATTCGATTATCTTTACAATGTATACAATGAGTCATCCTTCTAATCTCTGCACCAAAGAAATATCTTTCTCATATTGTTTATGGCATATGATTTTGTTTGGTATTGTTTTCATATTAACTCTTATATAATTTGAGTAGACTTATCATGTTTCTATTAATTAGAAGTGGAATCATTCATTACATCTTCAAAGAACTACACAGTAAATACTTATATGAGTTAGTGTGTCACTGATCTACATAATCATACTAAGTGGAAAATCAAAAGGTCTTTCTTGAAAAAGAATGGTTTATAACTAAAAATTAAAAGTTTGAGAAAATATGGATAATGTAGGTAACTCTAATGAGGCTATAAATGCATGACTAGAAGTAGAGCAATGCCATGTGGAAATTGAGATAATACCATCCTTGGGCCTATGGATGCTTGTTTGGTAACAAGAGACTCTCAAATTTTATATTAGGAATGACCATACTATGTAGCTTACTATGACAATCGATTTCAACCAATGCTCTCTCAAAAGAGGAATGGTTAATTCACATGCACACAACAAAATGAATGCATAATTCAACTCCTTTGATGAAATGACAAATGCACTATCTCCCTTGATCTATGAATTTGTAGCTTCATAATATCATTACTAATCTTATGTTCTAAGCTTGTTAGTTATTATGCATTGTAGTTACCACCACACTCTTCCCCTAATTTGCACAACTATCTAGCTTTTCATTCTCTACCACACATTCCTCACCTTCCTTGGTTTTTCATGGATGTGGGTACTACTTTATTCCCATCCTTTATGTGCCCTTTTCACACCTCATATTTCTCTATTGAAGCCTTGGGGCTAAACAAATTTGTGAAAAATAGATTATGTAAATCTAAAAAAGTTACTCTTCATAGTTACATTCTTCAATCATTCACTACAAAAACCCATTATAATATGGTTTTTCACAAATTCCTTATTATATAATGACAAATAATATGTGTATTCAATTCAAAAAAATACAAACTATTACTCCCACATTTAGGGTCAATGCATAATCTTGTAACTAGAAATAAATATATATGGCTTTATATTGGACAATAACAAACAATATCATGTTAAAATAGAATAATTTCAAGCTTCTATTATGATGACTATGAAAAATGCATTGATATTAAAGTAATGTTTACTAGTTTGACATGTATACAAAACAAGTATCAAGTTCACAAATGATACTTATTTCTCAAAACTTTACTAAACAGTCTCTTTGCAAAAGAAAATTTCATTCCTATTATATATAATGTTTCCTTCTAAGTTGTACAAAAAAAAAACATCGATTCTAATCAATGATAAAAAAAAATACTCCAACATAGACTTTGTCTAATGATACAATGTTACTAAACTGACTAAAACAATGATTACATTTAGATCACACTTCAAGAATATATTCGATTAATAAATTAATGTAAATAATTTTACTCCTTTAAAGGTTTCCAAATGGATTACATTTTATTATAAGTAAACAATTATCAAATATGCCTAATCCCAAGTTGGTTATCGGTCATTTTGTTGCACCTCCTATGGATGCAAGTGCTAGTAATTTATAGCAATTAGATTTGGTCACAAAAATTACAATGCTACCTATATAGGTAATTTACTTTTTATAATTTAAAATATATTAAAAACATATTTTTAAAAAAATTAACATTTAAGATTTCCATGTGAAATCGAGTTTTTCACTCTACTCTATGTGCAAATTTAAAGTGACTAATAGCTTTGATGAAATCATATTTTATTTTTATATATATAATAAATATAGATCAAATGTTCAAATGGAGTTATTGCAATTACTTATTTGTAATGCTTTTATTTCAAGATAAGCGTATATATATATTTGTCCATAAGGTTAAACTATTAACTTTATATGTTGTTGTAACTAACTACTTTCTATGTATATAATTATTATTATACAAAGAAAACTCATTTGAAATCCCACTGTGTGTCTTGCTAAATTACAAGTATCTCTATTATATTTAAAAGCTCAAAACAATTTCATTGTGATGAAGATTATGATATTCCATAGAAAATGTTAAGCATTTTAAAAGCTAAGCTCCCTTTAGACTCTTCAACCTTTGTTATTATTATCAATTGATATTAGCCTTAAGTTACAAATTTAAACAAGGATCCATAGTATCGAAGTTTCTACCTATGTATAATTAGGTTGTAGTCAAAGTCCTATTTATTGTTAAATAAAATGTCAAATGAAAGATATCGAAAGAAATTAAAAGAGTTAACTACGATGTGGATTTCCTAGAAGAAATTAAAAGAAACCAAAGATTTGAAAATAGTTTTTATTCTTAATTCACTAGTAATATTCATACATTGAAATGAGATTTATATGCATAGTCTAAGGTTTAAATATTTCAAAAAATCAATTCAACAAAACAATATAACTTTAAGAAACTTTATTATAGAATTACTAAAATACAATAGAATCAAAACATAATAATTTCAATAATGAATGTTCTAGATTGTTGCTTATCATTAGATTACAAAATCCAATCTTTGGCCTTCATTCATTAAGCATTGATCTTCAAAAAAAATGATATAATTCATATATACCATAAATAATGAAAACTTATCCTTTCACCTATTGATGTGACTATGATTTGACAATTGTGTCATACACATAAGTCCACAAATATACGTAATGTCAAAATTAATATTTTTCTCAAAGTTCATAATAATAAATAGGGAGAGGTAAATAAGAAAATAAATATTTTCAATTCAAATAAGAAAATTGTAAGATATATTAAAACTATACAAAATAAAAAGTTTTTAAAAAGTTGAATGTTATGATTGCTCAATTAAATTGAAAAGTTACTTTTATAAAAAAAAATCTCATTTTTTTTATTTTTTTATTTTTTTGGACTGCAAGAATCGGGTGCAGCACAGCCCCCCCTATAAACTGCAGTGCGCCAGGTAAACTTTTTAACGTGACCGATAGCGCTACTGCGATACACCCACCGGTACCACGGGGATGGGGGAGACTAGAACCCGTGACCAACCCCTTGCAACAGGGAAGATTTAGCCAACCAAGCTAGGGCCCCCGTCCCAAATATATATATCTCATTAATTTATAAATAAAAAATGTATAATATCAAAATGCCCTATTAATTTATTTTCTATTAGTTTCTTCCATGGTAGTAAATTATTGCATTTTGTAAAAGCAAGTGCTTATTTTCATTTTCCAATGACAATGTTTATTTGGACATCTTTTTACAAATATATAGTTCTCATATAGTTGACATTTTTCATAGTTCAAAAGAAAAAAATATTCTAGCACATGATTGGTTGGAATATGTTATAGTCATGAGTAAATATTTTGTCTCCTTGTTAGAAAAATTCAATTAAATTTTTTCCAAATTTATGCATTTTAAAAATCTTTCTTCCAACTTTTATACATCTGAATATGCTCTCAACAATAAGATATTACAACTTGATGTACTTTCCTCATTTTCTCTTATTTTTCTATATTAAAATCCACTTTTCCTTATTATACAGAATATTTCATGTGGTGGTGGAAATGCATAATTTGAGAATTCAATTTTAGTTTGTCCTATTCATTTGAATGTCTATGCATATGACAGAGGTCACTGACTCTTCTAGAGTTCAAGCATTTTCTCACTCTTTTTTGTTTCAACCTACTCAAGACCTTTTGATCTTTCTACAAGTATACAAGGTATGTCAGAATGTTTTGTTCTTTTGTTTTTAGAGTATATTATTCATTCTTTTTTGTCAAATGTACGTTCATCCTTTTGATTGCTCCATGTTGTTCTCTACACTTCATTTTATAATTATTTACTCTTCCCCTTGAATGCTTATCACAGTGAGGATTCTTATGTCATAGTTTTCAATGTTCTGGAAGCCCATTTGATAATCATTCATGTCCATGCATTTTGAATCTTTTGTTTCCATAGATTTTAAACTAAATTTTGTAGGTACAAAGTTGGAACTGTAATCAATCCTCTTCTTTGAAAACTTGTTTATAGTATATGATCTCATGTAAATTGTTTTTGCTATTTGGCATAGGTTTAGATTAGAATGTGTTCTTTTTAAGGAAACCATTTTAAAAAAATTATGAGGGACCTAATAAATTATTTTTTGAACATTTAGATGTGTAAGTGGTCAATCATTTTTGTTTTGTAAGCAAGTCTTATGAGGTATACTTTTGATGACTAGTAGTGGAAAGTGTGCTCTTTATGATAGATCTACCTCAAATCTAGGGTTTCTGAAGATTTGGACCATTTGGGCTGATTTCATGGCCTTTATAATCTTTGATCTGCTCTTTCAAATTTTTTTTAGGACCAAAGATTTGGATCTTAGTTTATTAGTTTTCATCTCTTTCTGAAAGTTTCATTGAATCTCATAGTTATGGAGAGTAGATTTGAATATATTTGCATTTATTTTATCCATATGATTAAAATTATTTCATTTAGAGATTTGTAAACAAATGATTTGATGTCAACATGTCTCATTCTATAGTTTATGTTTCATGGGTAGATTTTCTGAACATTTTTCTTGTTATGGGTTTATTTATTTAGTGTTTGTGTTTTGGATGCTTTCTCTATTTATAAAATGATCTATCATGTTATTATAGCACTATTACTCATGGTTTAGATGCTAAGTTTATTATTTCTTCTAAAGCTTAAATTTCTATTATAGATTACTTCAACCCATGGTATGAACATTGTTCACATAAACTTATTTCATGTGATTATTCTGAGCCTCGGGGATTCCCATTTTAGTCTAAGGAAGTTAAATGTATTTAATTATATGCCAGAGAAGTGTGTTGGATGAAGAGATTGGATTAAATCTTTATTTATTTAAAGGAAAATATGTATAGTTCTTTCTTATTTGCATCTTCACTATAAAAGGGTTTTGAAAATGAAAGAAATTTTCTTAGGATTAATATCTCATCATAAAGCAAGAAAGAACTACGTGCCTTACCACTTCTTGTCTTTCTTCATGATATTCCCCACCCACCAGGATCTTCAACTAATTTTTTTGCAAACATGTATGGTTTGTGTGGCAATAGAATTCTATCTTTTTTTCTTGATATTTGAATATGGTTAGGTGAATCTCTTGTTTACAATGTCAAAATAATATTTTTTCTTTAATTAATTCACAATATAGTAATATAAAGAGTGAGATAATTGACAAATGAGTAAGTTGGTAGCAATGTAACATATATGAAGAAGAATGACATTATTCAAATATTTAGAAAACTAATTTTTGATGTTGGAAGTTCACTGAAACATGTTAAGTCTAGGATATATTGGTTACATTATTGGACTGGCCAACTCGTTACTCTGTAATAGCCTAGAGCAAGATGATAGAAAGAAAATATTAATATGTAGTTCCCTAAATGATTAAATTAAGTCAGTGAAATGAGTGTATTTCTTTATAATAGAAGGAAAAGGATAACCCTTGAATCTAAAAAATAGTTGAACACTTGAAAACAAAACACCTAAAGGAGGTAAATGTTGATTCATGACACCTAAAGTGTGATTTCAAGTCGTCACCCTTACAACCACCAACATATGACCATGACAAAACATGCATGTATGTAATACTCTGCCTTAATTTTTCTAACAACTCTTTCGAAGTAATGGGACATACTCTATTTTCTAGAGATCGAATGTAAATACTACAACTCTGAGCACCCATGAAGACAACTACTCCTTTTAGTATGACCTCACCTAGGGGTTTTAGAAATTACATAAAGGTTTTTCAAATTATTATTCATTCATTTTGATGTTGGGTTACTACTTCTACAACCTTTTCTAAAGATAAAAGGATTTTCTCTAGTAAGGTTTAATGGAAAGAAGAATGTGATGGTGGAAAGTGTCTTCAAGAAACCACATCACCTCATGAATCATTGGCATAGATGAACTGTATAGATGTCAAACCTAGATACAAAGATTTCTAATATAGATTAGACAATTTGACTTTGTATTCCCTAAACCTTAGCAGAGCTCTCTACCTTCTAATCTATATCTGATATTATGGGAATTGCTTACTTTTTG
Source organism: Cupressus sempervirens (assembly GCA_028749045.1). NCBI lineage: Eukaryota > Viridiplantae > Streptophyta > Pinopsida > Cupressales > Cupressaceae > Cupressus > Cupressus sempervirens. Next base: position 360,442,554 of record CM053784.1, read on the forward strand.
AATATTTTGAGCCCTAACATTTATTGTGACCATGTTTTATGCAGCTTTAGCTTTAAATTTTATAAAATTTATTATGATTAAATCAACATCATAACCTTTACTTTTTTTTTTGAATAAGTTCATTTTTATCTTCTATTTTATTTATACTAAACTCATGCATGTGAAGCCATGAAATTTATTTTGTTTGATGTTGTACATCTTATAGCTTTTTTCTGCTAGTGAATAGTTTATCAATAAATGTGAAGCTTTCCCTCATCATTAGGTTGTTATTTTTAGGGTATCTATTTCAATCACTATACGTCTCTCTCTTTTTTCAACTCTCTTGAGCAATAATGCAAATGCATGCTTGATTTTAAGCCTATGGAAACAAAGAAAAAGAAGATTTGTCCATACAAATCTTTTAGTTTTCTTTTTCCTTTTTTTCTCTTGAAGCTAATGAACCCATATTTCATACTTATCTATTATTTGAAATTTAATTTTTTTCCTTCTATTATTATGTTATCAAAATGTTATATTGAATTCCTTAACTTTAATAGAATCTTTCAATAAACAATCCTTACTTGCATTCCATCTTAACACTCATAATTTGTGGTATAGATCTTAAAAAATAAGAGTTCATGTCATTATAAAATCATTCTGATTAAGGCTTGAAAAACTTAGGACAAATTATTAGCATGTATATATTAATGCATTGTTATATATTAAACTTCAATAAAGTTTTATTGTAATTTACAAAATTATTTAATTGTGCAAGTAAAGTAAATAAAATCTCTTTGGCAAGTTAACTATAAGGGAATATGATACTTGATTTGTTCTATAATATTCTTGATATCTTATTTGCAAAAAAGTAAAAAGGAGAGAGTAAAGATTGGTTTCATTTTTCTAGTAACATGAACTAAATATGTTTTCTCATCTTAGAAATGTTGAAATAGAAAACTATAGGATCTGACAATTGGAAAGTTGACAACAAATTGTATAAATTAAAAATGAATGAGCAAATATGTATTCCTAGGAGACATTAGGATTGTCCTATTATAGGGCCAATCGAGTCAACTACAATATGACATGTTTTCTTATTTGACTGTTCATGTGTCGAGCTATCTCTGAGGACAGTGATAGGAAAAGACTTTATCACAAAATGCTTCAAGAATAATCTTATATGTCAATATTGTTTCACAATTATTGTCAAATTGTATGGACTTGGAACAAGAACCAAGAGTTGTTGAAAAACTAGTGAATTCTTATGGATAATAGTACTTTGTACCATTGGGTAGGTATCATGAAGCAATATGTGCATATCAAGGAACTCAACATGCAACTCTTGTTGGTGGTCTATTTCCTATGAGACACTTAAAATAGTGTGAGGTTGCATCATGTGTTTATAGTGCTATGATAATAGCTATTACAAATTAATGTGGTCTTGTTTTGGTACATGCATTAAATGAACACAACACTCACTTGGGCGAATGTCTCACAACAAGTGTCAAATGTGTACAATGTATTAATGTCTTTATACACATATCTACCAAGGGAACTAGTACTTCATGTAAACAAAATGGTCAAGTCATGCTACCCCTTTCAATTGATGTAGATCTAACTTCTCTGACTCCTTCAATTGCAAGCTCCTCATAATTCCTATGACTCTTTCATTATGTATTGATGTTATATTTTGACTATTGTCATCATAAATCTAAAGTACTACATTATAGCTATTCATTACAATATAATATGTCCTAGTTTAATTATTAAATTATCTGTTTCCCAGTGTTGCATGTATATACAAGGTCTGAAAGGTAGCATAAAGACTATGCTCTCTACTGGGGCACTTTTATCCTATGACTGAACAAATGTGTACCAACAATACATGAGTATTAAATCCATATATGAATGAAGAATATTAAAATAAGTTTCTTTTCTACCTTTACTACTAATCTCATTCTTTATAAACATAGGATACTATAATTACTACAATTAAATTTGAGCTAGCAAATTTTGATGTTAATTATACCATTACCTACCATTGAATATGCCCTTATAGAATTATTGCTTTCAACTACAATTTTTAGAATTACAATGAGAAATTTTACAAGGCTATTGATCTCTAAAGATTACACTGGAGATTATGATAACTGTCATAAACCAACCAAAAACTTCATGCATAAAAGGAATATGGAACAAAAATTCCATATAGAGGTGTAAGAAAATGACCATGGGGTACATTTGGTGCAGAATTAAGGGTCCCTAGTAAAAAACATTATCATTGTCTTGGATCATTTGATACAATGGAGGAGGCCACACTGGTATATAAAAATGCAATAGTTTCCATGAAAGAATTGGAGTGAACCCATATTCACATAATGACACATTAAAAGTACAAAATACAATCATGAAAAATGCAAATCTATCTTCAACAATTACATCCTCTCCAACAATGATGGAAAACAAAGATGTTAGTTATACAATTTCTCTTCCAAACCACGCCTTGATATGTTAGGTAACCTTAATTGCAAATCCTCAACAATAGTAGAGCACCTTGTGATAAAATCCCTAGACTATTTTCCAACAACGATTCCATTTCCATTGCTAATACTTATTTGGCTTTGAATTCCATAGAGGGTTGAGCTAGTAACACATTGTTGAATGGTAATAGAAATCTAGCATCTAATTCTCTAGAACACCTTATGCAGATTCTTCCACAACAAGGTTTATTGAATGACATGGTTAATAGTTACTTATCATCACAAAGTCTTATTAGTTGTGCACTATCTTATGGGCATGACACAGAAAACTAGAGTTGTTCTCCAAGATTTTAGAATGGTAAAAGTATGTTAAAGAACATCAATCTTAGTGTCTCCACTAGATGGAAATCAATATTTGACAACTTGGAAAAGAGAAGGCTGAATGCCTTGGAATCTCCTATTATTGTCTCTCAAGAAGACAATGTGCAGTCGAAAAGAAACACAACTCATTATTTTATGCATAGTAGTGCACTCATGAGTTGTTGTACTACATTGACAATGTTGCACTTAGCTTGTTGATTGTCTAAAGGTTGTTGAATAAAGTTTAGAACCTCTTTTGTCACAAGTGAAGGTAGCTTTTCATAGATGATAAGGAATGCAATTGTCTCAACATAAGAAAGTGGTATTGCACCTAATTTCTTACACTACGGTGACAATGCTACAAGCTACAACCCATATAGTAACATCCATTCCTTCAAAAGTAGAGATGAAAGATCTAGCCAAATAGGATGAAGACATTGTGATAGATGTTCACAAATTAGAAAAGAGCTTTTAAAAATGAGAGTGATTCATTTGCATTAAATGATAGACTGAGTGTTATTACAAAGTGCATTGTCAGATTGTATTGTCAAATTGTGCATTTGCTACCCAATATGTAACAATGTTCATGTTTAAAACTATTATGGTCATATAGCTTTTTGTAAGTAGACTCCATTAATATTTTAGAAATGTATTGGTATAAAAGTAAACATTTCTTATGTAAATGACGCACATCCTTCCTCTAGAAAATCTTCATCATTATTTTTATATTTCTATCATGTATGTATTAGATCATGAATATTAATTGTATTAGTATTACTATTATCATTGAAAATATATCCATGAAATAATGGAACTCAATTTAAACAATATCTTCATATTCATTGATGCTCCAAAAATTCTAAGAAATGTTTCTTGTTTGAAACAAGTTATGTTTCTCCACATTGCACAAGAATGGATTCTCTTAATGTGTTTGATAAATTAGATCATGAAAGAGATCATCCTTCTAAAATTCAAAAATATTTTATCCTTAAAAAACTTCTAGAACTTCCAAATTAATACCAAATAAAAATATTGGAAAGATATTTTTATGACAACCATGTTCCAATATTCAAATATGATGGATGTGGAGACATTCAACCAATACCAAACACCAATCAAATTTGTGTTTTGTCTCTAAATTTATTTCCTAGAAATATCTGGTGCAGAAACACATGGAAGCCCATATATATTTCATTGTAAAGATATCATAAGTCATTTCCCTCTTGGAAATCACACTACAAAAGTATTGACCACCATTTTCAGTCCAGCATGCAAGACATTGTTCTATCACCTATCACCATTTAGGGATACTATTATAGGTGACACACTTGTATTCATAATAAACCTTCCAATATCATATCCAAAAAAATTACTTGAATGGATTATAAGACATAACAATACATAGCATCTTGGACAATTGTATGACATTGATACAGGAGCCCTAGTAGCTAAGACCATAAAGCATAATCACTCATACCATTATTTGTTTGCATTTGAGAATAGTTATGTTCCACTTGACATTCATTCTGTAGGAGATATTGGAAGATGACACCTTCATGGATGAAGTAATAGTTAACACATGATGTCGACCATAAATATATACTTGGGATGTATAGGATTATGCTTTTTGTAAATAAAAGGCCACAACTACAATGTACAAGTTATAAGATTTTTTCATCTAATATAGTATAATATGTATCTAGTCATTTGTTTCTTAGTGAAGTATCCCTTTTTGTAAAGTTTAACCAATAAAGTACAATATGAATCTGGTCATTTGCATCTCAATTCTTTCTTAATATAGCAACACTTTTCCTAAAGTTGAACTCAATAACTATGTGTCACAAATGTGTAGATAGCTTCATCTAGCTAACTGTTTTTATTGTTGCTAAGAAATAGTAATAGCTTGATCATTTGCACTTAATGTATGCACACTCAATAATGCTACACAAATAGATTTATGTACCATTTTTGCAATAAGAACCAATGTTTTCTTAATCAATTACATCTAATTTTTTAATGTTTGATTATTGTTTACTTGCACTATACTTTCATTGCAAACTAGGAACATTGACACTGACCAGATATAGAAGTTGATATACGTGCAAACTGTATCAATTCAGTAAAGAATGAAATAGTAAGTAGAGATTTATCAAAGAAAAATTGTTCTTTTCAAAAATTTTGTGTGATATTTGATTAGAACCTATACATTTCAAAGTCACAAGTATCTAAGAAAATAAAAAAATTCTCATTTCCTTCTTTGTTTTTTTCTTAAGTTATCTATTGACATAAGTTTCTATGTTCCAAATAATGTTTTATAACAAAAAAATTGAAGAAACATTGTCATTAAATAGATCTTAGAAATTCAAACTTACTAATCTTAAAATTTTATTACACTATCTTATTGAAGAGCTTGAGAAATCCACAAATCATAACCTCACAAAATAGATTAAGAAATTTGTAGACATCTATAGGTATAGACCACTTGAGATCTGATAATTTGTTTTCCAATGCTTAAATTGTGTGACTAGATTCATGGTCCCTTGCAATGAATGAACCATATCCACATAACACAATGACCAAGTTGATCAAGAAAAAATTTAAGCATGTGCTTACCTATGATGATTTTTTAAGAAAGAAATGGATGACACTAATCTTGATAATATTGGTACACTACGCATTGTTGATCACAATGAAGAATACTCCATATGTTATAGCATCATTTCTACTCAACATTATAGTTATGTACATTATGCATTTGGCATTTGAATCTTCACTATAATCGAACAACGTACAATGATAGTAATGGTACTAATCATGACAATGGTAGAGACATTTAGTATTGATAAACTATTAGTGTAGCATTTTATCATGGTACGCAAATAATGTTGATAATGAAGGTAAGACAGAAGTGACTAATGGCAAGTGATCATTATGAAGAACATAATAATGAGTGTTTGTTTAATGTTATTTGCTTGAGTTTTATATGGTTTGTTATATCTATAGAGTTGAAATTATTGTTTGTGATGATTGTTCATTTGTGATGTAATATTGATATGTGTGCTAACAAAATTATAATTATAATATAAAAATACAAGAGAAGGAATGGAGAAGACATATATGGGTGTTCAGAAGCAAGTATCTAGTCGATATTCAACAGAGATTGAATTCCCTAAGCTACAAAATAAAAAATGGCTTGGAATATTTGACATAGTGGAAGAGGCCACCTTTGCATATGACATGGCCCATATATCAATCAAAGGGAGTAATGGATACAAAAGAAATCCATGTGAATTGCAAACCTCATAGTCAACCTGATAGTCCATGTAGCATTCACATCTCAACTATAACAAGATCAAATAGGAAGAATCCAAATTTGTCAAGCTATCTAAATTCCAAGAACCTAGTCAAAGAGTTGAAGCAAGTAAAGAACATATGTCAACTTTTGATGGATGTTAAATATTCCCAAAAGAAAGGTCATATCAAGGTGTTAGGAAATGTTCAAGCAATTGTTATGTCGGACAAGTGTGGAATCCTATAGAACTAAAACAAGAATGGCTAGGAATATTTAATACTAAGGAGGAATCTTCTATTGCCTATGACATGGTTGTAATTTCCTCCAAAGGATACATGGTAGTTACAAATATTATATGTGTGCATTTAGAGACAAATCAAACAAAAATTATCTAAAATAGATGAAATCTTTATAACCTATTATGAAAATCCACTCAATAATTTCAATTCCTCTAACATTACTACTCTGGAAAAGGTGCTTAGGATGATTCCTAAAGTGGTTATAGAAGCAAACAATGTAGCACTTAACAAATCTTTCACTAAAGAGGAATTAAGACAAATCTCTTTAATCTTAACTCTGCTAAATCTCTAGGCCTTGATGGGTTTTAGGCCTTTTTCTTTCAAAAATTATGGGATATCTCAAGAGATTAATTATGGAGAGAAATCGAGGCTTCATTTATGGAGGATCAATACTAACTAAAATCAATCATACTTTTTTGACTCTGATTCCAAAAAAATCAGTAGTAGATTCACCTTATGACTTTAGACCTATTGTGCTTTGTAATACTATCTATAAAATCTATTCCAAAGCATTAGTAAATAGGACTAAAATCATTCTTCCAAGAATTATCTTAGAAGAACAAAGTGGTTTTGTTCTAGGTTGATCTATCATTGATGGGATATCAATCATACATGAAGTTATCCATTCAGTAGTTAACAATAAGGAAGCATGTATGTTTATGAAACTAGACATTCAGAAAGCATATGATATAGTAGATTTGAGATTTATATGTAAAACACTAGAGGCGATGGTTTTTCACACCAATTGATTAATGTAATCTTTAATTTCATATCAACACCTAAGATCTCTCTTTTAATTTATGGAACTCTTGAAGGATATTTCAATATTTCAAGAGGGATCTAGAAAGGTGATCCAATTTTTCCTTTATTTTTTATTATTATGGTTGAAGCCTTTGGGAGATAAATAAAAAAGGCTCAAGAGATAGGTAAAATTAAAGGAATCATGATGGTAGGTAATATTCCAAACATAAATCATCAATAGTTTGTAGATGACACTATTCTCCCAAGTGTCATCTCTAAGGAAGAAACACAATCTTTCAAATAAATTATATTAGAATACACTACTACTTTTGGAAAGAAAGTGAATGCAGAGAAATTAGAGATTTTCTTCCTAAACACACCAGGAGAAATGGAAGAGTGTATCTGCAACCAAATGGGATATAAGAAAGTTACCTTTCCTTGCAAATACCTTGGGATACATTTAGAAATATGAATAAGGAAGCATAAAGGATGGGATAATATCTTAGACAAAATAGATAAATAGACGAAAACATGGCAAGGAAAATGGGTAAATAAAGCATGTAGAGCTACTAAAATTAATTCTATTCTATCAATTATTCCTACTTATCAATTGTCTTGCCTTCCTTTACTTAAGAAGGTAAATAAAAAATTGGAAGGAAAACTCAAAATTTTCTTTTGGAGTGGGATAGAAGAAAAAAAGAAACTAACACTAATAAAGTGGGATAAGATAGGTCACCCAAAAGATCAGGGGGTTTAGGGATCAAGAATTTTAGTTGGAGAAATGAGGTGTTGGGAGAAAAAATAGTATGGAGAATGTATCAAGAAAGAGAAAAAATAGGCTAAGATTTTGTATAATAAATACTTAAATTCAAATGACACAACATATTTATTTAGAATCAAGAACCTGCCAACTGGATCAAAAACTTGGAATCTTATGGTAAGATGCAGATCAATGATTAAGAAATTTCTCACTTGGGACCTTGGAAGAGGAGAAGATGCTCTCTTTTGGGAAGATTCCTAGGATGGTCAGCCCCCTCTAATCAATACTAACATACCTGAAGAGGTAAAAAATGAGCCTATCAATCTATAAGGTTAGAAGATATCAGATTACAAATATCTAAAAAAGGTTCATGGATTTGACACTTGGGCCTGGAAAACCCTAGAGAACATAGATATATGTCCTATAGAGAAACATAATTTGGAAAAAATTCTCAAGGATCAATAGGTGAATCATAAAAATAGGGCAAACAAACTTATATGGGGAGCTTCCAAAGATGGACTATACAAAGTCAAGTTAGGATATAATCTAATTATTAAATCTTAGAGATGGGAAAATCTCAACATAACTCTAAAGTTATGTTGGGATGTAACATGCTTACCTAAGATAGGCATCTTTTTATGGGTTGGGATGCAAAAAAGAATCCTAATAGCGGATAGATTCACAAAAATGAGATTTGAAGGACCATCTAGATGTTGTCTTTGTAAAGAATATTCTAAGACATCTGAGCATCTCCTATATAATTTCCCTTTATCTCAAGGATGTTGGCATTGGCTTTGTCATAAAATTATGTGGTCTTCACCTCTTCTTGATGATTTATATGGTCACTTATTAGGATGGCCTTCTAAGCATAGGGTTAGTGTTTATGACAAGCTTTGGAATATATCGCCTACAACACCGATGTGGGAAATTTGAAAAGATAGAAATAGGCACATATTTAGTAATTAAAAATTTAGGATGAAATCCCTTTTAAATAAGGTTGAAAACAATAAAAATTGAACTGATTTTCTCTAAATGGGATGGAACAATGAAAAAGAACTAGGCTCATCTCATTAACCCTTGTTAATATATGATAAAATGGATCAAGTAGCTAGGAAAGATTACAAATGGAAAGCTCCTCCAATGGGATGGATGAAACTGAATTTTGATGGTGCATCTAGAGGCAATCCGAGAAAAGTAGGAATAGGTTGTAACATTAGATCAGAAACAGGAGAGTGGATCACCAAAAGATCCAAACCTCTGGGGATAGCTACTAACAATATAGTGAAATTAGAAGCTCTCTGAGAAGGATTAAAATTAAATTTAAATAATAAGATAACAAAACTATTTATAGAAGAAGACTCCCAAATTATTATAAATGCTATTAGAAATTGTAAAACTCTGGATTGGGTGGTGAATTCTAAACTCGAAGATGTGCTCAACTTAATAGACCAATTTGTAGAAGTCTAATATCAACATATATATTGAGAAGGCAATAGAGAGGCAGATAAATTAGAAAATAGAGGAGTTGAAGGGGAGGATTTAATCCTACAATCTACATGATCAAATTATTTAAGCGGGTGTAATAATCCCTCCTTTTATCGAGTGTTTCTATCTCTTACAATGAAATAGTTAGTATTACTCCTTAGTTATTAACATTTCATTATTACTAGGTGATCCCTCACTTCAAAGTACTCTAACATTAATCATCTTGTGACATGGTAATAATGATTTGTTAAGTTTGTGAATTGTCAAGTCATAAAATGGAAAGTGTGATTTAGCAATTTTCATTGATTTTGTATCTAGACTCTTCTATTTCAATGGATTATTTAATAGGGCTTCCTTGGCTTTGCAAATTGGTGCGTCTTGTCTTTTGTCTATCCTTTGTTTTCTGATGGAGATTGCTATCTCTCTCTTTCATTCACTAGAGGTTAGAATTATGGTATTTAGGGGGTCTATTAAGCTTGAACATTGGAATAAGATCCATAACCCTCTTGACAATTTGTCAAGGTTTTCCATTAACTGGGTCATAGGTGAGAAGGCTTTCAATTATGATTATACATGGCACACCAACAACTCTGTTATCGATTCCTTTATAGGGTTTCTTTCTCAAGAAAAATAGGTAGTGGGAGATTATTAGGTTCTATTAGGATGTCTTCAACCCAACTTGGTTAGAGGGCTTAGAGGAAGCTATGTTGAGTATAGATTAGAAACTCAAAATTTGGTTCCCAAAAGTCTACATGGCATATCCTCTAAGTAGCCTTGGGCATGCCATGGTGTCTAGGAGACTGCCTCTGTATATTAGGGACAATGTTCAATTATTCTCTACTTGGCCAAGAATGGAGGCAAGTATTCAGTTCTTGCTTCACTAGAGGGATATTTTAGGTGATCGGGGCAAGGAGTGGCTAGTTCACTTTCTCTAGGTGTTTGAGGCCTATGTAGAGCTTGAAGTATCTTTTGATGATCTTGATAAACTAGAATTCATATTGCCTAATATGATTAAATCCAGCTAAGAACAAGTGGCTTTTGTGTTCCCGCCTAGCTCTAAGGAAGATGATTTGGACAAAGCAACAGACATTGTTATGGTGTGCTGGAAGAAAGAGGGCGTGGCCTAGATTTTGGCTAAAGGTTTCTAGGATTTAGGACTTCGTCTAATTGTTATGAAGTAGCTTAAGGTTTTTTTTATCTATTATCTAAACTGTTGTTTTTGCTAGCTATCTGGAACAAGGGTTTTTCTTTTGTTCCCTTTTGTTTGATATTGAGTAATACTTTTCCCTTTATATAGATGTAAATGTATAGACATTATCTGATATATGAAATACATGCACTTTTGGTTTTTTAGTACCATTAGCCTCTTGATTATTAAATTTAATGTAGATATTGTTTTTGGTAATCATTTATAGTTATGTTCATAGATTTTTATTTCTTTTTTATTTTCTTCTCCTCCCTAGCTTCCTTTCTTTAGGTTCTGTGTTGTATGTTATTTCTTTCTTTAGGTATGGTTGGTTGGTGTGGCTTTCTCTTTGTCTCTCATTTCCCTTGTTTAGATTAGGGTTGGTTTTGTTTTCTCTCCCTTTTCTTTTTCTATTGGTTTTTCTCTTTATGTTTGTTTCATTTCTGCCTTGCTTTTCTTTTGCTTCCTTTTTTTTTTTTCTCTCTATCTTTTGGGGTGTTGGCTCTCTAAAGCTCTTCTTTGGGGGCTCTATCTCTCCTATTTTACTTGGTTCTATTCCTTGGTTTGGCGTTGCTATTCTCTTTTTGTCCTTTTTTTTATGTGTCTTGTATGTGTCTTCTAGTAGGTAGAGCTATATTTGAGTGTGTTATCTTATTGTTCTGAGTCTTTTGAGCTACCCTTATTGAGTTGTTTCTTCTACAACTTTTCTTCTCAATTTAACATATTTTAGGTTAGATCAAATTCTCATTACAATCAAGTTGATATTAAGTAAGGTGTATGCAATAAATTATATATTATAAATTAAATTTTAAACAGTTCAAATCACAATTTCATTCCTAACATATTTTAGGTCTCTTTAATTTCATCTTTTTAGATCTATATTCTACATTTTAAAACAAGTATTCAGTTTCCATTTTTCAACTACTCTATTATGTAAATGGTTAATTAGTCAATTTAAATATCCTCTAGCAGATTACTAGTATTGAAGCAACATAGTATATTAATTTTTATGAATTGTACTAACTGTCAAATCAAGTTTATAGTGGTGTAAATGAAGATCTTCTATAGGCTAATCTTGAACAAACTACTTAGATCTTCGGTATGCAGGGTGGAGGCATTGGTTTTTGAGATTAGATCATTTAAATGTTAAGGATGAAATATTTCCTAGTATCAAATGTATCAAGGACTTATGTATAAAATAGGTTAAGTATTTAAAAACAATGTAATATTTTAAAAACTGGGGTATGCCCCTTTTATATTTGTATTTTATATAGGACTAAGGTCTCAGGCTAAACTGGAGGTTTTCTTCTTTGTTCTTTCCTATTAGTGCCCATATGAATGGAGGAACTCAACATTGTAATTTTTTAAATAATTAATATAATATAAGGGCTTTGGCCATTTACTGATTTAAAAAAAATGCTATCAATAATTGCTGGTGAAATAGCTATCATGAATGTCAATGAGGAACATGATGAAAATGATAGTGCATTACATCTTCACACACAAACAATTTCTCTCCCACATCAAATACATCTAAAACCAAATATTCTTGTAGAACCATATGCAGGAAACTACAACACAAAAGATGGTCTAGTGAATGGATCAGATGGGATATTCAAAGAATACACAAAACATAATGATTTTAACATAGTCTGGATCAAATTTAGTGATAGAACAATTAGACAACAAAAATGCAAGAAACTAGTAAAATGTTATATTGATAAAATTCGCAATGACTGGGTATCGATACTATGCATTGAATGACCTATCCAAAAAGCATCGATACATAAGAGAATTATTGTACAAAAACAATTCCCTATACAAATAACATGTGTAAGAACTATGCACATATCACAAGGGTTCACAATGGAGATAATGGCTTTTGATCCCATAAGAATGAAACAACTTAGATTAACATGCACAACACTATTGTGAACTAAATCAATTGACTCATTATTTTTGTTAAAGCCTCTAACATCAAAAAAAAAATTGATTAAAGAAAAAATACACCTTGAAATGTCCTGCCTAGAATCAAGTGTAAAATGACAATTTAATAATGAAGACACATGTTCTCATAACACACCATCCATTCTCTTATGTACAAAAAACACACATAGCTTAAAGTCTCACATAAACGACATCATTAATAACTACGATATAATATCATCTAACATCATTTGCATGCAAGAGGTACACATGCAAATCACTCAAATAAATAGTGAACTCCAATATTTCAACAAGTTCAATGCTCACCACATACACAGTATAATGACATTCACTAAGAAAAATCTAGTCATCTCAAAGTTAAAACAACATAACACAACAAATATAGAAGCTATTACAATAACAACTTCGATTGAAAACGATGAGCTAAATATGTAATGTTTATGCAAGGCCTAACATGACCATTGAAGAATATGGCACTATTATTCAAGAAGTCTATACATTATAGATGATTTTAACATTGATATGTCAACAAAAAATGCAAGAAATAATATCTTGAAACACCACAACATGATTTGCATCACAAATAAAGCACTCAATGTATACAACCCATCAATTGATCGTATCTGGATGAACTCAAGTGCAAATATATGTTGTTTTTACAATGTTGAAAACATATTGGACTGACATAGTGCAAGGTAGGAGAATCCCCAAAGGAGATGTCCTAACCCCAACAAATAACCACACAATGAAAATAACACAACAAAGCAACAATAATGCAAGATCTTATACCAAATCAGTTTTTTTTTCATAGATATAACTAATTACATGTAATATGCCTAAATTTAAGGCCTTCTAGGTTAGGGCCACACACAAACAACAATTATGATATCAGTTCTGCAATATCTCACAAGATCCAACTTACAATCTCAATCCTAGCTAGTCTAGATCCACAACTAGATAAGAACACCTAGAAGATTCCACACTTGTACCCTCAAGTCTACCAAGAAATCCTCTAATTTTTAAGTCACATCTAATAGCTCTTCAAAGTTTGCATCATCTTCTCCAAAATGGATCCCCTTAACATAATTATCTTAAAGAATCTATAAGACCTCCTACTTATACCCAACCAAGCCACAATTCAGCCCAATTATTACAAACTAAATAAAATTCCTCATATTAGATATATGTTGAGCCACAAGTCAGCTACACCACAAATTAAATACCCCTAGATAAATTCAATACCAAAATTCGGCCCATAAACAACTTGAAACCAATAGGAACCAAGACCAAGCTGAGTGCAAGAGAAACCAAGACAAGCATCAACAAAATCACAAGTGATGCCAAGTTTTCAAAGCATGTCGAGATCCTAGACCATGTTGAGCTCTAAGACCATGCTGAACTCCGAGACCATGTTGATCTCCATAGACCATATCGAGCTCCAAGACCATGCCAAGCTCTATAGTGTATGTCAAGTTCCCTTCAAAGATAGAGCTACTCAACCAACATTAAACCCAAAAGTGACTAAGCACCACTCCTTGTTCAACTGAGTACCAATCCAAGCACCCTCCAAAGAAACTACCCAGCCTCCTACAATGAATTCCAAAGTAGTCACTGAGAAAACCCAAGATGCTCTTGCATCAAACTCCCTAGGTAAATAGAAAAGTGTGTCCCACACTTTGATGCCCAAGGAAAGATTGACAACCATCTTCATCTCCACCAAAGTCTTCCACTCCAATAGGGACAAGAAAACTAATCTACACATCATCCACATCTGTATCATTTTGTCAAACAACAAAATCTCAACCATCCAATCGGCATGCTCACTCCCAAGAACAAATTGACCATAATGCTTCATTAGCATATCCTAATCCACAATAGCAACTAGTGAATCCACACTAACAACAACAAACTCCCCATCAGAAACAACATGTAGATCTCCATCAACACATGCTAAACTCACAACACCAACAATCTCATTGCTAACAACAAGATGCTCTACAACACACAATTCACCACCAATAGCAACCAGATCATCCATGACCAAGTGCTCTGTGATCTCCATGTCAGTTTCAACTAACTGATCATGAAAACCAATCTCCATCCCAACATCAACAAGGTTAGGAAAATCCTCAACAATAGCCTCAAGTTTCTCTGGAGGTTATATATCAGACTACACAAACTGATCAACAAAGCCATCCTCTTCCACCTAGGCCTTGTTATGTTATCTCCTCTCTTGAAAAAGTCTCTTAATTGGCCAGACAACTCTCTTTTGGATTGGTAGACTCCAACTCCACAAAAATCTATGGAATGCTTTCCTTACCCCATCCTTAACTTGATTAACCAAGCTAGCTTCAAACTGAGCAAACATCTTAGAAAACCTCCTCTCCACCACATCATGAAGATTTACAATCATCTCAGGGTCTAATCCTCTCAGAGCCATCTCCTAATATTTTTGCAAACCCTTTGCAATAATTCTTTTCCACACTCCTTGTGACAACCCAAATTGTTTGCAAGTCAGATCGCAACCTGCCATGTCACACAAATAATCAGGAACCAAACCACAAGTCTAAGAACACAGATTTGCAATACACAAAATCTCTACAATCATGTCTCAACAACATCAATCTTCCATCTTTGCATCCATCAATCCATCTACAAGTCCTTTGCAATTGTAAGTAAGAACCATGATCTACCACCTCACAACTAACATATCTAGGACTCTAGAAAGGACAATCCACCACCAAATTAAGATCTTCTTAGATCAACTTCTCCAACCCAAGATCCTAGTGCAAATTTCCACAGCTTCATCATTCGATCTTCACACTCAGGAACAACCTTCACTCTGATACCAGCTAACACAATACAAGGAAGGAGAATCTCCAAAGGAGATGTCCTAACCCCTAGTAAATAACCACACAATGGAAACAACACAACAAATCAGCAATAATGCAAGATCTGATACCAAATCACAACTCTTTATTCATAGATATAACTAATTAGATGTAATATGCATGATTCTAAGGCCTTCCAAGTTAGGGCCAAATACAAACGACAATTATAATATCAGTTCTACAAGATTCCACAAGATCCAACTTATAATCTCAATCCTAGTTAGTCCAAATCTGTAATAGGATAAGAACACCAAGAAGAATCCACACTTGTACAAGTCCACCAAGAAATTCTCTAGTTCTCAAGCCATAGCTGCTAGCTCTTCAAAGTTTGCATCCTCTTCCCCAAGATTGATCCCCTTGACATAATTATCCTATAGACTCTACAAGACCTCCTACTTATACCCAACTAAGCCACAAGTCAGCCTAGTTATTAAAAACTAAATTAAATCTCTCATATTAAATATATGTTGACCCACAAGTTGGCTAAGACACAAATTAAATACCCCTACATAAATTAAATACCAAAAGTCAACTCACATACAACTCGACACCAAAAGAAACCAAGACCAAGCCAAGCATCAACAAAACCACAAGTAATGTTGAGCTCCCAGAGCATGCTAAGCTCCTAGACCATGTCGAGCTCTAAGACCATGACAAATTCCAAGACCATGCCAAGCTCCATAGACCATGCTGAGCTCTCAGACTATGTCAAGCTCCATAGTGTGTGTCGAGCTCCATTCAAAGACTGAGCTACTCGGCCAACACTAAACCCAAAAGTGATCGAGCACCACTCCTCTAACTGAGTACTAGTCCAAGAACCCTCCAAAGAAACTACCGAGCCTCCTCCCATGAAATCCAAAATAGTCACCAAGAAAACCCAAGATGCTCCTGCATCATGGACTGACCACCTTTCTACATTCATAAAGTTCCATCCTACAAAGAAAACCAACTCCACTCTAGACTGGTAATACATATAGGAGCAAAGAAAAATTAAATAGAAACAACATCTACAATAATGCAAGTAAATCTTAATACTAAGATTGTCCTTGTATCAAAAGAAAAAAATCTAATTTAATAATACATATTTCAATGTTCTATAATTTTTTTGCAGCACACAAATGGAAGCAAGCAAAAGAATAGGAAAGGGAACACGAATCAAGCAAGACTAGACAACAAAAAGGTACTAATCTTCCCTTATTCTAGTACCACAAGTTCTCATATGCAAAAATGATCAATCAATACATATACATGTCTATTATTCAAAGTAATGTTGAATATCAACTTGCTACAATACAAAACTAACACCCACATACTAATTTGTGCAAGTCTAAACTAGGAAATCCCAATTCAATATCCATTAAGGACTTGAATACAAGAAAAGAAGGAAAAAGTTTTGAAGGAGACATCCTTGTTGTATACACAACAACATTGGACAAAGAAATTAAAACATGAGAGGTTATGCATGCAAACTTGACATACTTCAGAGGATAAATGACAATAACTCTAAATGTCTATTGCACCCTTAATATTGGTGTATATGGGGTTATGAATAGTCAAATTTTGGCCATATTAATCCTTAATTAAGTCATTTTATCATTATTATATTATTATTTAGGTAGGTAGGTCATCCTAGGTGTTATGTAGGGTTGTGTCTATTCAACCTAAGCATAATTAGGTATATATACGAGGTGGTGAGTCTTATTTCAAGATCATATTGTGAAGTGTGTTCTCATTGGAGATATTTGGAGGTTGCCCCCTTGAAGAGGCCTATTGCTCTCACTTATTATCAAGTATTTATATAATATTTCATATTATTTCTTCTATTGTGCAAGTTATTTCATTACAAGTGGTATAAGACCATGCTCTTGGCACCATAGAGGCAATATTTTTTCTCAACATTGGGGCAATTTTTGGAAGAGCATAACTTTCAAATTTTAGAGAATTTTTCAAAGATTTTTAAAAGGATTTTTGAAGACCATATTTAAGAAGCTATAGTCCAAAATTTAGATGAATTGGAGAAAATTTGAGAAAAAGATTGCAGAATTTCTACACAATTTATTGAGATCTTCATGTCTCTCACATCCAACCGAATTGTAGTATAACTTGTATTGGGTTTTTGAATACATAGTAGAGGAGCCTAAATTTCAAATCTTGGAGAAATTGAAAAAAAAAAAGCAAGATATTACAAAATTAGGAAAATTCTCTCTCAAGGCAACAAATTTACTATTTTTTTGGGGGATTTTTTTCCGAGTAAGGGTATCTTGGCCCTAGTAAGTATAAATAAATAAATTAGAGAATTTACATTTCATTTGTGTGATTTATTTAATCTATCATGACAGGGCCTTCAACAAGAGGTAAAAATAATGCTACCACACCGAGGAAATCCTCTGATCAAGATTGGGAAGCAACAGAGGATAGTAATCCCAATGAGGAACTTAGTAAGTTCAAGGAAGAGGTTAAGAGGGATATGTGTGACCTATGAGGACATATATCCGATATACAAAGCATGTTAAGCACCTATATAAATGAAACAAGGAAGAAGCTCTCAAGCAATCAAGGTGAAACCTCAAGTTGATAATAATGACACAAATATTATTAATCCTATGGGATCTAGGAATTTTTTCCCAAACATGGATATGCGCAAATTTGATCGCAAGGATCTTTTAACATGGATAAATCAAATGGATTTTTTTTTTGAAGTACATAAAATCCCATATTGACAAAAGATCACATGGCTTCCTTATATCTAGAACTAGATTAATTCATTTGGTATCATTGGCTTTGCACTCATAGGAGGAAAAAGGGTCTCACTGTATCATGGTTAATTTTTACAGAAGAACTCCAAGCATAGTATAGCAATAGTGTGATAGAAAACTTCTTTATCCAACTTGCTAAGCTTCAAGAAATAGGATCAGTTAAGGATTGTATTAAAAAATTTCAAAATATATCCTTAAGAGTGGATACAATTACAAAGGAGAACTTGAATGATTATTCTTGGGTGGTCTCAAGGATCACATTTAATATGAGGTACACATGTTTTGTCCCAACTTAGTAAATAAGTCTTTTATATTAGCATGAAAGGTAGAGGAGAAGTTCTTGATTCATAGAAAGAAAGGGACAAATGTGATAAGAGAAAAAGGATATTCAACACCTTCTCTTCCTCAACCTACTAGGTTGACTCCACAAAAAAATGAGGAGAAAAGAGAAAAAGGTTTGTGTTTCAATCATGATAGAAAATATAGTCAAGGACATAAATGTAGTGAAAAAGAAATTGTTCTATATTGAAGGTCCAAGTGAGAAAGGAGAGGATGAGACCATATCATAAGAGGATAGGGAGTCAAGTGAGGAATCACATCATTCTAAACTAATCATTTCTTTTCATGCACTTTCAGGTTTCAGTGCACCACAAACTCTCAAGGTAGTGGGTTTCTTAGAGAAGTAGAAATTAACAGTGTTGATTGACTTGGGTAGTACTCATAATTTCATAAAAAAAAAAGTTGGCAACTCTTCTAAATTGTTTTATATATCTAGCACCAGAGTTTTAGGTTTTGATTGTAGATGGGGGCCATAATTAGTTGTTCAGGGAAGTGTCATAGCATCAAATTATCCAAGAGAGATTATCAACTTGATACCCCAATGTATATAATATCCATGGGTACAATGGATATTGTCAATGGATATTGTTTTGGGAGTATAATGGCTTACTACATTGGGAACAATTGAGATGAACTTCCAAGAACTATTCATGCAATTTCAATAAAAAAGAAAGGTAGTGGAGCTAAAGGGATTGAAGGCAAAACCCCCATATATGGTAAGCTCCCATCAAATACAAAAGTTTCTTAAGAAAGGTGTGGATAGATTTGTGGCCTAGCTATGTTCATTACAAGTCTCTCAATATAATGCTCTTACTCATCCAAATTTACTAGCAATAATTGATCGTCACTCAATGATTCTTGGAGATGTCCCTAAAGGAATTCTTCCTAAGAGGGATCATGACCATGCCATACAAGTAGTTTTAGGGAGAAAACCACCAAACATCAAGCCTTATAGGTACCCACACATTCGAAAAAGGTGAGATAGAAAAAATTAATGAGGAAATGCTAGAGGCGGGAATTATCATGCATAGCCAAAGTGCTTACTCCTCACCTATTGTGATGGTGCATAAGAAGGATGAAACTTGGTGCATGTGTCCAAATAATAGAGTGCTCAACAAGTACACCAATAAATATAAGTTTCCTATTTTGGTCATTGATGATATTCTAGATGAATTAAATGGAGTTATGTGTTTTACCAAGTTAGATCTTAGATCATAGATTAGGTTATCACCAAATTTGGACTAAGGAGAAAGATGTTTGTAAGACAACATTTTGAACTCATGAGGGTCATTATGAATTTTCAGTGATGCCATTAGGTCTTACCAATACACCATCTACATTCCAAAGTTTGATGAATTCCATTTTTAAGAAGTTCTTGAGAAAGTTTGTGTTAGTATTTTTTGATGATATATTAATTTATAACAAGACTTGGGAAGAACATTTGCAACATTTAGATCAAGCATTACAATTACTTGAAGATCATCAACTCTATGCTAAGCCATCCAAGTGTATTTTTGGTTTTGAGGAGGTGGAGTATTTGGGACACATAGTTTCACATGAAGGAGTAAAGGTGGACCCTAACAAAATTAAGGCTATCATGGATTGGCCTATTCCAAAAACTATTAAGAAGCTGAGGGGTTTTTTGGGATTGACATGATACTATAGAAGATTTGTGAAGAATTATGGTCATATAACAACACCCCTTACCACTCTATTGAAGAAGGATTATTTTCATTGGAATGAATATGCTAATGTGTCATTTGAGCAATTGAAGAAGGCTATGTGTAAAACTCTAGTGCTTGTCACTCTAGACTTCACCAAGGAATTCATTGTGGAATGTGATGCTTCTGGAAATTGTATAGGAGCAATTCTCATGCAAGAAGGTCAACCAATTGCTTTTGAGAGTTGTAAAATTAAAGGTAAAAATCAACTCAAACCTATTTATCATGAGAAGGAAATGCTAGCAATCCTTCATGCAATTAAAAAAAGGAGGCCTAATTTAATGGGTCGACACTTCAAGGTTAAGACAAATCATGATAGCCTAAAATATATTTTGGAATAAAGACTATCATCAGAAGAGCAACAAAAATGGGTCACTAAGATGTTGGGATATGACTTTGAAATTGTATACAAGAAAGGGAAGGAAAATATTGTGGCCGATGCACTTTCTAGGAAGGATGAAAAAGATGAAGCCTTATTGTGTGTCGTTTCAATATTACAACAAAATTGGGTGGTAGAAGCCAAAGAAGAGTGGCAAAATGATGTTGCAACAAGTAATCTCATCTAGCAAATAAAAAGTGACCCTAGTAGTTTAGATAAGTTTTGTCTAAAGGGGGATATTCTTTGGTATAAAGAGCACTTGCATCTCTACAAGAAGTCCACTCTTAAACACAAGATTCTCAAAGACCTACATAAGTTCCTGATTAGTGGTCATTCAGGATTTTTGAAGACATATCATTGGGTCAAGCAAGATTTTTTTTGGGAAGGGCTAAAATGTGATGTTCAAAAATTTATGGCTAAAAATTTGGTTTGTCAAAGAAATAAGGGGGAAACAATTGAGACACTATGTCTCTTGCAACCTTTATCTATTCCTAGCCAATGTTGGGAAGAGGTATCCATGGAATTCATCATAGGGCTTCCCAAATCTAAAGGTCATAATGTCATCATGGTAGTGGTTGATCACATCACTAAATATGCATATTTCATTGCATTATCACATCCTTGTATAGTGGCAAAATTTTTGTTGGAGAATATCTGAAAGCTACATGGTACACCTAAGGTTATTGTTAGTGATCATGATCCTATCTTTACTAGTCACTTTTGGAAATATTTATTCTCATGTTTGGGGTACTCAATTGGCTCATAGTTCTTCATACCATCCTCAATCAGATGAGAAAGCTGAGGTTGTTAATAAATGTTTGGAAGGATATCTACATTGTTTCACTTCAAAAAAAAATCTCAATGGGTAGATTGGCTACCTTTTGTAGAATGGTGGTACAATAGTTCTTTTCATAGCTCATAAAAAATGTCTCCATTTTTGGCACTTTATGGATATCATCCTCCTTCAGGCTTCCATCACATCATCATTAAAGTTGTCACCAAGAGTTCAGGTAGTAGAGGACTACTTGCTTCATCAACAATAGGTACTTTTAGGACTTGAGGAGAATTCAACTATGGCACAAAATCAAATGAAACAAGTGGAACAACTTCATAGTGAAAGAAATTTTGAAGTTGGGGACTGGGTCTTCTTGAGATTGCAGCCTTATAAACAAATCTCAATGAAGCAACAAAAAAAGAATAATAAGTTGTCTCCAAGATATTATGGACCATATCAAATAATGCAAAAGATTGGTGGTGTTTCCTACAAGCGTGAGTTGCCACCAACAACAAAGATACATGTAGGTTTTCATGTTTCTTGTTTGAAGAAGGTAATTGGGCAGAATATTCCCACTTAAACAGTACTACCAAAACTTGATGAAGAAGGATGAATAATTTTGGAACCTAAGTGCATTCTTCAAACACGCACGAAGAAGCTAAGGAACAAAACCCTGACTCAGTATCTCATCCAATGGAAGCACTTACTAGTTGAAGAGGCCACATGGGAGGATGAGGAGTTTATTCAAAAGAATCCACACTTGGTTAGCATTGAGGAAAATGCTTCTTTCAAGAGAGGGGGCATGCTACGCCCTTAATATTGATGTATATAAGCTTATGGATAGTCAACTTGTGGCTATCTTAAGCCTTAATTAAGTCATGCTATCATTATTATATTATTATTTAGGTAGGCAGGTCAGCCTAGGTGTTATGTAGGGTTGTGTCTATTTAACCTAAGCATAATTAGGTATATATAGGAGGTTGTGAGTCTTATTTCAAGATCATATTGTGAAGTGTGTTCTCATTGGAGATATTTGGAGGTTTCCCCCTCGAAGTGGCCTATTACTCTAAATTATTATCAAGTATTTATATAATATTTCATACTGTTTCTTCTATTGTGCAAGTTATTTCATTACAATGTCACATGGAATCTTGTACAACAATACAAAGACAAGATAGTGTCAGTGATATCCATTACAATATCAAGATTTCAAGTAGCCCCTAGACCAAACTATGACCGTGGAGATTCTAATTGCATCTAATTGATACTTAAAGAGTCAAGTATAATTGAAACTATACTACGACTCTTTCAAGAATACAAATTCGTACCAAGCACCACAATCAAACAACTACGCATGAGGACAAGTAACTATGCCATTGGCACAATAGGTGCACTAGTAGTTGTAGGATGACAAACATGCTCCCAATATGTAGTCGACATAAAAGATGGCAACAATGATGAGCTGAAAAAGTACAAGTAAAAAGCATATTGAACACCCATTCTTTCTATACAACTTGTGCAATAATTATATTACTATTGCAAACCTGGTTCTAACAAGCAAAAAAAAAACCTCTTGTCAACGAATAGCTCCAAATCAATTCTGCATTTCAAAAAGAGTCCATGCAAAGAGTAGACATGTTGCAAAGAGGTAAGAGTCTTGTAATGTTTTTTCAGAAACATTGTCTGACGAAACGATGTGGAAAAAACATTTCGCACAAGCATTGCTACATTCATTTGTACACTAAAAGACATGAGAACATTAAATGTCTTTAATACATTGCTACAAACAACACTTTAGGTAATCAAAATTTGATAATTTAGCACTTCAATTGATAATGAATGCATACATAGACTACATTAATATCAAAACATATGTTGTAGGTTGATGGGGTTCTCAAAGTAGCCAATGCATTCTCAATTATGTTTCCTGCATTTTGTTCCTAGTGCAAATTCAAATTTGAAAGTTATGGAATGCTAGAAGAGGAAAAAAAAACTCACTACAATAGATGCAATCAAGAGGTTGCATACATATATTCACTTCACCTGAAGACTATGATCACAACTGACAATAAAAAAATCATCTAGTGCTCAATAGACATGTCCATAGTTAACAACTACTATTGAGCCTAAAATATACAAATGTTGAGGACTTTACACAAGACAAGTCAAAGTTCATCTTTATCCTCTAAGATTTCTCTTCCAAAGGTTGATTCACCCTGAACAATGCCATCAATCATGCCATGAGAAATGGAGATTGAACAATTGCTCACACCAAAAGGTAAATATGACTCATGACAAATTAATTATTATTCAAAAATTTCAAAGCAATTTATTGTAAGACATAATTACAATATACTAACATTCACAAAATGGAATTTGTCAGTATCATGGATAGCTATAATGGTAAATCAAGCTACAAGCCATGCTAGTTGCAAAAGACATATGTCACAATGTGCTACACTCCTGCTTCATCCAAAAAGTACCATTAGGACAATATTAATTATATATGTAACATAATTTCCTAGATGCTTCACCGATGTAGAATATTATTGAAATGCAATATGTAATGAATGCCACCAAATTAAGATCACATTGTCACATGCTTTATCCTACTGCATATTCGATGTACAAAACACTATCCCAATTGCTATTGTCATATGCAAACGCTAGACTTAGGCAGGAACTTTGACACTTTGCATCCTTGTTTATAATATTATCAAATTCTTTGTATAAACTTGACATTAAAAAAAATATGAATAGTAATTGTATTTCAATTGTAAGAAAATTATTTTCAAGTATTTTCTAAATGACAACTAATATTAGTATAAAATAATTAAACAATATTAAAAAACTAAAAGTATCAAAATTTATACAATTTAAAAAATGATTTCCAATGAAAAATTATTCATACTTGGGATTATCATTCTATGATAAAACTTAGGATTATAATTTCTAATTAATAATGATTCAAACTCAATTTGTCTAAACATTAAGTTTTAATTAGAATTGAAGGAGGTGTTTATCTATGTTTACTAAAACATATTATAAATTATTATTTCACCAATTTGTCCCTTGTTCATGTTTTTAATATTTCAACCTCACTCAAATCTAATGTTTATCATATTTTTTTAATCTAAAGATGTATTTATCTTATATATGAAATGTATATTGTACATTTGTAATAATTAATTCTCAAATTTTAATATTCTAAAATTAAGTTTTTAGTACTACAAAGATAATATATTTTTTTACACTTTATAATTGTCTACTTTCTAATATATTATTCAAAATATATTTCATTATGAATGTCACCATTGCACCTTTTTTGGTACAAGTGATAGGGGAGATAGGGGAGATAACCCACTAATTGTTGGGTCCAATGACCGCTACATCTACCATTATAGATCCCATAATTACCACTCATTAAAAGTCCCAAAAAATGATAGCACATGTAGTAATACCCAATCACGCATGTACTAATAGTTAATCATTTTTTAGCTTTCTTGGTTACTTATTGGTCCACTTGTGCAAAACGTAATGACACTTTTAGACAACTTCGCACTCCACGAGTTCTGTAAATGTAAAAAAGTCAAAAGGTTAGCTTTAAGCTCTTCATTCACCTATAGATGTTCACCAAAGAAATTGACAAATTTCAACATATGAATTAAGAGTTCTACATACCTGAAATTAGCATACACAGCTACGGTCCTATCCTAGTTTGCTTATACACAAATGACAAGTCAGCCTAAACATTTGAGCATTGGATCTGTAACGAAATATATATTTAGAGGTTGACATTATTGGTCCCGCCTATATAGGTGGAGACTTATGTTTTCACCTCAAATTCTTATTATTTGTTTTCTTTTGTTCCACAACATTAAACTAGAATTGTAATGTTTGATTGTGTTTTTATTTTTATTTTTATTTTTCATTTAATATTTCTCTTTTTTCATTGGCTATTCATATTTTTGCCAGGGATTTTTTTTTTATAATAAATTTTTCATTAAAAAAATCTAAAAAATGTATTAAATAATTTTTAAAAAAGATTTTTAATGTTTTTTATAATTTTTAAAGTCAAGATTTAAAACTATCCTATAATTTGATTTTGGAAATAAAAGTTATAAGCAAATATGTAAACAATAAATAATTGATTAAACTTTTAATATTTCTTTCAAATTTTATTTTTACTTCAGTATTAATACTTAAAATTTAATAATATTGATACATATTATATCTATATAATTTTAAAAATTTATAAATACATTTATAAATATTTTAAAGATTTTTATAGTTAATCATTTTTAGTGTAAACTCCAGCTCTGCAGAGCTCTTGTTAGAGAAATAGGAAGGTGGATAAAAACAATAAAATACTTATAATCGTGAAGGATATAGCGTGGCACACTTGGCATTCAATGGCTATGCGCCTCAGCTTGCCCTGCACTGCTGCAACTGGAACTGGAAATGTTGATCGAATAAACCATGGAAATGCTCTTATGCGGCCAACCGCTAATATAATCTTCTCTAATGCCAAAGCTAAAGCCAACGCAAGTACAAGAGGACGATTTTCTATCTGTCGCGCAGTTTCTGACAAAGATACCACAAAAGAAGGTAGCAGTTCAGTGGAACAAATCACAAAAAAATATGGTTTAGAAGCCGGTTTATGGAAGGTAACCAATATTTCTTCAATATCATCTCTATGTTCTTATTGTTTAGTCTATTTCGATCTCTAGCCCTTGTAAACATTTCTATTTAAAAATTCTCTTTATTTTAATGTAGAAACTACATCCGTGGCAATTACGAATTCTGTTTTCATGATTTCTCTGTTGTGAAGACGCTTTTGTTTTTGGAGTTCTCTGACTATGTTTTATGTTTTATTTCACTCTATTACATATTGGGGTTTCTATGTAGTTTTTCGGGTCTCTGTTTCGGTAAATGGCCTCTGTGAGGCTTAAGAATCAGCAATTCTTTTGGGTTTTGTTTGACGTTCGTGCATTTAAAGAATTAATACTGCATATTTTCCTGCTTTTATAGATTTTGCTAATCAACCGAATTCTTGATCTTTCAGCTTAGATAAATTTGAATGGCAGAGGCGGAATTTTATCTCTATTTTATTAATTTTTGCAGATATTCACCACAAAGGATGACGAGAATGGAGATAATGGCAAGGAAATGAAGAAAAATCAGGCTAAGCAGTTGTTAGCACGCTATGGTGGGGCATACTTGGCTACTTCTATATCGCTTTCAGTAGTCTCCTTCACTGTTTGTTACTTGCTGATTAATGCTGGAGTGGATGTCCAGGGCTTGCTTGACAAGGTATAACTTAATCCAACATTAGAGTTATTGAAATCGCATACTATTCTTAGACTGCAATAACTTTTCCTAATGTTTTCATCACATAGAATACAAACCTTTTATCCAGTTTACCCAAAAAGGCTTTGAAGTCTGTCTTCCTGCAAAAAAAATTGTTCAAAAACATTACTCGTAATGCCACAAAGTCAACTGCCCGCAACTGAAAAACAAGACCAAAATGCCCAAGCCTTTACTGACAGCTGAAGCTTTCTGTGATTCTGTTGAAATGAGGTTAAGTTGCCGTTTAGTAAAATGAATACCTACACAACTAAGCCATTATAAATATATATTTATCTTTCAAATGCAAATCAAGCAGATTTTTAATTGTTGGTAGCTTGAAGCTAAGCTTCAGTCCAAACTCAAAGTTTTCAAGTGTGAGTAATGTCATTGCGAAATTTGATTTAATTTTGGACAGTCTCTTTACTTTTCCCTTGCAACAGGTTGGAATTCACACCAATGAAACGGGAGAAAAAGTGGGAACGTTTGCCCTTGCTTATGCTGCACACAAAGCAGCTTCTCCGATTAGGTTTCCTCCAACTGTCGCCCTCACACCCATAGTTGCTGGTTGGTTTGGCAAAAAGAGCAAGGACAATGAATAAAATCAAATCACTTATACAACATTTTCAAAGCCCTTGTATCTGTTTTTGAGGCGCACATATATAATTCTACATTATGTATTGACATTTTCTTTTGGCTTTAGTCCGTTGTTAGTAGAGGAAGTTCAATTCAATATTCATAAAGATGAACCCTTGAATTTGCTTATGGGCATATACATTTCAACAAGGAATGTGGTAAAATCTGACCAGTGTTGGCGATGGTTTGTTGAAAAATATGCAATACTGAACACTATGTTTAAATATGAAGCATGGTTATTTTTAAAAATATGTGTCACTTACAGATGGTTTGCTAATACAATTTTTTAACTCTCATTTATCAAGTCACAGGGGTACGTTGTGTGTAGGGAAAGAATACTAGTAATTTGTAGAAGACACCAACAAATGAAAGGGTGCCAATAAATGGTCAGCTGCCAAAAGAAAATGAACTGATTCTCAAAAATGCCAAATGGAAGTTTTGGCAAATGTTGCAATAATTTTTATTTGATATTGTAGAGTGGAAGTTTTTTGTTTGGCTGCTGCCCGTCTTTTGGCACATGTCCAAGTCTTTATGAGCTTCTCTTGTGCCCTTTCAATTCCAATTACAAAAGAAAGCAATGGCAAGTGAAAGCCCTCAATTTTGTTGTTCGTTACCAATTCTTTTTTACTATTTTAGATCATAAGTTGCTGGTTTGGCTGCTGTCCACCTACTGGGGAAGGAATAATTTTCCATAGGCCTCCCATGCGTTCTCATACTAATCATCTGTTCAACATCATCATTTATACGTTGACCGCAATATCTATGACTAGTTTGAGTGCCACTTTTTATTAATCATTAATTTCATATTTGGAACTTACATTATATTCTGCATCGAGACTTCAGGTTTGAACTTAAGTGTTGTTTGTCTAGTTTGGCCCCAGACATTGGAAAGAAGTCTATACAATCTTGGATTTTGCCTGAATTTGAATTGAAGCATAGAACACACAAGTTTACTATTTTGTTAGCATAGCTATTTCTATAGAGCCTGTGCTTCTTTGCCAATCTATATGAGATGTTGCAGTTGACATATAAAATCATTGGGTTTGTCCTTCCCATCAGGGTTCTATATAAAATTTAGTGTCTTTGCACCACATTGAAAAAGACAATGTTACAACCATTCCATTCTTATCTTCAAGTTCTTTTTAGCATAAGAAAATAAGCTAAAGCAAGAAAAATAGCAGAAGAACAATGCTTCATTCTGTATTATGACACAAGACATTTTCACTAAGAGTTGTCTTGTTCCCGTAAGGTTTACCATTTTCTTCCCTTTTGTCAAGAACAAACTGTTGGTGTTTTAAAAGATGAAATATATAATTTACTACTTGTTCAAGAAGGCAATAATGTAATGCTAGAAAGATTTGAATCTTGAACAGGTTTTTGAGGATCTTTATCTTTATAATTTAGTGGTTGAATCTAGAGATGTAGAAAAAAGGAAAATAACAAATAAGTACTAGATTTATAGTAGCTATCAGAAACTGTTACAAAATGAAAGATTAAACTTCTTACCTTATTTTAGATTTAGTCAAAATACATGAAGAGATTTAACAGTTTCACCAAATATAAAACTAGGGACGTTTTCGACCTACTGCTGGATGATTTTTGTGGGTAATTGAATGTATTAAACTTGTATTTGTGATTGCATCTTAAGTGTTTACATGTTGGTGTTGTAGATTTTTCTTTTGAAAGCTAGTAGGTAAATCCTGTTTTGCACTGAAGCTAGTCTATTGCAGACTAGGTAGCCTTTGAAATTCGTACATCTTTTTACTGAAGAGGAGATAGCTGGAACATGAGAGTTTATATAATATTGATAAGACCATCAAATATAGTGAAAGGTGCAGATTTTTGCCAAAGGAAAGGTTTTAGTCAAATTAAACTCCTACATCATTGTGGCTCTGAATTGGGGAATATCTGATTTTCATCCCAAAGTAACAATTCCACAAGAAAATCTGTTTCCAAATAGTACACTATAATTAAACATAGGATGTATATTGAATATTTTAAGTGAATGAAGAATTAAATTAAACAAATCTAGCTTATAGGTCTATTTTCAATAATTGACCACAGTAGAGGTTGGAGAGGAGAACATGATAGGGGGCACTCAAACATTTTCCTTGATCAAGCCAAGGGTTCGATCATCAAACCTTGGCCCACAAGTGGCAGGAACATCATCCATCTGACAGTGGGTGCCTTACTTAGAAGGGGAACCCATCTCTGCTTTCTTCCAAAACCTCTAAATTTTTGTTTGTAGGAGAATAAGTAACTTCAATACATATATCAAGAAGTTAGAATAATAAGTATCTCACCTTGGTAACTATTGAGAAGCACATAAGAGATTATATTATAAAAAACATCATCACGATGCAAACTGCAGTACATGCTTAAACACAAAATTGTTGTATCTTGAAATGCAGATTGTTTATATCCATAAATGATCTGATTAAATTGCTTGATTTGATGATTTGAATGCTAATTTTATTTATGGGTGGATGATGGTTGAATGAATGTTGATTTGATAGAGTGATGCCTCATTGCTGGATTTTTTGTTTTCTTGAACCCGAGATGAAGTGATGATTGATGTGGATTTGATGATGTTTTTCTTGATCATTGCAATTGATTGTTTCTTTGATTTCTTGAGGGATTTATATTTGATGGATGAAGGATTTTTTTGGGATGGAATCATGATTGATGGTTGATAAGATCCCCTTTAATGCTTGGAATGAATTCTCCTTTATTTGTGAAAGTGTAATGTCTCCTTTTTGGATTTGCCCCATGTCTTGCCCTAAAACCTTAAATTCATTGAAATTAGAAATGTAAGATAGTTAGAGATATAACTTTATGTCATGTCCCCACTCTAGCTCAGTCTAACAGAGACATGTGAGTCAGCTTATTATGGGGTCTTGTAGGTTGACAGGGTTGGATAGAGACCCAGTATGGTTATTCAGTGTTGGGGACTTGTTTTTCTGGTGGGTATTGATCAGTTGGGTGACGTTCCTTGTTTCTAGGAGGCAGTTCCTACATTTATGGGGTTCATTCCTATTTTTTAGGAGGTATGATCATGCCCAGGGCTGGGTTTCCATGAGATGACCCTTTGGGTTCAGTTTCAGAGGGATAGGGCTTGTTTCCTAAATTTTAGGAGCATCCCTAGATTTTAGGGATGAGACTGCCAGTGGATCCTTGATTTCCGACTTCAGTCACAGACAGGTGACAGGATGATTTTATGGTTTGTGATGTCACTTGGGCAGTTTGTGACTATTTGGGTTATATTTTTAATATTTCCTAAGTTAGCGTTTAATATTTAAATAAGGCTAAGTTAATAGCCATTTTGGAGTAATAAGGGAATTTTGGCCTCATCTAGATGCGTATCCCATGTTATGATAGCTCGTTGGAAAGGTCTTGAAATTCTCTAAATCTTCCTCTTTGGTCTCAGGGCAATTCGGTGAACGGATTTATTACTATGGTGGAAAAGGTCATTTTCTAGTGACATGGTCACTTTAAAATAAGATTTAATTCATTTTTTTATAGCCAACGCCAATTGGGGGTCACTTTAGGGTTCGAATTGCTTTGCAAGGGGTTATAAGGAGATGGGCGCCATTTCTCATGATTATGCATATTTTTCAAACACGTCTTTTCAGATTTGCTTTGCTTGAGCGATTTGCATTCTGGGACGCAAACCTCAGGGTAATTGCTGGTTGGGACGTAACCCTCAGCAACATTGGGTATTGGTTTGTCAGTAGTTTCAACAGTATTCAGGAGGAAGGTAGACGCCACTTCAGCTTGGGCCTACAGTTTGTTTTGTTGGGCATGTTCTTTGGCGTATGGGAGGTGAATTCTAGCAGCCGTACACTGCCATTTCTTGCAGCCGTACTCTGTCATTTGCAGCACTTGGATACATAGAAAAATCGGTTACTCAGCAGTAGATTCTTGCATCTTATCAGCCTGTTTTCATCAGCCAGCTGTGGTGTGATTGTTAGAGGAAATGTACTGGATCTTTTATTTGGCTCTATAATTCAGAGATCTGCTTGGTACGATTTGTATCAACTCTGACTTTATTGCATATTGTTATTTATTTTCAGACTCTTTTCTTGCCATTTGCTACTTCTCATTTCTATGTGGAATAATCATCAAAAACACAAAAACAAACAAACTCTTCTGCATTTCCGTCTAGTTCTACAAGAAAACATTAATAAACAGGAAAAAACAAAAATAAAATAAATCTACAGCAGATTTGCAGTAGAGATCCATCAGGGATCTTTTACTTTACCAAGTAAAATGCCTTTTTAACAAGACAAATCTGATTTAGGTCCTCCCAATTAAATTTTTACAATATTGGATATGTGTGTGTGTGCGCATGTATCAACCATTTCTATTACGGTTAGTCATCATACATGAGTGTGTGTGTATATATATATATATATATATATATTTCATTAGATAGGTCATGTCCCATCTATATCCATTTTTAGTATTCAATCACAATAGGATCCGAGTGAGGGAGCATAATATGTTGCCCAAAGCAATTATCCCACTATTCCCAATAGCAGACACTTAACCCCCTTGGCCCCATATATATATATATATATATATATATATATAAATCATCAATTTCATTAGATAGGTCATGTCCCCTCTATATCCATTTTTAGTATTCAATCACAATAGGATCTGAGTGAGGGAGCATAATATGTTGCCCAAAGCAATTCTCCCACTATTCCCAATAGCAGACACTTAACCCCCTTGGCCCCAAGAGATAGGCACATTGGACATCCAGCATGGGGTGGTCTACCTAGTGGGATGCTTGTATCTGCTCCCCTATTCACATGTTTTTATTTATCCTCTCATGACTTTGTAATTTCTCCAACAATCAACCATCATAGGGTTTGGAAAGGAAATCACAATAGGGTGCCCAGAAATCCTCCTATCTAAGCCCAAGTGTAATGCCCCGCCTAAAGATCCTTGGAACAAGGACTAAATTCAAGCCAAGATATGTAATTTTTTCAAGTATGAATGCACATGACAACATCATATAGGGATCACAAAGATCGCAACGGAAGACTATACCAACAATCCGAGCAACCAACGAATCTCCAAACGCCACTACCAAACAAAACAACAAACCACGGAAGAACGCAAACGATTCTAAATGCGAAACATTCCGAATTCAAAATCCAATTCCAAGGTATTTGAGAACACCATAAAGGGTATCCAAAACATCTTCGGAAACCTCCGATCAAACCAAAAAGTGCCAGCTGTTTGCCCAGGCAGGTTTTTCCAAAACTTAGGCGATACTTTGAATCAACACAGCACGATACTTTCCAGTATCATACGACCTTTCTAATGAAGGCGTGCAATACAATTAGTGTTTGGGCGACACTTCTCAAAAGGGCGTGTGATACTTTACCAATATCATACAACCTTTCTCTAAGAGGGGTGCGATACGATAGAGTATCACACAATAGAGGATACAAGGGCATGTGATACTTTCAAAAATCGCACGATTCTTCTCCTTTCAATGTGCGATACTTCAAAGTATCGCCCAATTTTGATGCATGGTCGCCCAGAGAAAGAAAGAATTACTCTAAGGGCCAAAACAAAGGATGAGACGGGAAAACAAACCTCCACACTAGGGAGTACCAGATCCACATAGATCGAGGAGCGAACACTCGAGTGCATAAACAACAAGATGTCATGAACAAGAAAGAGGAAAATCTATCCATCTAAAACACGACAGTAAAAAGGACATACTAAAAGCAACATCGCAGTGTACAGAAGCAATATCACAATGTATAGAAAAACCAAACTAAGTACGCGGTTCCTCCCGACCGTCAATAGCATCATAGGAATTTCGTGGATCCTAGCCATCCCTCGCACGCAACATCGCAAACTACCGACTAGATTGTCGGTGTTATCTTATGAGGATGTCACTATTAAAACATGCTACAACATAAGAATAAAGAAATCTAACGTGCTAAACCAATAAGCAATAGATAGGCCATCGAAGCAATTCACATCATCTAATTATATGCTAAGCATCATAATATAGGAGTGTGTCTAATAAACTAGCATCATCTAAACATGATATCCAAGCATTCCAATGAAAGCATAAATCACAAAAAAGCATACTCTGGAACCCGAAGTATCAAGTGAAAACATCTAGCAATGGTCACACTAGGACAGAAGACCGTCTCTGTATACTGATCCCTAGCAATGGTATCTACACCTTCCAACCATGTGACACCTGTAGGTCCACTTCGTCGTGTTGATGGAGATAATGATCCAACCACAAACACACAAGCAAACATCCATGGCTAACACACACGCCAGACAATATGATGATTGAAACCAAAAACATAGACAATACATAAACTACAGGTCTTGGTCAGACACTCAATGGGCTACTAAGTAGGGGCTAACATCATGGAGAGTCACTTGGCATTGACAAGCCCAAGTTCGGATCGTGTGTTTCAACTCCTCAACGGAGTGCCCCGCACATACATTTTATTATCTTAAGTTTTATTATCACTCACACATTTTATTTAGTTATCACTTACTTAAAACTTTCTCTACCAAGCCTATGGGACAAGGTCACCAGACTACGAGATAGAAGCCCCTTGCATATGCTACCCTATCCTACCCATGCTCATCCAATGATGAGTGATCGTAGGCACGCATATTCCCAACTCATCCCCAATGATCATAACTTTCAAAAGTACCACAGAAGATCGGGCCTCGCAAGTCACCCGACAAATGTACACGCATGTACTCGTGTGTGGCGCACCACCATCACAAAGATCATAGCATAAGGACTAGATGAGAACACAAGCAAAATATCACTTAACCGAAAACAACTCGGGAGGATGTATTCTATACGAATCTTAAAGCTAATAAAACCATACATCATGAAATCACTCAACCAACCTCAATCCAGGAGCATGGATTCTACATGAATCCCAATGATGCAACAAGACCAAACATCATGAACTCACTTAACCGGCCTCAATCCGAGAGTATGGATTCTACGCAAATCCTAGTGTCCATGAAACAAGGAAAAAGGTCCAAAGAAACCATAACATCAGGTATAAAGTCACTCAACCGAACACAATGTTAGGAGTACGGATGCGGCACGCATCTCAATGCAAACATAAAAGAGAAATAATGGTCTGACTAACATCCTATGGATAATCCAAGCCCACGACCAACATCATGCCAAGAAAACCTGAGAATACTGGGCGGTACGCAAACCGAGGGAAAAAACCTCAAAACTCAAAAACTTTGAAATTAAAAAGCCAAAAATATCAAATAAAATCTGGCTTTGGAGTCCGTATGCAAAGACGACCAGCATAGTGGTGCAAAACCCCAAACCCTCGACCTGAAAAACAAGGAAATGCTCATACCTGCCCAACTAGGTAGAGCTAGCATACAAAAACGGAGGGGAACACTAGTTCTTAGCCTCCTAACAAATGGCTAGCAAAAAGTAGAAGTTGAAACGGAGCAGAAACAATAAAACAGGAGAGCCCTACCTCACAGCCAAAAGGGGCAAAATGGAAAACTGAACCATAAAATAAAAATCCTGTATAAGTAGCTGAAAATCACAGCAATCCAAGGTCTCACCGAGCTGGATCCAACGAGCCCGATCTCGCAACGATTCCACGCCCATAGCTCTCACAACGAACAAAACAGTAAATCCTCATTAAGAGGATTTTGGGTTTTTCACTCCAACTTTCTAATTCAAGAATTAAATTCCTTTGTGGATACTTATTCACTTTTCGAGTGAATAATCAATTAGGGCAAATAACTAGCCAACCTAGTTAAATCTCGAATCAACCCAAACAAAAATAGACTATTCTTAGTGTAAGAATTTGCCTAAGAGAAAAATTCACCCAAGAACTAAGAACTCAAACACAAGCACACAGTAGACCAAAGAGAGAGAGTATGATCAGAATAACAATGTATTCAATAACTTGATGCATAAGAGTACACTAGGAGTGCCTGATTATAAAGGCCACAAGAGAGCTTCTAGAATGCATAGAAGTTAGCATCATGATGTGTCATACAACCAAGCACATGTCCACCAGATATGGATTATCCTCCATTAAGCATGGAAGTAAGTGCGGTGATGAGAGGA
Source organism: Cupressus sempervirens (assembly GCA_028749045.1). Classification (NCBI taxonomy): domain Eukaryota; kingdom Viridiplantae; phylum Streptophyta; class Pinopsida; order Cupressales; family Cupressaceae; genus Cupressus; species Cupressus sempervirens. Next base: position 360,478,048 of record CM053784.1, read on the forward strand.
TAAACCTACAAGGGTGGGACACGTAAATCAGTATTGTAGATACCATGTGCTCAAATAAAGGTGCATACTCCTGTGTTGTCAACATGACAACTCACAAGGTTGCACAAACTCCTAAGTGTCTCATAAATAAAATAATAAAAGAATGCAAAATAATTAAACAATGCATTAACCGAAGTAAACTTAAGTAAGTGTAAATAGTAAAGTACGTATTTACACCAACACCCCCCTTAAGTGCAACTTAGGGGAATGCCCTTAAGCTTACAAACTAGGATGAAGATGCATAATGGGTCTCGACTACTAGGCCATGTTAGGTACTCATATACATAATGAAAATGCAATCTCCCATAAAGCGGGGAAAGAGGGAAAACCTCATGGGAAAAACCCTAGCCGAAAAAGAGAGATGAAAGAGGATGCATCGATGGATGGAGTAATCAAGACCCCCCCATTACAACATACATCCAGTATATACATAAGAGAATAAGAGAAGGAAGAGAGATAGAATAGGCTCCCCTCCCAAAAGAAGAATGCCAACAAGTGAAAACTCCTCCGATGAAGAAGCTGGTCCAAGAATGCAGAATGGTGTTCCCCCCCTTAGGAAGAAACAATGCCCAAGGTACAGTCCTAAAGATGTGTGCTGGCCCAAAAACCTGCTCAGGTATCCCTGTACTAATGCTGAAGTTCACCCCGTCCAACTGCGCTGAAAAGAATGAATGCAAATCTTGCAAGGATGTCTGTTGAACCTGTTCCACTGAACCATCTGTCTCCTCTACTGACAAAGAGACCTCCACTAATTGCTGTTCATAAAGATCCACAATCATGCCAACTTGTGAAGATTGATCATGTAGAGAATGGACATGAGGGTCAGAGTGAGCCCTCGCAACAACTGTAGAAGAATCATCATCAATGAGAAGATGTATGTCCTCAAGTCTGTCTCCCAAGTCAAGTGAAGCTGGAGCTGGAAGACGAGATGTACCATGCTGAGATGGACCTTTCACTATGGCAATATAAGCCCGTGGACTGGACTGATGTGACCTCTCATTGCAACTGTTGACAGAACCTCACGTGTCTGAACCTGTTGAAGCACTATCGCTGGTGTCATTATCACTTTCCACTGTGTATGAAGTGCGGAGAGGAGTAGAGGATAAGCTCGGAGAACTTTCCTCAAAGTGAACATCCTTCTCCACAAAAATCTCATGAGTCGCTGGATCCATAAGTCTGTAAGCCTTCACACTGTCTTCATAACCAATGAAGGTACAAGGCCTAGGTGTCGGTGCCTTGCAACTCCTGGAAGAAAGGTTTGCCCATGATGGACAACCGAAGACTCTAAGGTGACTTACAATTGGTTTTCTGCCGCACCATGCCTCAAAAGGAGTCTTGCCATCTAAGGCTGGATGAGGAGATCTGTTAAGTATGTGAGTAGCACTGCTAATGGCTTCAACTTCAAGTGAAGGATCGAGAGACTTGGCCTTTATCATGCAACTAGCCATGGTCTTGAGAGTCCTAATCCTCATAGTTGCAACATCTGTCTTGTGCGGACTGAATGCTGGTGAGTTCTGAAGATCAATCTTCTCAATTTTGCAAAAGTTCTTAAGTCTTCTGTCAACATAATGGTTCTCATTGTCCACTCTTAATACTTTGATGGCTTTCCTTGACTTGTGTTCAACATGAGCCTTGAAGTCTTGAAGCTTATGAACTACTTCATTCTTATGATGAAGGAAGAAGACCCAAGTGAATCTTGAAAAGTCATCAACAAATGCGAGTATGTAGCGGCCTTGGCTGACTGAAGTCACTGCAAACGGTCCTGCTAATACCATGTGAACTAGCTGAAGAACTGGAGCTTGAGAAGACTTCCCTTTATCATACTTCTCCTTGAGATGCATATCCACTGAACAAGATGAACACTCCCCCTTAGAAAAGTTGATATTGGGTAGACCTTTGACCATGTGTTTTGAGCAAAGTTGCTGAAGAGAGCGAAAGTCAAGGTGACCAAACTGCTCATGCCATAAGTTGTTGTTTGAAGTAGAGTGAGTTAACAAGGCTTGAGAAGAACTCTTAGGCACAAAGTGGGAGAAGGAATAAAGCCTCCTGTCATCATTGACTTTCCCAAGTGCTACCAATGAATCATCTTTGAGACTGCGCACCATCACTGAGTCGAGAAGGAACTCAACTTTGTGACCATCTCCAAGGTGAGTGATTTGGTAAACTGATAGGAGATTAGAGCTTAGATTGGGAACATAGAGAACATCTTTGAATTCCCCATCTTCCATTTCTACATGTCCTTTCCCGTCAACTTCCATTTTAGCATCATCTCCCACGAAGATGTGTGGCACCTTTGACTGCGTCAATGAAGAAAAGTCTTGCTTTGAAGAACCCATATGGTAAGAGGCACTTGAGTCAAGTATCCATTCCGAAGAAGAACTTGTGTTGGCCATAAGTGCTTGACCTTTACCCTTTGAAGAGTTAGGAGTAGAATCCTTGGAAGTACCTGGCACTTGAATCTTATTCTTCTTGAGTAGATTTTCTAACTCATCGATTCTTTTTGTCTTGCAATGATGCTCGTCATGATTTGGCTTTTTGCAATATGCACAAAAGAGTTTGTCCTTCATTTCATTACTTCCTTTCTTGTTTGAAGAAGAACTGCCTTGTTGAGAGGAGTCATGTTGTGTCTCAAATTGTGTTTTCTGCTTCCACTGCTTCTTGTTGTTGTTGCTTTTTCCCCTTTGACTAGATGTGTGATCATCACGAGCTACTAAGGCTTTGGTCTTAGATAACTTGAGAAGTCCAAAATCCACCAAGTGAAATTGTTCAACAATCAACATGTCTGCAAATCCATCAAAGGAAGGTTTCTGGTAAGCAGATCCCATGGTTAACTTGTGAGTATTAAAACTCGAAACAAAGTTGGCGTACTCAGAAGTTAGCCTCTTTAGGATGTGATGAATCAACCTATCATTCTTCATGGGATTTTCACAATCTTTTAGAAGTGCCCTATACTCATTGACTTTGATGATATAATCCTGAATTGTGTCATAATTTTTAGGATCCAAGAGAAGTAGATCATCCTCAATTTGAAATCCCTTTTCTTCATCCACTTTACCATACAATTGTTCAAGTTTATCCCAAGCTTCCTTAGATTCTGAACAATTTTTGATGTGAAAGAGAAGATCCCCATGTACACAACTCCTAATTACACCTAAAGCTTGTCGGTCTTGAATTGTCCAAGCAATGAGTTCTTTAGCATCAGTAGGTTTGGTAATTGTACCATCAACATATAAACTATATCCTTTTTCCATTAATCTACTCCATGCAATATCTTTCCATGTAGAATAGTTGCGTGAAGTTAAAGGAGGACATTTAAAACCCATGATGCAGAAAAGAAAGAGCACAATAGAGAGACACAAAAAACACAGTACACTCCCCCCCTTTTCACTCAATCAAAAGACTCCCCCAAAAAAGATGCTTTTGACACTTTATAAGTAGTGCGTTTACAATGGGCCACTTGTCAAAATGAACACAATGGACTTTCTGATTTGACTTTTACAACAGCCTTATAAGGCTCAAATTTGTCACTTAAGCACTGTAGCTCAGATTTACAACAATTTTGAAAAAGAATGAAAGTTTTACAATGCCAAAGAAGGCCTAATTCTGAAAGTGAGAAATTGGTCCACACAACCCTAGAATCTGACTTAAGATCTGAAAAGTAGACGAAAAAATACGCACTTTCAAAAAAAACAGAACCTGAAAAATTGATCAGATGTGCCCGTATAGAGCTTCTGAAGTTGCAAAATGCAGGATTATGCAGGTACAGTGGTCAAAAAAAGAAAATTCTGCAAAATCTGTGCACCAAAACCAGAAAACAACACCACCACTTGAAAATTCAGGGAATTTTACCTGATTTCAAAAAAAATTGCACCTAAATCGGAGTCCGAATGTACAAGTTACGAGCTCGCAAAGTCAGGCTGTCAAACTGAAAAGCAATCTGGAGAGGGGTTTGGAGGAGAAACTGTGAAGTTAAATTTGACAGTCATACGGCTGTTGCAGCAGTTATAAAACAGCCTGGGATGACTTCTAGACAGGCACCAAATTTAGGTTTTTTAAATGACGATGTCAGCAAAAATTCGGCCTCTAGATGGCGTGGCGCTGACGTGGCATCCGTACCGTACGGATCGTACAAACTGTATGGAAAAAGACGGCGTGGCAGGTTTGAGTGTGGTACGGCAGCTGACGTTGCGGCTGAGTCAATGCTGAGTCGACCTGTTGACGTGTTGGTGACTGTGTCCACCATGGCAATGAGTAGGTCGGTGATGCGGATGCGGAGATCGCCGTGTGGCAGGTTCTATCAGCGACACGTGTCGCTCTGCGCAGGGGGATGCCGAAATTTTGTTTGCCGATGCCAGAATTTGTCCGCAAAGTGCCGGAGAAGAACAGACTTGCCGGGAACGAGTTCGCCGACAACAAAAGTGGGTGTGTGAATTAGTCCCACATCCTTTAGGATTGTGTGAAGCACGCTATATTAATACAAGCGTTCGCAAAGTCTTCAACGGAAGGCACGTCGGCCTGTCTGCCCTCGCCAGTGATTGGAAGTCACCTGTCAGCGGAATATTGGCCGCCGGGATGGTATAATGCGGGCCTGTTGATGCCGGTAGTAATATGGCCGGTGCGGATATTTGTGAGCGGTGTCGCAGGTTCGGCTCGCTTGGATTTAGGGCAGAGCCCCGCCCAAATAATATTCAAAAACCCTGCAATAATAAATAATTCACCAAATGTGCAGTACGGGATCTGACAACCCGTACTGCAATTTTTTTTCTTTGACGGAAAGATGAATATCAAAAATGCTTTTGAAAACTGCAGAGAGAAAAATATTTCAGATCCGAAAATAACAATTAAACAGATCCGAAAAAATCATACCCAGTTTGCAAATCGGTGCCTTCGGGTACCAGTTTGCAAAAAAATTTTGCCTCACGGTCCACTATGGGCCAAAGTAGGTGTGCTTATAGTCGATTTTCACCGGTTCAGCGTTCCGGACACAATGGAGAGGTCAGATCTGATGCTGGACGCTCCCAATTTCTGCAGCATTCTGGATTTAGGCTGAGGTGTTGAAGCATGCAAGAGGTCTCGAATGACTTGTGAAGAGAAAGTCTCCAAGTTCTGATACCATGTAAGAATTTGCCTACGAGCAAAATTCACCCAAGAACTAAGAACTCAAACACAAGCACACAGTAGACCAAAGAGAGAGAGTATGATCAAAATAACGATGTATTCAATAACTTGATGCATAAGAGTACACTAGGAGTGTCTGATTATAAAGGCCACAAGAGAGCTTCTAGAATGCATAGAAGTTAGCATCATGATGTGTCATACAACCAAGCACATGTCCACCAGATATGGATTATCCTCCATTAAGCACGGAAGTAAGTGCGGTGATGAGAGGATAAGCCTACAAAGGTGGGACACGTAAATCAGTGTTGTAAACACCATGTGCTCAAATAAAGGTGCATACTCCTGTGTTGTCAACATGACAACTCACAAGGTTGCACAAACTCCTAAGTGTCTCATAAATAAAATAATAAAATAATGCAAAATAATTAAATAATGCATTAACCTAAGTAAACTTAAGTAAGTGTAAATAGTAAAGTACGTATTTACACCAACACTTAGAAATAGGAATTCATCTATGGCAAAGCTGCCAGAAATTAAATTAAATTAAATTAAAAGCCCAAAAACCCAAAAACATAGAAATTTCCTTAACAACTTTCGTGACAATGCGAACCTCTAAATGCACAGACACGCTCGCTGGTCTAATCACATAATGCAAATGAGTTTGGATTTAATAATCAGCGAAAGGATTAATTTAACAATTAAAATAATGATACGTCGACCATACAGGGATGACATTGGTAAAATATGAATGGTTGAATCACTAACTCTATGTGCCACTGCCAAAGATACAAATCCTACACACTAAACAACACGATCAAGTGCAATTGCATATAATAACATAGCCGAAGCAATAAATGTATTAAATGACTAATTTAACCATTTATTTTATTATATTGAAATAATCCATTTACATCACTCACGTTCGCATAAAGCATAACATAATCAGAGATACATCCAAATACTGGATAACCATATATCATCATAAAACACACTGTCATCTCAAAATGGCATCATTATGCAATATGATCAACTGAACAGCATTGTAGTCTAACATTTGTGATACTATCCAATCAAGTATAATAACTAACCCTCAGGTCATCTCAAATGTAAAACATAACATGAGTAACAAAATATCTCTCAGATCAATATATAACAAGGTAACTATCTACAACACCTAACCAATGAATTTAACATGGACAATCCAATTCTAATTATTTAAGCATTTAATAATGGTTGTTTAAACAATATGAAAAGGGCACTTAAAACACATAAGTGAACATAGTCGTAAACATGACTAACCACTGCTACAAGAACCTAGTCCAGTGTAGCACGGTAATAGTACACAGTGCAATTGCTACACACATCTTAGGGTAATCACGGAATAACATCATAATACCACATCGATCCTGGTAACCATTGGCACAAACCTTATTGAACGATAAATCACATCATAATCTCAGAAATCAGCCAAAGCATAATCAAAGCAATTGATACAAAACATAAATCCAATCACCTCAACAGTGTAGACCACTCATGGTCACAATCATGATCCCTTCTCAAGGAGAGATCAACAAGGTTGCATCCATCGGGATGACTTACAGAAGTAAATTGGGAGAGGCACTACACCAAGTTTGGACACTCACCCTCTTGGCTCCAAGTGGCAGGTTCATTGGACATCCATCACAGGGTGGTCTAATTAGATGGTTCTTGTATCTGCTCCCCCTTCTTGCATTTCCTCCTCTTCTCCTCATGATTACTCGCTGGGTTATAGATAGATGAGTGCTTTAGAATATGCGTTTCACAGTATCGCATGAGTATTGATTCCACTATTTCATGCTACCATAATTGTAGAATATAAGATTGTTGCAGGTTATATACTTTCAGTCTGTTGTTGCAATTTAGACAGATCTTACATCATGCTAATTCCCTCCTTGGATGCCGATTTCTGCTCCAGATGAGTGCTTGTGCTGATTAGACTGATGTATATGCCTGATTGGGAATGATTACTTGATCTATGGTTTTCTCTTGTCATTGAAGGGTTGTGTCTTTTTTGGGCAGCCAACCTCTCTCCAAGGGTGGCACATTTACCCAATCCTTAATGAGCCCTTAACTAATCCTAATTGTTGTTAAGCATATTTGATCACTAGGTTAAGGGATTTCTGTTAGAGTAATCATTGCTCATTCGAAAATAAAAGCACTGTTTTATCCAGTATCGTTCTTATTAATTGCTGCCTCCAAGCAATTGCTTCTGCTTAATCAATTGTTGTCTGATCACTGCCTGATCATGCTGGTTTAGTGTGAAAAATTGTGGAGTCTTAGAATTAATACAATTTTCTAGGGTATCAATATCTCACTAATTATATTGGGAGTGCTATAAAATAGTTTTGGTTAATGCTGGGCTTGCACACACACACACACACACACACACACACACACACACACACACACACACACACACACACACACACACACACACACACACACACACACACACACACACACACACACACACACACACACATATATATAATTTTTTATTTATTTTATTTACTTGTTATTTGGTGCTTAGGGTTGGGGCATGACAGAAAGGGTCACCACTTTTCATCAGGATTACCACTTTTCTTTGGTACCTTTGAGAATAATATATTATTCCCCAAATTGGTCTCCATTGGATGTTTCCTCAAATGGAACCTTATCCCCTTTATTTTTCCCAATGTGAGGAAGAGAACACCTCTTCATGATATCTGCCCTTTGCAATGGTCACAACCTTTCATAATAGTACTTTCCAAGCTAAATCAATCTGAATCAACCCAGTTTTGCATCATGCACGTTTTGCAGTTTAGCTGCATGAGTGTTCAAATATTTAAAATCCTTAGCTATAGCAGTTAGACTCAATTTAAGTTGTGCCAAGAGATAGGTCCATAAATCTGAGCAACTAGACTGTCTGAGTGTCATCTTTTCTATAACTGGTTGGCATATTGGATGACATATGGATAATGCTTAAATGCTGACTCTGTTGCACTGTCATATTTTATGTTATCCTATCTTTATCTTCTCCGCAGATGCATCATCATCATTCTTTTCTTATCGACAGTATTATCCTTCCCCCAATATTCTTCATCACTGCTGCAATTTTATCTTTAGCTCTTCTGCGTACTCTTATCTTATCCTTATTACTGCAGAGGACAGGCCTATTCAAGATTCTGCCACCTTATCTCTCCACAGCTTCATTAGCACCACCACACAACAATCATCTGTTTGCTATACATTAAATGAACATACCTATGTATGTAACTATTATATTTATACACACACACACACACACACACATATATGTATGTATGTATGTGCAAGAGCATGCACACGTGTGTATACATACATAAATACACACACTGTAAAAAATATTTACTGTACAAATCTCGTTTAATATTGGGTTTTTTATATTCTTTGCTATTTCTATATTGATATATTTTCTCTTTGCAAATCGAAAGGATCAAGAAGCCATGGGAGGATGGGAAATTCCTAAAATATTACCAAGCTGATTAGGATTCTTGAGTTCGGGCAAGGATTCTTAACTTTGGGGCTTAGGGCTCCTTGGATGACTTTGTATATTTCAAGTTCAAAACCTTGTCAACACATGGTAAAAACTACAATGTAACCATGTTGCCATTTATAACATAAAACTAATTGATGCAAAAACACCTAAGAGCATGTGTTTTTCACTAACTCCATGTCCCTAGAGGAGATTACCCCCCCTTTATCTGGATCTGGTTTTCTTCATGGAGTAAGTGCTGACTTATAGTCAGTGGTAATTCTTAGCTAATGTCGTAATAAACATAAAATGGCTAAATTACTAGCCAGATGCCACTACAGTACTAGATATACAAGAAGCAAGGAAATAAGAGATGCCAAAATGTGACGTGTTGTGTGGCACAGTCAAAAATATTGTGGCCCTTCAACATAGTCTTGGATGCAGTGTGCACAGACAAATCAGACGGACATAAGTGCAAGTAATAATGATAACAATTAGACGTGTTTCCTGATAGAGCAGATTGCATTTGTGAGTGCCAAAAGAAGATGGAAGGAGCTAGATCTTCAATTCATTCATTTAAAGAATTATACTTTCCCGATGTTTCATAAATAACTTTATATGGAAGCAACCAAAACATAATTCTAATACCAAGATCAGATTTCATGTGACTTCCAAAGAAAATGATTACCATTGGATCGGGATTTTTATCAAATGGCTTGTAAGCCCTTTGTGACTCTCAAAGCTCTTTTGATTTTTTAAACCATTCAATGGCTGCAAGATCATAGATCAACCTTGATCCAAGGGTCATGACTCTTTGCTCTGAAATTTAATACCTTTATAATTCTGAAAGGCCATCGATCAATATTGATATGATTACTTGTAAACCACTTTGTAGCTTGTAGCTGCAAATTATTTAAAGCTTCCCCGTAGCTTGTAAAAGCATGAAATTTTGTTGATCTGGATTCTGAGATTTTTGAGGCTGGAAGTGGGGGACAGGTTAGGGATGTCGGGTTACAATAATGTGGATGGGAAAAAAATTCCCAGATTCTAAGGATGACAAAAATAATTCTAAATTTTAAAAATGGATATAAAATAAATTTAAGAAACTAAGAGATCTAATTTTTTTTTAAAGTATTGACAATCCTGCTGACATCTCGGGTGGTTTTAGCATTATTTTGGTAAAAGGTTACCTTGCAGTTTTATATACCATGGAGCAGGTTTTGCAGTCCTAGAAGAAGAAAATATCCCTTTTAATTCCTTGGGATGTCAAAAATGTCACTCAGATTCCTTGGGATGCGTACTCATGGGTTCTACAAACAAAAGAAGTGAAGAATAATATGCTTCATTAAATCTTCACAAATTTTCTTTTTCCATTCATCTTCCTGAATCAAAATCCTCCATCTTTTGGAGATTCTTTCTAATCAATGTAATCGGCCATAGTAAACCACATCTTAGCCAACTATGCTAACATAAATATTTGCTGGGCCATGCAAAGTAAGAGTGATTATATATCCTCTTTCTTTGCTCAATCCAACAAATATTTGTGTATAAATATATAAACAGCAATAATTTTTATTGCAGTTCTTTTTTAGAACCTTTTCTGTTGCATATGTTTGAATCAACAAGCTTGGTGACTTCGGTTGAATCCCCCATTGTTCAGTAAGTGTAAATCAAATGATTATACCATCGATTTTGGCGTCAAACCGTTGGGACGCGATAAGAAAATAAGTCAAGCCTATCAAAACAAACATAATATATCCCTGAAGAATTATAGGTACTATCTGAAGCAAGAATCACCTTGTTCCCTAGAGAAGACAAATTTATCTGGACAAAGAATCTTTCATGAGCCTTTGCTTTTAAATGTGCTTACTTTCTCCTGGTAAGGAATTTACTCTCTTCTGGTAAGGAATAATGCTGACACTGATTTTTGGGAGAAGGTTTGGAATTCACAGTTAATCCCAAAGAGTAGTTTCTTCCAATGGGCATGACAAAATTCTCACTGAAGACAATCTTATTAAAAGAGGATTCCAGATTCCTAACTACTGTATTCTCTGTAAGAGAGTTGAAGAGACAATTTAGTATCTATTTATTCATTGCTCCTTTGCTTCACAAATCTGGTATGATATTTTACATATGTTTAACATCCAATGGGTGTTTAATGAGAATCTTCAACACTTCATCCTCAATTGGAAGTGTCCTTGAAGAAACTCCCTCATTTGACAACTATAAAGACAAATCCCTTTGTGGAAGGAGAGCAATAATAGAATTTTTAGGGATATTGGCAATTCTGATGACAATATACTGTCAATCCTTAATTAGCTCCTAGTAATTGAAAAATCCCTACTGACTCCCTTCACCTTGGCATTGTTGGCTTGTTGAGCATTGGAAACTTCTAGAGTGCTTTCACTATTTTCACAATTCCTAGAAAATTTCCAAGAGAAATACTATTTGGAAGGCTTCTCAACCTCATGGGTTTAAGTTGAATTTTGATGGTGCTACTAAATTGGGCATTATTGCTGGAGGAGGGATTATCAGGCATCACAAAGATTTGTGGCTGCATATGCTAGAAATTTAGAAAGCTTTACAAGAAACCATTCAGAAGGGATGACCCTAGTTTAGGGCCTTAAAATTGCACTCTCCATTGGCATAAGTGTTTTAGAGATTGAGGGCGACTTTAAACTAATGGTTGAAGCCACCATATGAACCATGAGGGTTGGCTGAATGGTGGAGGAAGTTCTTATAGGTATAGGACCACTCTTAACAAGTTTCAACAAGTTCACTCTACAACACACCTTCGGAGAGTGAAATGTTGTGGTGATTCCATATAGCACTATGAGGTTGGCGGAGGGCCTTCATTGGTGGAGAAGCTGCAACACCTTACCGAAAGTGACAAAATCCCTTACAGGGAAGGAACAAACAAAACAAGTCATTGATGTAGGGTGCTAAGTGGTGTTTTGGCTCCTTTGTTGGGTTCTTTGGAAACTAAATAGCAAGGTGAAACAATATTCAAAATTGTTTTTTAATCCATTTATACCCTATAAGCATAAGCCTTGCAAGAGGCCATGTACACTATACTTGACAAATACATGCCACCTCATGCTTAATTATGAGTTGTGGTAGCGATCAAATGTAATGAGCAATTGGAAAGGTAAGATTTTTAAGAAACATGATATTTGTATATTTCTCTAGATTACATTTGCAAGTTTTAATTAATTTTTGCCACATTTCATATGGGAGAAAGGACTATCCACATGAAACTTTTGGCCTCTTTGAGCTAGCTTCGGACGAAAGCAATCATTATTACATCCCTTATTGCTCTTTTTATTTGCTATATTGCATCCATCCTTTTGATAAACTAATTCTGAAGCAAACCAAGCTTTTGACCATTGTTTGTTGGCTCTATAACTAGTAGTCTAGTGGATTTTAGTATAGGTGAGATCATGTCAGAGCGAAACTTGATAAATATGATGATTTTAAGAATAACCCTACTCCTTGACACATTTATAAGGAAGGGGAATTACTCCACTGATTGAATATATGATTGGTCGCAATGAGAGCTTCTCACCAATTTTTTGTTTTGGGTAGAGTTGAGGGCTACAATGGGTGGCATTTTGTTTGAGGTCAATGAAAGAGTTATCATGCAACCCAACTCTAAGGTTACCTTGACAATCTCTCTGGACCCTGAACCCCTAGTGACTTCATGTGCAATCAGTAACCTTTTATACAGACAAGACTTACTAACTATGGAAGACCTTGATCAAGTATCTTCTCTCACTCTCATCCTAGTGTGTACTAGCACTCAAGGTATGGACAAGGAACATAATTATCTTATAAATGTTTTAAGTCATTCCCAAATGTTATTAAGTTATTACTTATAAAGACAACTTACAATGATTTACTCTAGCAATCACTTAGAGCCCCAACCCCCATTGCAAGCCACTTCCCCCCTATACACCTAGATGATAACCTACCCCAATGCCCCATTCAAATGAAACATAATAGCAGGATAAAATAATTTTACAAAAGATTCTCATAAGTAATAATCATGAAACTCACCAAAGTGTAATAATGGAGCATAGGAAGAATATCACATCCGTACAAGAATCTACTTTCTACTTCAATATAAAAATTCCAAGGATCATCCATCCCATAATGAATATATTGTAATCATAGTAACAATCTCCAAAATCTCATAACATAAATCAATGAAAATCAAGCATCGATAACATTCATACTATGCATCTTCAACATGGATTACATAACCCATAAAGATAACCATCTAGAGCATAGAGCAAACATAAAGTAACATAATCCATAAATATAATTATGTAGGATATAGATAAGATAAGATAAATTTATTAATGTCCAATAGGAGACCACAAGTAGGTCCAAGGGACTAAGAATACAAACAGGGGCCAAAAAGCAGTCAGACCACCAAACGGTGTTTGAGTACAACAAAACAAAATGGAAACAAGCAGAACAAGAAGAAAAGAAAGAGGGGAGTTACAAAATCGCAAAACTAGCAGTTTGAAACTGTGGAAAAGTAGCTCAAAATATAAGGATAGCTAGTTGTGTGTAGAAAAATCTAAGCCCTATGCCGAGTAGAGGAGGAACCTTGTTGCTGGTGGTGCAAGTGGTCTCTGTGTGGTCTCCTCAATTTGGTGTGAATGTTCATGGACGAGCACTGAGGCCGCTTGGTTCCCCTAGGAGAGGTAACTGAAGTGAAGAAGGAAGTGATAAGCAGATGCAGAGATGTAGACCTAGTGGTGGATAGCTCCTGAAGGGTGAAATCTCGAAGACAAAGAGCCTCCTATAGAAAAAGAGCAAGGCACCATTGGTCATCATACTTGATAAAGGAGGACAAGGACCTGCACTCTCTAAATAAGTAATGGAACCTCTCTCTAATCTCATAGTATATGGGACAATAGAATATAAAGTGTATCTCGTTCTTGACCACATCCATGTCACAACATTGACAAATCCTCTCAACTCTGTTGGTCTGATGATTTGTTTGAATACGAACCCGGTGAGAACCCGCTCTGAAAGAACCCAGCTGGATGCGTAGGGCATGGGGCCATCGGCGAGAAGAGTAGCAGGGACGAACAATGATACCATCTTGGATGTCAATAAGATGCTCCGCATAGAAGGCCATATGAGAACAGAGACCCCCCGGTGGATCAACCCAAGTCACTTGGATATACCTCTTGTAGATGTCTATCTTGGTAATCTCATTCAACTCTGATCGAGGGGGAAGGAGATGAGCGGGAGTGTCCAACGAATACTAAAAAAGGGGAAGGTGATCAATATCAATACCAACAATGCTATGGAGCCTAGAAACTTGAGCATACCAACGAGCACAACTAGTTGGATCCAAGGCAACAATCAAAGCTGAAGAATAGTAAGCCAGGTAAGAATAATGGTATCTGCCATCAATAGAGTCTACAAAACCCCTAAGTCTGTGAAGTGACCAAACTAGATCAAATATTATGCAGAGTCTGAAGGGATGAGCACCAAACTCGACTAACATAATATTGGTAGGAGTAGTCGGCCGACAATAGATGAGGCGTTGCAGAAGGAGAGTCTTAACTCTCTCCATCAAAGCCCAATCAATGGTCAAGAGGGAGGGTCCCCAGATGGTGGAACCATAAAGGACAATAGGTAGAACAATATAATAGGTGACACAAGTTGACAAGTAACTATGACAACACAATAATGGTCATCACCTCTTTTAGTGATTAAATAACACAAGACAAGTGACATTAACTCACAAATACACTCCAAAACAACACATAGACTGATGGAGACACCAAAATTGATTATAACTTTCACATAAATAAAACCCAAAGCCTTTTGGTCACACACACATGAAAATCAACTAAAATCCCTAAATGGCCATCATAAGGTAATATAGCATGACCTTGTACATGAAACACAATACACTCAGTAATCATGCCACAACACAAGTTCGATTATATATAGACACTCAATTTGTTTTTTCCAAAGTTTTGCTTGCTTTTGATTGGGTAGCTATATATGCCACAAAGATATCTTTTAATAAATAAGTATTTAAATATAAGTCAATACATATCAACCACCAAGTGTTTCATGATAAAATGGTGATGTTAATGTCCTACAGTTAAAAAAACTCTATTTCTACTTAGAGCAACTACATAAATATGTCAAATCTAATACATACCAATCTTAATAACATTTATTAACAAAACCAAATTCAATTCAAATAAAAAAAAATTCAATACCTTGAAATATTAAAATGCATAAAAAAAAAATCAATTAAAACTTTGAATTAATTCCAAAACCAATTTATCTATTTATCGGTAACAAATATAAAACTAACTATTTATTATTTATTAAAATGATCAATAATTGAAATTTGCCTTTTAATATTTACTAACTATAAATAAGAAAAGAACCAAACTTAAAAGTTAATTTAATTAAATAAAAAATCAACTAATCTAGATAAATTTATTTTACTTTATATGTTTAAAAAAAAAAATTTATTATGTATTATTTACTATTTATATTTTATTTTTATTTTAACTCAATCCTATTTGATGGATTTGTCAATTTACAATTATTTACCTGCAAAATTTGAGGTTAGAACCTACATTTTCTTTTACATTTTCATTTAAACTTAGATTTCACTAAGTTGACTACTAGGGTTTCCAAATCTATGTTTAAGTCAAAATAATTATTAATAATTAATATCTTTAACACCACCATTTATGTACTGTTAATATCATATTTTATTTGCATGTTTAATTTAGCTTTTAATTTAATATCTAATTAAATCCTTTATTCTTATAGCTAGAATTTTATTTTAAGTCTTTTAAACAATTAAAGATATTCAATTGACTCTTGTTTTTTATTAAGTAAAATAGGTTTTTTACAAGGGTTCCTAAAACCCACCAGTTAACAACATAAAAACTACTAAAAGTTCAAGTCTAGCAACCAAGCAACATAAAAAACAATAGGCCTAACCCAACCAACAGATGGAAATAAAAAAACAAAAGGCCAAAAGCAAGGGAACAAACATAAATCAAGAGAAATGATCAGGGCACTAAATATTTAGCCAGCTCCGCTTTCTTGAGCTCCAACTCTTCCTTGGCCTTAGCCTCATCGGTCTTTGATTGGCTATCATCTGGGGAAACCTCCTCTTCCCTCTTCCTCTTTTCCACTCTCCTTCTTTTGCTTGGGCTCTCACCTTGCAAAGAAGCATCCTCATCAGTCGCCTTGGTTTCCTCTTTGTCCTTTTCCTCCTACCCTTTTTTGCTTTCCTCCATCATCATGTGCAGCTAAATGATGTTATCATTAAGACCTTTAATTATGTTAAGGCTCTGGTTAGCCAAGCTATGGAGTGAGCTCTCCATCCTTTCCACCCTTTTTTTCAATCTCATAAACCCTTGCATCTAGCTTGCCACTTCTGACATTCCCATCCCCCCCATTCTGGCCTTTCTTGCCCCTACATCTCAAACTTAATCTATTCAATTTTATGGAAGATCCATTTAATGGACCAGAAATTGTCCACCAAACTGTTGCATTTATCACTAAGAATCACCAAAGCTGGGTTATTTACCTCTTCCAATTGAATTTTTCCATCCCTTCCCTTTAGAACCTTTGAGTTGATATGTTCTCTAATTAGACCCATTTTCATAGTGTTGACATGAAAACTCCTCCATGTAGTTTTCCTTCCTTTTTCATCCAAAGAAACAATAGTATAAGCCAAGCCCTCTTCATATTTCCTTTCTTCCAAAGCTTCAGTAGTGCTCTCCTTACCCTTATCGTGAGCCTTCTCAGTATCCTGGTCCCCTCCTCTTTTCCTTTTGACTAAGCTATCCACCTTCCTACTTACCTATGCCTTACTAGTACCCTCCTCTCTCACATTTTCCTCCTTATCCATGTCCATCCCCTCTTCCTCATCATTATAATCCTCCTCTGAGTTCTCCTGATTTATCCTTCTCTCCAAACCTTTCCCTGGCTTCTTTTTCTTCTTCCTACCCATATCCGTCATGATTTTAGACACCTCCTCTTCATCTTCCAAATGTAGACTTGCACTATCCTCTGTAATCGACGGGAGGTAGGAGCTATCTGTCTCCTCTGAAGAAGTCACCTTCTAGGCAACAACCCTTCTACGAGTTTGAGCTTTAAAATGCTCATATATGAGTAATAACAAACCCTCATGGAAGGCTAGATTAACATACACTTTCTTCTTTTAATCCATATACTCTTATTTGCAGAGAAAAATAGATAGAAGGGGATGGTAACAAAATGGTGGGTTCGAATCTTGTCAAACCTTGTGTCGAGTGTAATGTAGGAAATAATTGCCCTTAGGACAAATTTCCAAAGTTTCTTAATAGATGCAGGCTCATAGTAGGCACCAGTCTTCACAAGATCCTTCATCTCCTTCGTGTCCTTCGCAAAATCTTTCACTGCATTTAAGGATATTTTCTTATCCCTATAGAATTTTATGCCCTGATTGGGGGAGTTAATGACCTTGGCGATAACCCCTATATTGACCTAGAAGTTGACCCCATCAATTTTCACATTCCCCTCTCTCCATGTCTTCACCTTAAGGTCAGTAATCTTCGGATCCTAGCCATGAAGTCTTTCAATGAAGGATGAGATACTGCCTTACCTCAACTTCTCCCACACCTTCGAATGCCTCTTTCATTCCTCAACTTATCCCTCCAACTCCCTTTGATGCCTCTCCCCAACCATTATGTTGCACAAAGAAAAACAAAGACTTTGTGTTCTCTAGGCACCGTGAGCCGAACCCTGGTTTATCTCACAAAACCTATACTTGCCTCCTATCTCGGTAAAGCAATAGAAGTAGTAATTACTAGTTGCCCATAAGATCACCCATAAAAAATGTGCCAAAAATCCCCCCAATTATGATGCCTTTGAATTAGCGTATGCCAAGCTTTCATTACTTTATAAGTTTGATTGACAACATTAACTACCATAATTAGACTTTATGTTGCCCGTTCTCCCCTAGATTCTCTTCAGCTCAATTATACTTTTTGCGTCCGCTAGAAATCCCTCTCCACTAGACCATCTATGTGACATGTCCCTCCTTACTTCCTCATTAGCCATTAAATCAGCAGCCACGTTTCCCTCATGGTAAACATGTGACATATAGACCCTTACGAAGGAGAGGAAAATATTTTTCGTTTCCTCCATCATATTCTTAATACTCCATGACGGAGGGTGTTCTCCCCTAAAGCATTTAATATTGTTATTTGAGTCCCCCTCCAACCAAAGGCATTTGACTCCTTAGCCAATTTACTAGTTTGAAGAGTAGCACAAGCCTCCGCATAATAATTTGTGTGGTATCCCAAGGGGAAAGTAACCACCACAATACCATACCCATGACTATTTTTTATCACCCCTCCGCATCTTGCCGCTCTCGGGTTGCCTTTGGCCGCAACATCAAAGTTGGCTTTGTGCCAATCTTTTGGGGGTAAAGACCAGTGACACTCATTTCTTCTTGTCTCAGTATCAATACTCCTTCCATTATCACCTACAAAAGGGTTAGATCCTTTAATAAACATATAGTTTTCCATGAGGGCATTTTGAATTTTACCAGACACAATTCTAGCAAGAAGATTAGCATCCCTAAAGTACCATTTATTGCGTTCCTTCCATATACCCCATCCAAAATGAAGCAAGGCCATTTACTTATAGTTTGAAGCTCAGAATCCTGCCAAGAATTATCCCACTGCCTGAAGAAGTCAATAGTCGAGTTAGGAGTACACCAGTTCAACCCAAAAGCTTGACTGAAAAAAGACCAAACCTCTCTAGTGAAGGAGCAGTGGATAAATAGGTGATCCACCATCTCAACCTGGTCTTTGCAAAGGACACATTTATTAGAAATAGGAAGACCCCTTTTTCTCAAGTTGTCTATAGTCAGTATCCTGTTCTGTAGTAAAAGCTAGAAGAAAATGTTGATTTTAGTGGTAAGACCAGGGAACCAGGCCTTAGCCCAGCTCGGTCTTGAATTTTGCCTCTAATCGCTTGGTATCCCAAGGCCATCGAATAGGTACCATCCAATTTATTCTCCCAAACAAATCAGTCTCGATCCTCATTCACAACCATAGAGTTAAGAATAGTCGTTAGAGGGTTTAGGTCCTCTAATATGGCAGCAAGATCCCTCCAACCTTGGCCTTGTCTGTAATTAGTTACAAATCTTTCAAACTTTTGGATGCAAATGCATGTCTATCTTTCAAAATTAGGATTGACAAGAAGAGGCCCCTGAATCAGCCAATTGTCCTGCTAGAAAAGGGTCTCCTCTCCATTCCCAACACTCCATTTTGCCCTACTGTTAGCAACTTCTTTGGTGCTTAGAAAATTGTTCCATATATTAGATCCTTTCAGAATAGATTCACTAAAGAGCAAGTTTCTAATTGAAGGTCTTTAGAGGTATTCATCTTCCATGATGTCCCTCCAACCCCCCTTGCTGGAAAAGATTCTCCAAACTTGTTTAGCTATGAGGGCTTTGTTGAAAGGTCGCAATTTCCTTATCCCCAATCCACCATTCTATTTTGGGAGGCACACATTATCCCATGCCACCGAGGGTAAACGCTTTTTGCCTTTCGATCACAACCAAAGGAAGTTCCACTAGATCTTCTCTAAGAGATTTGCATACTTGCTTGGAATCCCAAACAGACTCAGTGCATAAGTTGGAAGATTCTAAAGGGTAGATATGACCAACTGAATCTTGCTAGCTTGGCTAAGAGTGACTCCTTTCTAGCCTGCCAATTTTTTATTTAACCTATTTATTATGTTGTTCTAGAAAGAGTTAGGGGGTCTCAGTACCATGGGGAGACCCAAATAATTAGAAGGTAGGCTTCCCATTTCACAGCCTAGAATAGTAGCAATCTTCCTCTGACGCTTAATTAGAGTATTCAAGAAGAAAGCAAAACTCTTCTTCCATTTGATCAGCTACCCCGAGCCCCTAGAGTAAGAGCTCAAGATCTTTTTAACCAGCCTGGCTTCACCAACTGTGGCTTTCCCTCCCATTATAGTATCATCAACAAATTGTTGGTGGGAGAAAACTAGGGGGCTAGAAGAAGGTTTGATTCCAAATAGAGCACCTAAAATTCTGTTTGCAAAAACCATCCTTCCAAGATAGTTGGCCAGAGTAATGAAAAGAATGGGGGAGATCAGATCTCCTTGCCTAAGACCTCTGGAAGGTTTGAAAAAAGTCGATGGAAAGCCATTGAGGTAGGTAGTTGTCACCAATTAGAAAATAAGTTTGATGACCCTTGAATTAAACCCAAAGGCCCTAAGAACTTTGAAGAGAAAGGCCCAGTCCACACGATCATAAGCCTTAGACATGTCAAACTTGAGGATGAAACCTTCTCTCTTACCTTCTTCTAGAGAGTGGATTACTTAATGTATAGTCATAATAGAATCTAGGATTTGTTGCCCCATGACAAAACCAGATTGTTGAGTTGCTATAATGGAAGGTAGAACCTCGATGATCCTTCAGCCAACACTTTAGATATAATCTTATAAAAAGAGTTACACAGGCTGATAGGTTTGAATTGGTCCATAGAATCCACCTCTGCCACCTTTAGGATAAGCACTAAGAAAGTGGCATTGACCTCCTTGAGAAGACTTCTTGCACTACTTTAGTAATGTCTTATTGATCCACATTCCAAAACATCTAAAAGAAAAAAGATGGGAACCCATCTAGACTCAGGGACTTGTCAGCTGCAAGAGAAAAGACAACTTTCTCAACTTCCTAAGGGGAGGGAATAGCCCCAATCATCACATTCCCCTCGAGTTGGATCAGAGCTAGAATATTCGATAAGATTTCCAACTGATCTTGTTTTACTAGATTAGGGTCTTTGACGAGCAGATTAGTGAAGAAGGAAATAACCTTAGCAACTATTTCATTTTCATCTTCCATAACAACTTCTCTCTTCTTGATGTTGCTAACTCTGTGCTTCAAAGTAGAGGTGTGGAAGAACCCAGTATTCTTGTCTCCTTATTTCAACCAGACAACCCTTGATCTTTGTTTCCAATAGGCCTCCTCTTGACCAATAACATTGTGAAGCTCAGAAAGGATATATTTTTCCATCGCTAGTCTCTCTTAATTATACCCCTCCTTATACCTCTAGTTTACTTTATAAGTTTACTTTATACTGTGCATTCATCTTTATGATGTGTTTCCTCACCTTCTCATGGATGTTCTAACCTGTGTCCATTTATAACTAGGGCACGCACTCACGGTTAGGGCACAAATTTTTTTTAGTTGTTATTATTTATTTTTATCTGACTTCATTGCAGGGACGTCATTCATCTTGAGGGCCAAACAGTTCAACATAGGAAGATTGCTTATCATCTGCTATCAATCTTTTAAGGGCCTGCATTCAATCTGTTGTAGCTGTGATTTAGTGTTGACAGGTTGTGTGTGGGAATTAAGGGCGTGTGGCTAGGTTTGTGTGACCTGCAATCATTTACCAGTAACTGCACTTAACATTGGAGATCCACGGTTACAATCTGAGAGGTTTGCGTTGTCAATTGAAGGGCATCGAGTTGCTATTGTATCTTATCGTGATTGCAAGGGAAGTGTTTGACAGAATGTCAAACCTTTATCTATATTGATTTTGGGTAGATTTAAACACAAAATGGCAGACCTTGGTTTGTCCACTTTGAAGTCCCAACCCGACCCAATCACTGTCCAACAACTACTTTACCGCATGAAGAAAATAGAGTGACAATGCAACCCTAAAGGACATTGTTGTTGACGCATCTTTGCTCTCTCTTAAGCTTTGTGACAGGGTGGTCAAGTTAGAAGCCGAAAACTTCATATTGAGAGATCAGATTGGGAACCTGACGGTAGAACTCACAAATCTCAAACACTCAACTGAATTGATTATCAAACATTTTGCAGATACCTTCATCTTCGAAACAGCAATGCTGAAATCCAATATTGAGGCAGTTATTGAACAACTTGTTGGATTGGATAAAATCAAGGATCAACATATCGAAATGGTTGCGGAAATGGAACAAAAGGTGAAATCATGGGCTTCACTTTGCATCAATACTGATACTACTACTCTGAGACTGAGCATAGACAAGATTGTTCAAGTAAGATTGATGACGAGAGAGTGCGACAGGCACGTGAGCTCAACTTGCGCGTTCGGGGTCTTTCACCCACTTCTGACTCTGTTGCTGCTGGGTATGCCTTTCTGAACAACTTGGCATCTCGGACATCACCTTGGATAGATGTTGGTTTGGTATGGGGGACATCCTTTTTATCAAATTCTTCTCTTTTCTAGATAGGCTTCGTGCCCTTAGAGCGAAGAGAAAGTTGTTCTCTCTCCCCTCAAAAATTTATCTGGATGAAGATCTTACTAAGGCACAAGTTACAAAATTTAAACAGGCTCGGGGTATTGTGGCAGAGGCTAGACATGCTGGAAAATGGGTTGTTATTTAGAATCTTAAGGCAGTGGTCCATGATTCTCCTCCTGCTGGTTGGTAGAGAGGACAACCTCCAAATCGGCGTGATGGTTCCAACAGCAGTCTGACAAGAAGAGATCTTCGTCTCTTCTTGTCAACTGCTGGAATAGTAATGGCTCTTTATGGTCATTATTTGGTTTTTTTCAAGATGTGGTGGGGTCTTCAGATATTTTGGCCGTTACTGAGACTCACGAGAGCCCTATGCGTTCTCTTTTAGGTTTTCATGGTTATCAGTGGTTGTCAGTGTGTAGGGATGAAGTTCGGACGTCTGGTGGGGTCCGTGGGTCTGGGGGTGTTGCTTGTTTGGTTCGAGATGATATTTTCAGGGTTACGTCAGTTGTTCACTTTGATGCCTTTGCCAGATTTATGTGGGTCTGAATTGGTCGACAAAAATATAGAAAGAGATATTTTTATTGTTGTTTGTTATTTTCCTCCGACCTCTTTTTCCTATGCTATTCATGACCCGAAGGATGGCGATCCCTATTTTGACCTTCAAAGAGAGTATTTCGCAATTTGGGGCTTTAGGAGATATTGTTATTCTTGGTGA
Source organism: Cupressus sempervirens (assembly GCA_028749045.1). Classification (NCBI taxonomy): domain Eukaryota; kingdom Viridiplantae; phylum Streptophyta; class Pinopsida; order Cupressales; family Cupressaceae; genus Cupressus; species Cupressus sempervirens. The sequence goes on from CM053784.1 coordinate 360,500,772, forward strand.
TTTTAATACCAAGGATCGTCAGATCCCTTTACATGATCGTGGCTCTAATTCGAACTGCATTTCTAAGTTAGATCCGACTACTATGGGCCTACAATGCACTTCGGAGGATGTTCTTGGGTCGTTCTCTATTTATGGTCGCCACCTCCTCCAGCTTTGTGAGTCTTCTGGGTTGTTGATCCTGAATGGTTTATCCTTCTTTCTTGGATCAAACCTCTTTACCTGCTGGCCGCATTATGGTGGTGCGAGTGTTGTTGACTATGTCATTTCCTCTCCTTCTTTCATTTCTTCCATTCGCAGTTTCACCATTTCGTGTCTTCCGCTAGCCGATCATGCTCTTCTTAGCATTTTTATTTGCATTTCTCCCCATCCTTCCCCACCCTTGCTCTGCCTAACTAGTACCATCTCCCTTCCTACTCGCTTCCATTACCCTGAGAGTGATGGCGAGCTCTTTACTTATTACCTTAGGCGTCTTTTGTCACTCGCTAGTTTTGATGACTCGCTGGCTACCTCAAACATGTTTGATTCGCTTGCCTCTGCCTTATGGGATTCTGCTCTCCTTTCTATTCCCCACCGTTTCCCTCTCTCTCTCATAGCTAACCGTTGGAATACCTGTCCTATGAATAAATGGTTTGATGCTAACTGTAAAGCTTTCCATCACTCTGTTCGTGTTGCCTTTGAGGCTCAGTCTCCTGCCTTTACCCATCTCCACATTTCTTATCTGCATTTTCTTCGTCATAAGAAACGTTCCTTTGCCTCTTTTCAATGCAGAACCCTTTTCTCCACGCTTATCCAGAATCCCCAAATCTTCTAGCGTACCCTTTTCCCTCGTTGCTCCCCCCATCCTCCACTCTCGACTATCATTCTCTGACCTCCCATATCATGACGCTTTATGACATTCCTGGGCAGCCTCCTCTCTACTCCACTCCACCTCCCCACTACCATTTGTTCACCTATTCTAGCATTATGGAGGCCATCAGATCTTTGAGATACAACAGAGTAGCTAATGAAGAGGGTTTTCAGGCAGAACTTTTCAAACTTGGTGCTTCAGTTCTTGGATCTTACCTTCCTACACTCTTTAATAGAGTGGTTTGCACTGGGTTTCCTAATTCCTGGTCTAGACATGTTATTTACCCTATTCACAAGTCTGGGCCTGTTTCTGATCCAGGAAATTACAGAACTATTATGATTGGTCATACTTTTGCCAAACTTTATGCCACTGCTCTGAACACTATGTTATCTAGTGAGCTTGATAGATAGGGATGTAGGGCGAGAGGTCAGGCTGGCTTTCGGGCAAACTACCAGACTATGGATCATGTTTTTACACTGCAGGCTATCATTGAGGAGGCTAGACACCGCTCTCAGAAGGTCTATTGTTGTTTTGTGGACTTCTGTAAGGCTTTTGATTCTGTTCCTAGGTTGCCTTTATTTCAATAGCTTCAGGAGATTGGGATTTCAGATATGTTATAGACTACTATTTTGAGACTTTATGAGAAGGTTACTGGTAGGCTCAGAACTCTGGAGGGTTTTTCTGATCCGATTTAGAGCACCATTGGCGTGAAGCAGGGTTGTCCTCTTTCCCCTTCACTGTTTGGCTTGTATATTAATGAGTTGGAGGATTTCCTTATGAAATCCTCTCAACTAGGAGATGGGTGTTATTTACATCAGGATCTGATCTCTATTCTCCTCTTTGCTAATGATGTTGTTCTCTTGGCCTCTTCTCCTGATAGCTTGCAGAGACTCCTTGATAGTCTTGCTTCTTTCTATACTCAATGACAGCTTGTGGTCAATTTATCTAAGACATGGGTTATGGTCTTTAACTATTTAAAGACCTCTCATCTCTATTTCTTCTTCCAGGGGAAGGAGGTTGAGATTACTCCCTCTTACATGTATCTTGGTGTGAAGTTCTCAGGACCACGTTTCAGTTTGAGACCTTCTATTCAGTCCAGAGTTAGTAAGGGTATGGGCTCCCTAGCTTTGCTAGAGAGACAATGCTTTAGGCATCATTTTTAGGATATTTCATCCAAGTTGTCCCTTTTTGACTCCTTGGTTCATCTGACAGTCCTCTATGGTTCTGTGGTTTGGAGACATTCTCTTATTGCTTCTGATTGGGCTTCTATTGAGCGGGTCCAAACACTATTGTTGCGTTGTATCATTAGGTGTCACAGATTCACCCCTCACAACATTGTTTTAGCAGAGTTTGGTGCTCATCCTCTCAAACTTGCCGTTATTTTTACTTGATTTGGTTTCTTCATCAGCTTCGTGGTTTTATGGAGACAGGTGCTGACCAACATAGATACTCTTTTTTGGCATATTGTTCTTCGGTGGAGATTATGAGATCTGAAACTTCTGCTAGATCAAGATGCTGGTACGCTTAGACCACCTCTTTGTTGGGTTCGATCGAGATTGAGATTGATCGTCTTCCTTCCTATCAATTTTCGCTGGATGCCCTGGCTCATCTTCTTCCCTCTCGTCAGGAGTTGAATGAGCATGTCAGACAGGATATCTATAGGCAGTATATTACCACTACTTGGTGTCATCCCCTAGGTGGTTTGCGACCTAAGATGGCCTTCTATGCTGAGCATTTTCTTGTTATTCAGGATGGTATTGTTGTTCGCCTTGCCTATCTTTACCGTCGTTGGAATCATGCATTACGGTTCTCTTTGGGCTCTTTTAGGGTTGGTTCTCATCGTCTTAGGGCTCGAACTGATCACCATATGGATCAGGCTGATTGATTATGCCAGTTATGCACTCTGATGGAGGTTGAGACTGAGACTCACTTCATATTTTGTTGTCCTCATTACTATGAGATCAGAGGGAGATTGTATTGCCTTTTCAGAGACTATTCTTCTCTCTCGATGTTCTTCAGTTATATTGATTAGTGGTGTTTAACACTTTATCTTTAGGAGGCCACCCATCTTCGAGAGAATACCCTGCAGTCCTTTCATCAAAGACGAACTTCTGATCAGCTCGTTACCACCTTTTTCTCTCCCTTGTCTCCTCCGTGGGGTTTGAAAAGGCCTTCCACTACTTCACATTCCAAATCTGTCAGACATTGTACCAGTCTCTATAGGTAGCATCAGTCCTATAGGGGTTCTTCACGACATCCGAAGACTATGGATTGTCCATGGATGTACCTCTCTATTACGGATTTCTTTGTGACAATGAAAGACCCTTAGTCCTTACCTTGTCTTTCTTTCTTCTTGTTGCTTTGTTGCTTTTTAGTCATCGTTTGGTGCCTTTGCTTGGCTGGCCCTTCTATTTGTATGCTCAGTCCCATAAACCATTTTGGTTTTTTGTGGACATTAATAATTTAATCTTATCTTCTCTTATGACTAGCATCCTGTATGATGCCTAGGTCTTCCTAGATCTAAGCTTTGGAGTGAAAGATATTACCAAAATCAAACTTGTTCCACTTTCTAATGTTCAACTTAACATTTCTTAGTTTCTTAGCCACCTTGAACATAGCAGACCCCTCAACATGGATATTCCACCATTCCAAGATACAAAGAGAAATATTCGAGTGGGAGGTCCACATTTTCTTAAATATGAAAGGGAAGTTATGTTTGATATCAATTGGGTCTAAAGCAAGAGAAATGGGTGAATGATACAAACCAATCCTGTCCGTTAACTAAAGATTACAATTATAAGAAGACAACCAGTCTAAAGAGATGAGAGCCCTGCTCAAATGAACCTAAATGTAGTCTCTTCACACTCTTCTATTAGACCAAGTGAAGGAACCTCCCTGAAGGTCGACATCTAGAAAAGCCAAATCATTGATAAAGTCAAAAAGGTCCAGCTTGCTGTCTAGATCTGGAGGCAGACCTCCTTGTTTTTCATCCTCCCTTATAGGGGTGTTGAAGTCCCCCAATATAATACACATTCCCACTTGGAATCTAGATAAAAATTTCTTAATTTTAACCCAATAATTCCTCCTACCATTCTTAGTGTTGGGAGCATATACATTCAAAAAAAAACTAGGATTCTTTATTTTTAATATTTTCAACTTGAATGAGGAGAATATTACCTTCACCATATACAACTTGAGACTTCAAAAGATACGAGTTACAAAGAGTAAGCAAACCTCCCAAAGCCCCTTCCAAGTTCGTTGCAAAGCCCTCCAATCTACTACTAAAATAAATTTTTTCCAGCACCTCCTTTCTCATTTTGGTTTCTTGTATAAGGATGAAATCTGACCTATGATCCCTTATCATATTTCTTATTACCTCTTGTTTTTGTGCTCCATTTAGCGCCTAATGTTCCATGATATGAACTTCATTTCTTCTTTGATATGCAGGTCCCTTGGATGATCCTTTGGCTCCCATTTTCTAGGTTCCTTCTAGTCTCCTCTTTCCTATTCTGATTATTACTATTTCTTCTAGGAGTCTTAGGTTTTGCTCCAACATCTGCCTTCACTCTACTTCTTGTTGCAGATGGGGAAATTGGGGAAGGGTCCCAACTCTTCTTTTTCTTTGTTACATATGTTCATTTCCCTTGGCATTCATCCATACAGGTCGCAAACAAAGCCTCCATACAAGTAAGTTGCCCTGGCGAAGAGGATCGAACAATTTCCACCACTCTTGAGATCTTCCTGGGAGAGGCAATCCCCATTCTAAGATTACCACCTCCCTTGAGGATTAAACTGCTTGAGAGATTTGCCTCCTCCCTCTCACCCTTGGCTTGAGTCATGGGGACATAAGATATATCCTTGCTTGTTTTTGGGTCAGGACCCACTTTCCTAGGCTGATCCTCTTGGATTAATTCCCTCGTAGGGCATGACTGCTTCAAGTTTTCTATATCAATGAACTCTTGTTAATAACAATCAATACAACTAAAATTCTAATAAATCACAAGATATAATTATTTAAATTACACAATTAATCTTCTTTAATTTCTTATCTATTTATTGCCATGTCTCACAACAAGTCACATGATATACAACCAACAATAAAAGAAAACAAAATCCAAAAATGGAAAAATCATGTTCAAGATAAAGAGTTCATGAATTCACGTCACCTTGATGAATTCAGATGGGTAGTTAGTTAGATACTTGTCCTCTATTTCAAGACAATAAAGGCTTAGGTTGAGATTTAAACTTAAACATAATCTCTCCTCTCTTACCATTGAGATATTGTGATATGACACGCTCATCATGGAAATTTAGGGAAGTTGATGCCCAATACCTGCAAACCTGCATAAAGATGAGTGAGTACACACACACACATATAGATATGACAAACAATGTAGGAGAGTGGTACATTATGTAGATCCCCAATAGTTGACTATGATTCGCTCCCTCAACCACATCAGGCATGTCAAATAGACATGTGAAATACATAAGCTACCAAGACACATGCAAGTATGGGGTAAGTACGACTAGTAATCCAAGAATAGAAATAACACATTATTCAATAAATCATCATTAAGGAAAAAATCATAATCATCACCTAAAAGCACACAATATTATCATATGATAATAATCATCACTATCCATCCCATCATGATATAATCATATAATCCATAGATCAAAGTATTGTACCAAGAAATAGATCTAAAGAATTAATCATGCTTATGGGAAGGGCCTGGTAGGGTTTGCCAACATAATCAATAGTGATAGCAAAGGAGTGGGCATCACATGCCATTTTTCTCTTGTTGAACTATAGAATATAACTTAAGGAAATGCCTTAATTTTAACTTTTTAGCTTTGGAATTTTTTGAGAAGGTTTTAGTGCAAGTGGTGAATATACCAAAATGTAATTGGTGAGCATCAAACTCTTGTATAAGGAGAATGACACTACATTGAGAGAAGGTTGCATTTTTATAAACAATTAAGTTTTAAACTATTTTACATTATTACTAATTTCTTAAACAAAAAATATAAATACCTAACTAAATTGCTTTAAAAAATGATATGCGAACATTGTTAGAAATAGATAATAATTACTTTTGATTAGTAAAAATGAAAATACAGACAATAGGGAATATGGGGCTAAATTTTAGAAGTCATTGACAAGGATGCCTAATTTATTGCAAGACATTTACACATAACAAGTTGCCATCTTGAATGAGCTAGGCATTAAAAAATAAAATTAAAATGTGAAAAAAATTCTAAACTTATTTATATGACTAGAAAAGATAAATACACTAACACATAATGTAAAAAAGAAATAAAAAAATAAACTAAGATTGAAATAATTAAATAAATAGAAATGAAGTTACAAATAAAAACTCACTTGCAAACTTCTATATGATTAAGTGCTCTCAGAATACTTGTAACAATAAAGAAGAGGACAAACTTTTGAGATTATTTGAAGATTAACCTCAATCAAATCTTTTCTTTGATTTTTTTTGTCTCTACAACAATCAAGATATATACAAATAAAATAATAAGTGAATACAACTATCTCAAACGTTTTCAAGGATGGTTAGAATTAGAAATATGAAAAGGTGAAATTAAAATGAAACAAAGGGATGGAAGAATCTTAATTTAATAATTATTATCAACTCTTAATTAAATTCACATATATCCATTTTTATAATGAATTAATTCCAAACAGTCTAGAGTTAATAGTTTCAATTAATTTCATGAAATGTGTTAAAAAGATAAAAATTGAAATAAATTGGTTATAAAAATTGATCCATTTTAAATATATAGAATTTTTTTTACATTTAGATAAGTGCTATATAACATTTAATTTATTCCAATGGTATCTTATATATTTGGAATGAATTAGGAACTAAATAAAATATCAATTGTATCAATAACATATATTGTATGTCATAATATTATCTCAAGAATAACATGTTATTTGTATTATTTTTCTAAGGAATACATGTAAATTCAAAAATTATTATAGTCTATAAAACATTTAAAGACAATAGATTTCCATAATCTATAATATCAAAACATAACAATTTCTACAATAAATTGTTTTAGTTTTTACATCAATACTTAATATCATATTCAATGTTTGAAGATATAGGGTTTTATGGAGCCATAAAAAATATTTCTTTGGCTATTTTAGATAAGAAAATCAGTAAAGGTAAGGTGGATGGAGCTAACGAGTTTTCTTTTTTGGCTTTATAGATGTATAGATGTGGTTTTCTTCAACTCATTGTTGGCACAGGAAGAGATCTTTTGGTTTTGTGGGGGAGTCAAGTTTTTTCTTGGCTCTATTTAATATAGCCAGGCTTTGTTGTATTTGGATGGGGACTATGTCATGGATTTTGGGATAGGACATTGGCATTTTTGGTTCTATTCCCTATTCGCAATGTGGATATGGATCACCATTTATTTTGGGCTATGTTAGATTGGTCAGCGTTGTGATTGGTTGGGGGGCATCAGAGAGCCAATTCTTGGGGAGATTCTTTTGTTTTTAGTGTACCCTATTTCTTTATCGCTCTAGAGTTTGGTTACTTAAATTTCCTCTATTTGTAGAAGCCTAGAGTTGGTCACTATGGTTATTTGGAAAGAGGGATTTCTCCATGAGTTATTGATCAGCTAATTTCTTGATGGCTTTCTTTATTTCCCTATTTCTCCACAAAGCTCATTGTTTCCTAGATATTAAAATTTGGTGTTGGGAGAATTTTTTTCTTGGATTAGGCTCTAGGTAACTTTATTATTGAGCATGCTATATTTTATGATTGTAATTGTGATGCTCTTCCTTTTAAAGGAGAATGTATTTTTTTTGTAAGGGTTGATGCCCTATTTGGTGAAGTGGTTGGAGCTTCTTGGTGCTTCTCTGGGGAATAACTTTTCATAGGAATCTATTGTTGTGGCTCTACTCTCTCACGCTTGGATGTAGAGGTTGTTAGTTTTTCTCTCTTTTATATTTTGGTTCTCTTATTGTGTAAAGAATGTTATTTTATAGCTTGGAGGAGTTTTAATTTTGGCTTTAGTCTCACTCTCATTGCTTCTTGGTTTTCATCATGGACTTCTTAAGTGTATTTTTTGAGAGGGATAGAAGCTTTCTATTTTTTTGGGAGATATGTAGTGAGGATGTAATTCTTTAGAGCTTTTTTGATGTTTGATTCCTATTTATGGAGTTGTCGATTCTTGACAAGATTGGATGTTCCTTGGAATAGAGATTTGATGATCTTGATCCTATCATCTTCCTACCTCTGGTTTGGGCTTTCTTTGCCTTCAAGACCTCTTTTTCTATTGTTGTCTTGGCTTCTAGGTTTTAGTCCTAGTGTAGCTTAGTTTTGTGGATGGTTAGTCTTCTTTATGTGTAGTTGGAGAAGAGAGATTGTGTTGATTTTCTTAAGGAAGCGAGCTTTGATGATTTTTTTCCTCTCTCTTTTTTCCATCTATTTTGGGTCTTACTTCCATAGAGATCAAGTCCATTATTGTAGAAGTCTTCTGGTCCTATATTGCAATGTTCTTGGAGGACATTGGTTGTTTTCTTCTTGAGAGAGTGTACTTTATTATGCAAATTCCCTTCTCCCCTTTTGTGTTGTTCTTCTTGAGCTATTTTTTGTGTGTGTTTGGTTTGGCTAGTCAATTAGTGGATTTGTTAGAGTCTATTTTTTTTGAGCAAGTGAGTGTTGATGTTTTCAACTCTTTCATCTTCCTCTTTTCTAGTTGACACTCCATCTCTCTATACTTGTGCTTTCTAGAATGGGTGTTTGGTGGTTACTACTTTGAAGTTGTAGTGAATCTCTAGTTTTAGAGTTGGTGGTTTTAGTTGTGGCTAATGTTCTTAAGAGAGGTAACTTCGATGATAATTTTGATCTCTTGTTATTCCCCTCTCATTGTTGGTGATTCATTGTCCTTGACAGGTCATCATTTTGAGCTACTTTTTGGTGGCTCTTGTTGATGGTGGGTTTTGTGGAAGTGGTGTACGAGTGTTTTGAGAGGATAGATCTATTGTTATTATTGATCTTTAGTGGTGTTTGAGAATTTTCTCTCCAAATATTTTGGGTTTTCTATTTAATGGAGTGGTGAAGATGGATGGATTTGATCTTCATAAGGAAGGGTGATTTGATGGTCTTAAACCTTTTGATTTTCTCCTCTTCTTTCTCATATTTGCTGGGGTTTGTTCATTGGGAGGCTTCTCTCTACAAGGGGATAATTTTATAGTTGTATAGGTTAGGAAGTTCGATGCTATTGGTTTTCTTAGGGGAGGGGGCTTTGTTGATCTCATACATTCTAGTTTTCTTATTCTTTTCTAGATTCCTCTTTCATCTGAGGTGTCTTCTTGTGGTGGTGGTGGTAGGCATAACTCTAGGGATGATTGTTCTCTATTGAATTTTGAGTTCATCTTGGTTGAGATAGAGAAGTTGCCTAGGTATATTTTATTAATGTGTCTTGATGATTTAAGACCCTCTAATTCTATCTATCTCCTAAGTTGTCCCTTTCTACTAAAGATTATTCCATTTGTTGTTGGTGCTTGGTTTTTGGGAGGTTTCTCCTTGCTAGAAGCTAGAATTCTAATTTTTTAGGTTGGAAAGTTTGTCGGTGCTAATTTTTCTGGGTGGGGGGGGGGGGGGGGGGGGGGAGAGGGGGGGTGGGGGCTTTAATGATTTCAATCCTTTAGATTCTTTATTTCTCCATAAGGTTCCTCTTTTATTTGGAGGTGTCTTCTCTTGGTGTGGGTGATTTTTGTAGTAGTTTGGTTGATTCCTTCTTGAAGAATCTTAGTTTTTTGGTAGTTGATTTGGCTAAGTTGGATGAATCTGAGCTTTGTAAGATAGGGCACCTTAATGATCTAAGACTCTTTGGTTTTCCTTGTCTCCTACTAAATGTGTTTCCCCATGCTACTGGCATTTTGTTTTTAGGAGGATCCTTTTTATGGATTGAAGGTTTCTTTCTTGTTGTGGTGGGGAAGTTAGAGGGTGATGCCTTTCTTAAAGGAGGGTTCTTTGATGATTTTATTCCTTATGATTTCTTCCCTCACTTATGGATCCTTTCTCCTTTGAATATGATTTCTTTTGGCATTGGTGTTTGGTAGCCTGTGGATTTTCTTGAATTGGGGGTGGAAGTTTGTATGTATTCTAAGTGATTTAAGTTTTTTTTCTCTTTGACCTTCTCGCCCCTTCTTGCAATATTTGATATTCTCTTTGTTTCTCTTGGATTCTCCTATGGAGGTGGGTTCCTCTTCTTTTGATGTGGAGATGAGTATGTTAGTTGAGAAAGTGGTTCTTGGTTGGTTAGTTGATTGGTATTTTGTTGATCAATATTTTGAGGCAACTTGTTTTCATGGTTTTGTATCCATGGTAAAACTCATTTTTATGGTTGGAGGAGTCCAAAAATCACTTGGGATCTCCTTGATTGGGACACTCATTTAGGTGGGTTAGGGAGCCATTCAAATCCCCTTGGTTCTACTGGTTTTCTTATGATCTACCTTTTGAAATAGTTAGTGTTCATGGTTTTGGGAGCCATGTCAAAACTCATTGTCATGAGGATCAAGGGTGAGGAATCCTTTTAAAACCCCTTGTTAGTTACAAGTTTTAATTCTTTGGATATGTTTGGGAATCCTAGAAAACCTTGTGGTGTAAGGATTTAGCCTTTTGTTCTTTCCTCTCTTGGGCAATTGGTACACAGTACTATCCATTTTTAAGCTATTATCTGTTAGCATTTTGTTAGATGTCAATTTGTTATGATTTTTCTTTCACAAGCAATAGAGTTTCTAGGATTCTAAGTATCCCTAAAATATGCTCGTAAAGGCTTTTAGGTCCCTTCAACACATGTTTTCACCTTAATAAAAAATGTTGCAAATCAAGTCTATGCTCCATCATCAAGATTAAGAAAGCCGAAGAAAACATAATGAATAGGTAGTTACAAATTTGGATTATAAAAAGGGGCGAAGAGAAGGAAGTGGAGAATGAAAAATAGGCCATAAAGTGAAAGAGAAAAGAGAAATAAACATTAGGGTCAAGAATAGGAAAATAGAATAAATTAAGAAAAAGGAAAAGATAAAAAGTACTCAAGTGAAGAGAAAACAAAAAATAATAATCTCTAGGAAATAATTAAAATAAATATGGAAACTGATCACTTCCATTGCAACTTATTCGAGGTCAATGTACATGTAAGGAACTACTACCTATTTCTAATCACTACATCTAATCCTATGGCTCAACATAACTCGATAGATACCAAAAAAGAAGCTTGTCCACTTGATTAGAAGAAAATTGAAAAAAAAAAGACTTCATCTACTTGGTTTACACCAAGGATAGTAAAAAAAAACTTCTTCTACTTCTCCAAGGATGAGAAATAGAGGCTCCATCCACTTGGTCTACACAAGGACTGTAGGACCCAAAAAATTATCCATTTGATCTATACCAAGGATCAAACATAAGACACATCATCGTCATGGTCTACACCAAGGATATGAAATAATGTACGCATCCATAAGAAAGAATGAAAGAATACACTCTCAAGTCCAAAACCACAAGAAATGTGGTCAGCTCCATTGGTATCAAACCGAGTATGAGTCACTCAAACTTTAGCATAGGAGCACAACTCAACTACATGTTAGGATGCAATCTCAACACCTACATCCACATATCATAGGTAAAATATGATCAAGAATAGAAGATGTCTTCAAAAGAGAAACACCAATAAAAGAAATGACATGAGGATATCTTAACTCCCAAAACACTCAAGGTAAGGATTGAGTAAAAGGAAAATCAAAAGCACAAACACCAAATAGCCTAATTGGCCAATTTTCCAAAAGCATGAGGTTCAAGGAAATCCAACACATATCTCATTTGAACACGGGGATGAATGAAAACAACCAGAAGCATAAAAGGGTATAAAATTCAAATTCTCTATTGGCCACTATTACAAGAGCTTGGATTCTAATGGAACTTGATAGAGTTTTAGGCTACTCTACAAAACCCCCACGATCAAATGAAAGACCAAGATAACTTCCACAAGAGAATGGAAAAACAAACTCATTAAGATGCAAGAACAATATTATCTATAATGGAATTAATCAAATTGTACATAATAGGCATGCTTATATATGCAAGGAAATACGAGAATATAGGAAGGAGTAGAAAAGTTACCACCCATACAAGCTAGAACCATATGTCCATGAAAGGTGGATCATCCTTCATTCTGTAATCAATAATGTATAACATGTGGAGAATGATAATGTGATATGTGCACTAAAGGGGGGTCTCATGCATAAATTGAAATTATTAAGCATGAATTTTGATGATATTCCTTTGGGAGAGTATCCTAGCATTGTTGGAGACATGATTAAGAGGTTGTGTGTTGCATTCATGAAAAAGTTTGTCATTGATGTCAACATAATGGTTATTTTGTGAAGACTGGCAGAGCAACAAATAGAGTTTGGTATCGTAAGGTTTAAGGAATGTAGATGAATTATACCAACTTGAGGATATGTTCTACTGAGTGTCTAAATGCTATAATAAGAGCATGTGAGGAAATATGAAGATAGTATAGAGTTTTTAAAGATTTAGTAAAGGCAGTGTTCATACAAAGTTTTCTAGAATGTAGTTACATTTGTTTGGATTATATCTCCTAAAAGAGATAGAATCCTGTTAAGAGGACTTGGAAAAAGGTATAAGACATGATGAAGATGTTGTAGTCAAACACACACATACAAATGAGCATCGAGTGAAAAGTTTGTGAGACGATATTTTGTTTGTAATTATGAAAAGTGTATAGATGTAATGTAACGTGTAATTGTAATATCTTAAGATGACCTTATATTATTATTATAAATTGAGAAAGCCTCAAGGTTGACTCAATAATATTCTTTAGGACTTTGTATAAAGGAAGGATGATTTTCGTGGTTATAATTATCCACTTTGGATATTGTGTAATGCGAGTATACAAAGTTGTGTATGAGATCCAGTGAACCTGAATATATTTTGATTAGAGAAGTGTTTGGTGTGGTTGAGGCACAATGAGCTTACGAGAGACTATATTTGGAAAAGAAGTTGATGTTGGACAGTGTTGATGTACCATTCTATTATTCAGTGAGAATAGTATTAGAGCTATTTGAATAGTGGGTCCATTTGTCTTCCCTAACAACTCCAAATAGGGTTCACACAACTCTTAACATGGTTGAATCTCCTAACAGGGACTAATATGTATTGGATATATTTCATTGACTCCAAACATGGACCATCCTCTAACAAGGAACTTATTTATTAATACATCATTTTGTGGGTACCATCCCCATCGGGGTTTTCCCTTTGATCAAGGGCTTTCCTAGTTAACAGATTTGGTGTTATTGTGTATGGTGATCTTTCTATGGTTTTTGCATCTATTGTTTACACATTTTGGAATTAATATTGATATTGAGAATTGTTAGATTACAAAATTGGATATCTCTATATCAAGATGCTAAAATTATGGAAGATGAATCAGTAAGAAGTTATTTTCGTAGAATAGCATAATTTTTTGTAGGAATTAAGAATTGTGATCTGAAGATGAGATTATATGGAAAATATTGAAGACTTTGAGACTTGCATATAGATAGACAACACAAATGATTGAATAAGTTATTAAATTATCACCAAAATTTACAAGAGAGACTCTTCTTAGGAGATTACAATCAGTCAAAATGTGGATGAGAAAGAGTGGAGAATTGCTTATTGTGGAAATTGCTTTCAATGCATTGAGTGTTCGGTCTATGTTGACAAGGAGTGCAAGAACGAGTAGAGATTATGCTAGTAGCAACCGAAAAAAAGTTGAAGATGAAGAGAAGATTAAGAAAGGACTTTCCCTTCTTATGAAGAGAAAACCTAAAGGTAACAAAATATTTAATGTTGGACTTGCAATGAATATGGTCATTATTCTTCGAAGTGCCCTAAGAGAAAAAGAAAGAAGGACATCACTTTAAACAAGGAAAGCCTAAGGAATGTCTATTTGTTGACAAGGATGAATCTAATGCTAAGGTAAAAGAAATCTTGAGTTAAAGTGATGATGAGATAGGATTTGTTGCTATTAAGGAAGAAATCCCTGAAAAGGAAGAAGTTAGAGAAGGAAAAACATTACTATCACAAGTTGAAAAGAGGAAACATGATTGGATTATTGATAGTGGTTGTTCCCATCACATTATTAGATATATGAATAATTTTTATTGAATTCAATAGCTATGATAGAGGAATTGTTAGAGTTGGAAATAATGCATCATGCCATATAAAAGGAAAGGGATCTATTACACTTGATGGAAAGACTAATATTGATGATGTTTACTTTGTTGATGTTTTGAAACATAATCTTTTGAGTGTTGGACAACTAGTGGACACAGGATATCAGTTACAATTAACAGAAAAAGACCTACATTATCAATGACAAAGATGACACATTGATTGGTACTAGTACAAGAACAATATAATCCTATAGAGATGACATGTTTAGTTGCTAAGGTGGATGATAGTTAGTTGAGGCATAATAGATTTTGTCATATCAACTTTGATAACATTGTGAAGGTTAGTACTACATTTGTAGTTAGAGATTTACCTAAAATTGCAAAACCTACTAACATGATATGTAAGGGATGTGTGATGGAAAAATAGAAGTAAAGCTCATTTCCAAGAAAGAAGTTTACCACATTTGTGAAGTTGGAGATTGTGCGCATCAATTTGATTGTTCTTAGTAAGACATAAGCATTCTATGGCAAGAGGTATTTTATTATTCTTATTGATGATTTCACTAGAATAATGTGGGTAGCATTTCTTAGAAAGAAATCATAAGCTTTTGAGAAATTCAAGATATTTAAGAGTAGAGTTGAAAATGAATCTAGTTTGAAGATTAAATGTTTGAGATATAATTGAGGTGGAGAGTTTACTTCAAATGAGTTAAACACTTTTTATGAGGAAAATGGCATAAAAAGACATCTTTCAGCTCCTAAGACACCTGAACAGAATGGGATAATAGAAAGGAGAAATGGAACAATGATAGAGGCAACAAGAGAGATGATGCTTGAGAATAATCTATCTAATATCTTTTGGAGAGAAGCAATAAATACAGTAGTCTACACTATGAACATAGTACAAATCAAACAAAACACTTGTAAGACACCTTATGAACTTTGGTTTGCACATACGACCTTAGTTAAGTATTTCAAAATATTTGGAAGTAAGTGTTACACTAAGAGAGATGATGATATTGAAAAGTTTGATTCAAGGAGCGATGAAGGTATATTTCTTGGATATTCATTGAAAAGTAAGGCGTATAGATATTTTAATCAAAGAACAAAGACTATTATTGAGAGTGCAAGTGTGAGAGTTGATTAGAAGTTTAGAATTTAGGAAAGAATACTTGATTACAATTTTGATGAAGAAACTAATTCAAGGCCTAATAGAGAAAATGTTACTCAAAAATTATTTTATGAGACTGGCACTGATTTTCAAAATGGAATCTGGAGAAAAGTACAAGTGAAAGCACAAAGAGAAGAACAAAGAGATGAACCAATATATGAACCTAGAGCTGAAGTCAAAGTTAAAGTAGTGAAACCTAACATGAATTTGATAAATAATCACCCCGTTGATAAAATTATTGGAAGAAAAGACAGAAGAGTTATGACAAGAAACAAGGTACAAGAACTATGTTTGATTTCTCAGATTGAACCTAAAAGTACCAACGAAGCTAGTAAAGATGATTTCTCGATTTAAGCCATGATACAAGAACTAGAGTAGATTCAGAAGAATAATACATGGGAATTGGTTCCTAGACCTAAGGATAAATTTTTTATTGGAACTAAGTGGGTATTTAGAAACAAGATGAATGTGAAAGGTGAGATTGTGAGAAACAAAGAAAGACTAGTATGTGTTGAACAGTCGTTATGCATGACACTAAACAGCAAGAATTCTTACGAATTCATCTCTTGAAAAATTGATTTTTGTGAATCAACTCCAAGGTTCTAGGTTGTTTTGCGACATACCAAAATCCACTCAGTTGAAGATAAATGAGATTTTTCACAAGGAGACCTTTGCTAGTTCATTTTGATTTTCGAATCAGATGAAGAATCAACATGCTACTTCAAAATAACACTAAAAGAACTATGTTTTTGTATTTTTTATGTTTTATTATGGATGTAAGCTAACAATGCAACTAGTATGAATTCCTACTCTAACAAAGGGGGTTAGCAAAGAAAATAACAAAACTTGAAAGTAAATAACATGAAATTGAAATTCCTAATAGACATAAATTATGAAGAACGACACACCTGCAAGTTAAGCTTTCGAAGAGATTAGTAAATAACCAATGAAAGAAGGTGTAGCACTTCCTTGATTCCATTGATGCAATTGTTGGTGAGAAACTTAATGAGTGTATGATGTTTCACCCTTCATCAAATCACAAGACCATGGAAAGTGCGCTCATGCAAGATGAAAAGTTATATAAGCACAATTCTATGATTTCTTCTTAAACTAGTTACACAACAAAATTTGTCAACACAAAAATAAACGCCAGAACTAATGAAATGCAAAACTAGAAACAAAGCAATAAACCTTTGGCTCAATTACAATTTCATGAAAATAAATCCATAAAACAATGACGCATTCAGGCAAGAATTACTACACTCCAAATGCGAGCACCAAAAGCATAATTTTATTGCAAAATAACGATGACCCTCCTTACATATTACAATGGGGTATTTATAAGAAATTGTCTCCTCAACTTGTGTTGAGAGTGAGAGATATTCTTCATGCAATAAAATGCTTTTGATTAACAAAATAAACTAATTATATACAAACTACAATCTAATTGGTGCTAAGTAAGACTCCATCCGTATTTTAATTCATTAATTGGATGCATGAACCTTTTACATGTTTGAAAACAAAGAAATATAAGAGAGAAAGCTCTGAGTCAAAGTGGAAGTGTCTAGAAGTGCCAAAAATGGAAGCTTATCCTTCAAAGGGCGTTTGCAGGAGTTAAACTGCCATCAGAATCCATTTCCAATGCATGGGAAGTTCTATTTTTGGAACTGGCAATTGATTGTCGATAGAACCTTTCTGAAAATGTGCACCCATGGAGTTGCAGACCTGCATAGTTGCGGAGTTGCACACCTCAAAATGATCCAAAATCTCATAATTTTACTAAGTGTCAAAACTGAAATTCTGGCATCTGGGTTTTGTTCTTCTTCATCCCAAAACTATGTTTGGATGTTGGCCCTTGAATTTATCTACAATCTTAGTAATTTTAGCTGCATCCAGTAGATCCAAAGTCTCATATTTTTCCTTGAGTTTTTTTCTATAATTGTACACCTCAATTTGAGTGTCAACAAAATCCCTGAGTTTGGTATCCAATTCTAACAATGCTTCTTCAGTTTTGAAGGCTTGTTAGATGTCTTCATCATCAACAGCTTCCAAAAAAATCTTCTTGAAATTATCTACCACTGTCTCTACAAGTAACAATTTTTCTTGTTCCTCATCTTCAAAAATATCCAAGCATGCATCACTGTAGTGTTTCTCTTCTTCCAAAATTTTCTCTTGGGCTTGATCCTTGAGCCAATGAATCTCCTCATGTAATGTTTCCATTACTTTATTGCTATCTGCTATTTTTTCTATCCAATCATCGATCATATCCAACTCTTCTCTGATATATACATCAATCAAAATTTGGTACCTTTTCCCCTTTATAGCTTGCAGAGTCTATATATCCTTACTCCAGGCCCTCACTTCATCCATGATGCTGAAGTCCTACTTCAAAATTGCTATGATTTTATTCACGTTCTCCTACGTAGCATGCAGTAACTTCAAATTTCCTATTATAATCAAAATACCTTTCTCCTCAAAAATTTCCCACCACTGCTGACAAGCTTTCAAGAATGAATCCATATGCACCACTCCCCCTTCTCTAAGAATAGTGTTCAATGTGTCCTCGGGGTGCTTAAGATCAAGAGGACCAACCACATCAGCCAAATATCGCTTTAAGATCTCAATCTACCTTCGAAGTGTTTGGAGTTTGACCTCATCCTGTCCCATGTTCTTTAAGACTTATTTTATTCCCATGGTCAACATTAATCAGGTTGTATCCCATGTAGGTCTCCCAAGCATGGTCTCCTTGAGATGATAATTATTGGGACCAAGGCTTTCTACATTTTCATCTTCAAGAGGGACAGCCACTTGTAA
This sequence comes from Cupressus sempervirens, assembly GCA_028749045.1. Taxonomy (NCBI): domain Eukaryota; kingdom Viridiplantae; phylum Streptophyta; class Pinopsida; order Cupressales; family Cupressaceae; genus Cupressus; species Cupressus sempervirens. The sequence goes on from CM053784.1 coordinate 360,518,829, forward strand.
AAACAATTCCTGATTTCATGTACTGGTGACAAATTCCAATGGTATTGCCTTATGTGTCAGGGACTTAGGTTTATTCAAAATCTCTGCAATCTCAAAAATGTCTTCCTCTGAAGCACAAAATTTAGGCCTAGTACTCCTTATTAGTTCCTTTTGAAGCCACCTTGAGATGCACTCATTTGAAGACCATCTTCTTGAAGATGAAATGGTGTGTTCTACTATCTCCTTCCCCTTATCGCTCCTCGGAGTTGTTTCCTGTTGTGAGGGCTCCTCTTCTGTGACCTCTATTTTAGTGGATCGAGTAGTTTGCACCTCAATATCTTAAGATGGTGGTTGAGAATATCCCACCATTTGTTCCTTTCTTGGCACTTCACTGGTGGTCCTTTGTTCCGATTCCTCTTCTCGTGATGGTTCGTTCTGAACTGGCTCCTCTTCTAAACTTTGGCTTGGAGGGTTAATCGAGCCCTTATCTACCACCATGAATTGTGGTGGAGATGGAGGAGTAAGATCAAAACCCTATGAATCTAGTGGCATATGTGTCTAGTCTTCTTGTTGAGGTTCACCTATAGGGGTATCCTTGATCTTATCCCCAACTAATTCTGTACAAATGGGCATAAAATCAAAATTTGACATTTGAAAACATCATCACCCTCTTTATCCTGCTCATCCACCCATTGTTGTACTTCGTCTTTTGAAGAAGAGACTTCCAAGGGTCCTGCTGGGGTGGATGGAAATATGCCTATGGTACTTTTCCTCTTTTCCTATTCCACGGCTCTAGCTAGCTAGGTTTTTTTTTGCAGGGATAGCTTCTCTTCTTCGTGTCTCCTCTTCTTCCTCCTCTTCCCCTTCTAGAATGGTTTCAGGAATGGACAAACAAGACACCATTCTCCTAGTCATCCTTTGCCTTTTCTTCATTCGGATCTTGATCCTCTTTGGTTTTGTGGAGGCAAAAGGGGATGCTAGCTCTTCCTATGAAGGAGCTAACTCTCTCCCTCTTTTGATTGGATAGGCACAAAAGGAGGCAATTGAGGGTCATCCTGGACTTGAGAAGCACCAATATCCTCAGAACGTTGTATACTCTCTTCCTATTGCTGGGGAGGTACCTATGCTTCACCTTGTTCTGTTTCAATCCTTTGAGGGGAGGTCCCCTTCCTTTTGTTCTTTCCCTTCCTCTTCAGAAGGTGATAGTATCCAATCGGGTGGTCAAGTTGGTATACTGTTTTTGGCCTGATGGGAGACTAGGCTGCAAAGGTAGGAATTGTGACTTTTCTCCCTCTACCTTTCTCAAGGAAGGCTTGAGCATGGAAGATAATTGTGTCACGTATTGGATCAAGTTGAAAAGGCTTCTTGATCCAATCCTTGGTCATTTTGACTACGTGCCTTGCCTGATGATTAATATCATCACCCTCCTCCCTGTCAACATCAATGTTCATGATGAGTCTCTCTCCTATTTTGTTTGAATTGAATAGGGGGTGTAGTAGCTCCCGTGAATCCTGTTGCCTTATTTCCTCTAGGATGTTGAGCTTGAGAGCCTTCTCTACTAGATACAAAGTCATCCTACAATAGTCCCTTATGCAGACATTATAGTCTTTTGTGGCATTCATTCAATGATCTTCTATGGAATCTTCATGATGGAACTCCTTGCCAACCAAGCTCTCCACTCTCTTGATGTTATCAAAATAGAGCCTAGGGAAGTTGTTCTCCTTGAGGGGATAATTCTCCCATTCCCACTAGAAAGATAGAATATATTGCTTCCGTTTTACCTGATATGGTCCAATGACTAGGGGCCACATCCAATAGGGTCTCCTTTGTCTCTTCACCCTCTCATATGTAGATTCAATCTGCTGGGAAATCTCCAATAACACTAGCTTATCACTTGGATATCTAGGGAGCTTCTTGGGGTTGATAGTAGGACCAACTACCTATAGATATGTGAATGTCTTGAACTAGATGGAGTAGGCCCTAAGAGTTGTTATCTATGCTTTTACTTCTTTGGATGACCTCTTTGCATAATCACCTTCAATGAATTGAATGACCGCAAAGATGAATGCATCATTAACGATTTTATATTCCTTGCTTTGTGCAGAGAGCTTCTTCCTCACTAGTTGAGGGTAGACAATGTAGGGCTAGACATTAGGATCTTGCATACTACCTCTCTTGTACAAACTGGTGTAGTTTTTTGCCCTTGCTACAAGTAGATAAACCATGTAAGAAGTCATATAAAACTTCTCCTTCTCCTTAATTACACCTAACTACTCACACAATTTCTCACTTAGTGTGGTAGCCTAGTCTAGTGGCATCTTTGCTATCCTCATTGTATCAATGAAATTAACCATGAAAGAGCTGAGGTGACCAGCTGCTGGTAAGTCCATGACTCTACTTGAAAGGATAATGAAATAGCCAATGTCATCTTTCATGTATCCTCTAGTCATGTCAAGCTTCCCTATGATCCTAGCCGAAGGAGTCTTCTCAATGTAGGAGGATTGGATGATTTCCATCACATCTTTTTGGTGTTGCCTGTACCATCTCTCTACCGCTTTATAGCAGAGTCTAATGAATTGATGTGCCCTAGGGAGATGGAAGCCCCTTTCAATGTTATCAGGTCAAAGATCAAGAACCACTTCTTCGATTACACTTTTAACCACTCTCTCCTCAAGGATAAAGTGCTACACCAATGTCATAATAAATTATGCTAATTGTAGTGACATGGGATACGAAGCTATGCTCACGAACCTGAAACATATCAAGGTGGATATTAGTGCAAATCTCTTAGTGGGCTTACTATAGATTCTGAGGAACTCTCCCAAATTTGTGTGTCCTAGGTTGGTATCTCTAATTTTTTACATGATCATTGTGGAACCTTGATTTCGATGGTATGCCTTGAAACTTGAATACAATGGGATTGGGTGCCATTCTAGATGTGGATGCCATTTAATCTACAAGACACAAGAAAAGGCATTTGTTAGTTGAAAATAACGGAAACCTTCAAAACATAAAAACATTTCTTTAAATAATTAATCGATTAGTGATGAAAAAATATGCAAGAAAAGAAAAGAAAATGCACCTTTTGGAAGTGTGGAAGTGTATGCAAAAAGACAGGAGCACGAAAGTGCAATGTGTCGGCATGGGCGGAGCTCGTGGTGGTGTGTGATGGATGCATAGTGCGTGGTGCCTTGCATCTTGTGCGATAGAGGAGAATTTGATAAATGATGCCGCTTGCAAAATGAGTACACAATGGATTAGCACGGGGGTGCACGTGTATAACACTTGCAGCCCTCGCAAAGCACATGGCAAGGGTTGGGTGTGTGACACCATGTTATCAAGGGTGTGCAGTGCATGATACAGTAGGTGCGCGGTGCCATGTTACCAAGGGCATGTGGTGCATGACACAGTAGGCACATGATGCCATGTTACCAAGGGTGTTTGCGATGCCAAGTTTCAAAGGGCAAAAATGTGGTGGAGGTGCTGCACATGGGCTAGTGCATGCATGCGCGGTGTCAAGTTTCAAAGGGTGCACATGCGGTGGAGGCGCTGCACGTGGTGGATGCTAGTGTTGCGAGCTAGGACATGCAGAGGAAGTTTACCTTAGTGCATCACAGAGAAAAATCAAAATGAGATTGGAAATTTGCAAATGGTTTGATGAAACAAGCAAGGGGTTTTATAACCCCGACCCACCCATAGGTGCATGGAGGGCCCTTGCATAGGTGTGTAGGTGTGCGTCATAGACTTGTAGGTCGCAAGCATGCACTAATGTGATGTAACTTTTCAAATTTTAAAAAAAAAAATTTCAAATATTTTAGTTTTAATTTTTTTCGATTTTTTAACTTTTTGTTTTTTTTAAAAATTTTTTTTTTTGTTTTTTTCAATTTTTCAATTTTTTGGTTTTTTGATTTTGACTCTAAAATTTTCTTGAATCTCAAATTGTAAGTTCGAGAGTCCAAAAAAATTAGGAGGTCTCCATTATGAGGGAATGGGGCATGTGTTGTGGAACCACAACAATATGTAAAGGTTATTCACAACAAGAAGGAATCAATTTTGAGGAGACATTTGCACCTGTTGCAAGAATAGAGGCAGTAAGAATTTATTTGGCATATGCAAATAAAAAGAATTTTGGATTCCATCAAATGGATGTCAAACCATCTTTTTTGAAGGATGAACTTGAAGAAGAGGTATACATTGAGAAGCCTGGTGATCTTCCTTTGATAGATGAAGGAGATATGCTTTGTAAATCGAAGAAAGCATTGTATGGATTGAAACAAGCTCCTAGAGCTTGGTATGTGAGATTGGATAAGTATTCGATAAGTTTGGGATTTGAAAATGGTATTGCTGATAGTAATTTGTATTTGAAGGAGATTGAAAATAGCCTACTAATTGTTGAGATATTTGTGGATGACATAATCTTTGGAGGTGATGATGAAGTGAGTGAAGCATTTGCAACAGAGATGAAGAAGGAATTTGAGATGTGTATGAGAGGTGAGATAAAGTATTTATTGGAATTGTAGATTGTTCATAACAAAGATGGTATCCTCATATCACAAGTTAAGTATCTTAAAGACTTGTTAAAAATATTTGCTTTGGAAATCTGTAAACCTGTTGGAATACCTATGGTAACTGGTCATAAGTTATCTAGAAAAGATGAAACCCTTATTGTTGAGCAAAGAAAGTAAAAATCTATGATTAGTGGATTGTAATATTTAACACACACTAGACATGATATATCTAATGCAATTAGAATTCTGGCAAGATTTCAAGCTGATTCTAAAGAGTCACATTATGCATCATTAAAGAGAATTATCAAATATTTGAAAGGTATACATGATTTTTGGATTATTAGATCAAAAGATTTTACTTTATGTGCATACACTAATGCAGATTGGGTAGGAAGTAGATGAGAGAAAGAGCACTAGTGGTGGAGCATTTTTCTTGGGAGGAAGATTGGTTTCATGGCTAAGCAAGAAATAGGAGTGTATTTCACAAGGTACAAAAGAAGATGAGTATGTAGTAGTAGAAAATAGTTGTAATCATATTATATGGATGAAATAGATGTTAAAAGATATTGGGATAAAGTTTACAAAGCCTACTATCATACATTGTGATAGCACAAGTACAATGCATATGCCAAAGAATTTAGTTTTATATTCAAAGAAAAATAATTTATCTATTAAGTATCACTTTTTAAGAGAGAAAGTTGTAGAGAAAGAGATCAGACTGGAGTATATTAGCACAAAGGAACATATAACATACATATTTACAAAACTTTTGATGAAGGATACATTTGAGTACTTGAGAGGTATGATTGGGGTTATGCACCAACCTACTTTTGAGTACTTGATGCAAATATTGCATCACTTTAGTGGTAATAGAGAACTATTTATTTTATCTAGATTGGATTCTTGATGCTTCCTCTATGGGAGAGTATATGTGTTTGAGCTGAGTCACGAAGGACTCTTGGTACTAGTATTTAACAATGTCTTTGGATGCTTGAGCTTATTGCATATCTTATATAGTAAATTGACATAATGATACATTTTTCATTGATTTCAATGAGGAGGAGTAGTACATGAAAAAAATCCTTGTATAATATCAATAGGGGAGATACACATGTAAAATCCTTTCATATTGATCTCAATGGGGGAGAGAGAGATGTGATTGATGAAGAGAATTTGAAAAGATTGATTTATAGATTTGATTTATAAAGAGATTTGAAACGATGTTGATGTATGGGGGATATTAACACATTCCTATGCATGTTGGTTACAGAACATGTGATATTCATGGACAACATTAATGGGGGAGCAAACACAAAGGAGACATTTGGTATTCATGAAACTTTGATGTTTTTCATCTATATTGCCATCAATGCCAATGAGGAATATTTTAAGGATGAATATTGATGATATTCCTATGGGGGATTATCTTAGAACTATTGAAGACATGATTTAGAGATTGTGTTTTGAATTCATGACAAAAATTTTCATTGATGTAAACATATTGATTATTCTGTGAAGACTGGCAGACCACTAGATAGAGTTTGGTTTCATGAGGTTTGAGGAATGTAGATGAGCTTATGAATACTTGAGAAGATATTCCTACAGAGTATCTACATGCTATAGTAGAAATATGAGGACCGTATAGAGTTATTGAAGATTTAGTAAATGCAACATTCATACAATATTTTTTGGGATACAGTTACTGTTGTTTGGATTATATATCCTAACAAAGATAGAATCTGGTTAGTCAAACTTGGAAAGAGGTATAAGACATGAAGATATTGTGGTCAAACATGCACATCCAAATGAGTATCGAGTGAAGAGTTATGAAGACTATGAGCCAATAGTTAGTTTGTAATTGTGAAAAGTGTAAAGATGTAATGTAATGTGTAATTGTAATATCTTAAGATAGTCATACATTATTATTGTAAATTGAGAAAGCCTCAAAGCCAACTCAATAATATGATTTAGGACTTGGTATAAAGGAAGGATGATTTCCTTGGTTGTAATCATCTAGTGTGGATATTGTGTAATGCAAGTATGTGAACTCGTATGTAAGATCTAGTGAACCTGAAAATGAATATCTTTTGATTAGACAAGTGTTTGGTGTAGTTGAGGCACAATGAGCTTACAATATACTATTTTTGGAAAATAAGTTGTTGTTGGATAGTGTTGATGCATCATTGTATTATTCAATGAGGGTAGTACTTAAGCTATTTGGATAGTGGGTCCATATGTCTTCCCTAACAACTCCTAATAAGAGATCAAATTTCCACAATCATTTGCATAATATATTTGTTTCTGGATTTGATTGTGTAGAGATTTTTACCATCAATGTTTCAAATCACACTACGTGATCCATCATTTTGTTTTGCATCTCTTTCTCTCTTTTCATCCTGATGATGGATCACGTAGTGTGATTCAAATCGTTGATGGTAAAATTCTCTACACAATCAAATCCAAAAACAAATATATTATTAAATCCTAATAAGGCTGGCACAACTCCTAATAAGGATTCAAAGCCTTCTAACAAGGAATGATATATATTGAATTTATTTCATTGACTCCTAATAGGGTCCATCTTTTAAAGAGGAACTTATATATATTAGTACATTAGTACGTCATTTTGTGGATACCATCCCCATTGGGGTATTCCCTTTGATTAAGGGTTTCCCTAGTTAACAGATCTAGTGTAATTGTGTATGGTGATCTTTCTATGGTTGTTGCATCTACTATTTACATGTTTTGGAATTAATAAGGATATTAAGAGTTTTTTTAATTGCATAAATGATTCACTCCTCCACCCCCACCACTCCCTCTCACTTATCTTGGTGGACCTTACTTTCTAACTGAAATGTGATAATAACTATCACCACCTAGAGTAGAATTTCTCCTACACCATGTGCTAATATAGGTACAAACTCCTTGGTGAAATTTCATATGAAAATTAATATGCAATGCATTATCCTAATTAATATTAAGTGTAAAGTATAGTTAGTAAATATTTGATTACACCAAAACACTTTCTTAAGTGCAACTTAAAAGAATTTACTTAGACTCACAATGCAAGATGAGTCTCAACTACCAATCCATGTTAGGTGCTCATGTACAATATAAAAATGCAATGCAATAAATCACTCACAAACTAGAGAAAGGGAGAAAACCTCATGGGAAATAATATAATCCAAAAAGAGATGAAAATACACAAGATGCATGGATTGTTGGAGTACTTAGGGCCCTCCTAGGAATATACACATCATATATATACAAGAAATTAGCAGCCCCATAGGAAGGAAATAAAGAGACGTGTTATCACACCCACCCATAATGAAGATTTTCTTCCAAAAATGGTGTGTTTGAAGACAAAACATATTCCAATGCCTACAAACAACATTTCTCCCCTTTGAAAGAAGATAGACCAAGCACACATGCGGAAATGCCCCACATTTTGGATAATGACTAGGAAGTGGACCTGAAATGAAGTATGATGATGTCATGAAACAATCTATATCCAAATGAAATGACCTAGAGGTATCCAAATATAAATATCTAAAGTCTAAATAAGTATCTCCAAACTCAAGGAATCTATCACATCATCAAACTCAACCATGAAATGTGACAAACCGAGTGAAGGAGAAGAATCAAGAATTCTTGCAATCTCCAAAGAACGTGAAGAATTATCTCCAACTCCATTTGACATGATACTATCATAAAAGAGTGGAGAGACACTCTCAACTATGTCTCCAAAATCTAAAGTATGAGACACCACAAATTATGCATCAATATATGGTAAATATTAATCCCAATCAGGAATAAATAATAATGCTTGAAATGACTCACTAAAATCACCAAAAAGAAATGAAAGTGTGATCTCAACTGAAGAATCATGAACCTTTGAAGCATTTTCAATCTTGTCCAAAGGATTATAGTTATCAGATATCTTCTTTGAAGAATGAAGAGGCACATTAGTAAGAGGAACATCAAGAGCTGGTGAAGAATCATGGTCTTCATATGTCTTGAATTTACTCACAAAGAGCATGAGGATCTCAAAGTTCAACAAGTGACTCCATAATATGGTATAAAAGTTGTTATCTAAAACATTATCCAAATAAAATAATCCCCATTATAGGGTAAGTGCACCAAGTTGTGGTGCCAAAAGGGGGGTATAAGTGGACACATTTTTTCTAAAATCAGCAATTTCTAAACTTCAACAAGAATTTGAAGATAGTTATGCTCAAAATTTTAAGATATGGTAAAAACAAAAGTCGTAGTCCTTTGAATCCAGTTTCTAAACTACTAATTTTTTTTCAAATGGTTTAGTTTTAGGTCCTCAAAAAAGGGGGCCACAAAAAGTGGTACTATTTATTCCAAAAAAGCATAACATAGTACAAAGTGTGGCCCCCCTAAAATTTGAACTTTTAAAAAAAAAATTCTTTAATCACTCTGGTCAGAAGTTACCTAACACTATGTAGTTTACCCCAGTTTTTTGAGTAATTTTATAATGTGTATTTTTTTTTAATGAATTTTTTAATTAGACACATCTCAAAAACATGAAATATCTATGTGCAACCCCTAGAAATGATTGAAAACTAATCTAAAATCAAAATTTGTTTTTTTTTAGAGTGTGTAGAATGGAGTCTAGTTTCTAAAAAACTAAGTTGTTTCAAAGTTCGATGAACGAGCTAAAATCTACAACCCAATTAGTACATGTTGATTTTTGACAAAAAATTGACATACATTCAAAAGAAATTATAGATGAAAGGCTTGCAATTGTTCAAATATATATATATATATATATATATATATATATATATATATATATATATATATATATATGGTTATATAGCTAACACAAAGATCTACAATGTCATGTAACCTAATTTTATTGATGCTCAACCACGAGGAAACTTGAAGGAGAGCACACAAGAAAAATAAATAATTTTTTGTATGTTTGCTGCAAAACACATCTTAGACCAGTTTATAGACTCCAAACCTTTGGGTTGGATCCCCAAGGCAAAACCAAACCTTAGGCCTGGTAGAATGCAAAGCTTTAAATAGCACATGCACCCTATAGTGCGTGCGTGCTATAGCATGCACGTGCTATTTAAAGGTTTTTAAATTTATTTCTTAATAGCGTGTACATGCTTTATATTTTTTTTTTTGAAAAGTGCGTATATGCTATAGTGCATACACACTATATACACGCTTTATAAATTTTTTTTTTTTGAAAAGTGTGTGCGCACTATGGCTTGGGATACGCAAGCCATAGCGCATGCGCACTATAGTGTGTATGCACTTTTCAAAACTAGAAAAAAAAAAGTGTGTCATCTTTTTGGCACCACAACTTGGTGCACTTACCCTACAAGTAACTTCATTGTACAAGTAGGGCAATAGTTTATAAGGATTTCCAAATAAATGATACTAAGATAAGTGAGAATAAGTTCACTCCATTGATTTAGTTCCCTTTCTCCAAAGTGATTAAAAAATCTATAATTACAATAATAAATATTCTTCTTGAATCACAAATTGAGATCAATAATTGATTACACTCCACAATTAGGATATAATAGAAAAATCACTATGTAAAAGACTAAACTAAGGCTTATGCATTACAATTGCAAAACTAAGAAAAAAATTAAAAGTAAAACTTTTGAGCATAATCAAAATAGTTTGATAACACCATTGTAAAGTATTGAAAAAATATGCACTTAAAAAAATGCACCTGAAAAGGAGTTCATATGAGTCCAAATAAGACTTAGAAGTTGCAAAAAAATAGATTAATATTTTCATAAAAACTTGGGAATAGAGATAAGAAACCACCTACACCATTATGTAGGGCATAACATCCTACCCTGAAAAAAATTGAAAAAATAAGTCAAGATGACTAAGATATCATTTTTTGAAAATCAATATTGTAATTATTTTACTCGATCATCACCATCATACATCCAAAATTCAAATGGTTCTAGAATTAGTCTTTTGTGCTTGATTTGGATGAAAAAAAAGTTTAGAGGTTTATGGACCTCCTTTATATGATTCCAACCTTTGATTTTAATCAACAAGCTCCAATATTGACCTAGAATAAAAAGCCACAAAACACAAAACCCCAAATACCACAAAAATACTCTCCAAATAGACTACATAATAACAACAAGCCAAGATTGTAATTCTTGATTAGTCTTCACACTTGAGAGCTCTAACACTATTTTACAATTTTAGGTGACTCAACAACACCCCCACAATCAAATGAATGACTAAGATAGCTTCCACAAGAGAATGAAAAGACAATTATACTAAGATGCAAGAATAATATAATTGATAATGGACATAATCAAAATTTACATAATAGGCTTTCTTATATAGCCAAGGCAATAAGAGAATATGATACTAAGAAAATAAGTTATCACTCACACAAGGTGAAATCACATGCCCAACAAAGTTGGATCATCTTCCATTATGCAATGAAGTATGTGCAACACATGGAGGATGATAATGTGATATGTGAACTATAGGTGGATCTCATACATAAATTATAATGTGATAACAACTATCACAACCTAAAGTGGAATTTTTCCTACACCAAGTGTTAATATAGGTGCAAACTCCTAGGTGTGTCATATGCAAGCTATAATATGCAATGCATTATCTTAAGTAAGATCAAATAAAGTTTACATAGTAAATATTTAATTACACTAATAAAATCCATCACACATCTTGTGGGAATGCAATGAAATCTCATAATTCACAAAATTATATTATTTAATGAGGACATCATCAAAGCCCCTTTTCTATCACTTTTTGTGTCTCTCTTCTTTAAAGATTGAATCTCATCATATCATTTTGAGAGCTTTTGCATAGCTAAATAAGAGCCACTGATATTATTTTTCATTTTCATAAAAGATCCATTTCCATTCTCCACAGCCTCTTGTGCACTACTTACTTTTTTGGAAACAACAAAGTATTGAATGCAAGTTCTTGGTAGATACAAAAGAATGGAGTCACTTGGGTCTTTTGAACACACATGTTCTATATGTTTATGTTATTTTATGTTTACATTTCATGAGGAAGAGGTCCATTGAGATGATGGTGGGATAGTTTATGAATCTTTTGTTTATGTTTGGGCTAGTTTAGGATAGTAATACCCCCTAATAACGAAATCTAATGTATATGTAATAGCTAGTCAATCATTAGATGAATAAAATAGGATATTTAATAATAAGAATAAATAAATAATTGTCAAGGAAAATTACAATATACCAAATTAATATAAGTAAATCAATTTTATATTAGACAAAAAATAATTTTCAAATTGATTCTGAGATGGATACAGAGTCTAAAGAGGAGCTAGAGGAGGGTAATGGGAAAAAAGGCATTTCTGGTATTGTTACTAGAAACAAGGGGAAGAATATGGATAGGGTTTCAAACATTCCTTCTAATGATGAACCTCTAATTAAGAGGATGGAGTGAAAAGGAAAGAATGTGCTTTCTTAAGGGAAGGTGGCTGACAAAGGGCCTAAGGAGGCAGATAATGAAAGAGACAATTTGGATAGGAAAAAGATTACCTGAATTATAACAAGGACAATGGTGACCAAGGTTATTTGATAGGGATATTTGGTAATCTAAGGCTAATGAACAAGGACATTAGTAGTTTGAAGCAACAGATGTAGGACATTTTGATAGAGTTTGATTAGCTCAGCAAATCTACTAGAGGGGAGAGAACTCTGGGTCAAAATATTGATAGACTTTCTAAGGTGATTGGTAATGCTAAAGAGGTTAAAAATCTTATGAAATGAGATCCACCCCTGGAAGCCAAGAATAAATCTTTGGGTCATCTAATTAAAGATTTCTAGAAAAGGTTAGATGGTACAAATAATAGAGTGACTATATTGAAGACTATGGCAGACAAAATTAATACTTTAATGAAAAAATTTGAATAGGGGAAAGGTAAAGGCTCCAAGGACATGAAAGATGGTCACAGACCAAGCAAGCATACCAAGGCTAACTCAAAAAAGACTGAGATCGTGGAAGCTAAAGAAATGGATGATTTGAAGGCCTCTGCCAATAATATGAGCATCCTTGCAAATTAGGCAGTTGATTTATTGAAGATCCTGTAGTTGTATTTGTCTTTTCTTTTTTCTTTCTTTTTGTTGTATTTTCCTATTGGTTTTTTTAAGGATTCTTGTCTTAGATAGTTTTGTTCTTAGGTGTTGATACACAATTTTTCTGGGGTTCTCTTCTCTTGTTGTTATGTTACTATGTACAAGATTTTAGGTCCTTTAAAACCTATTTTTACTTAATCAAAACATTTAATAATAATTAATAATTCAAATTATATATAAGGGTTAGTGTTTAGCACTAATAATAAAGTAATGAATAACATAATAAATAATAGTATTGACTATTTGAAATGAATCGATCTTAAGTAAATTGTGTGTGTGTCTATATATATATATATATCAATCATAGACCAATCACCTTACACTAAAGGTAAGGGAATCATTTAAATATAGGTAATCTATATGCTTAAGGAATTAGTTTGAAATTTATCACATAGTCAAGGAATGTTCTAAAGGAATCAACTAGTAAATAGATCCTAAAATTAAAACCATGTTGATAAAATTAACTATGCTAATACAAATAGGCTTGATGGTTTGGGAAGTATGGTCATACCATTCAGTGGACCATAAAAAAAGGTATAAAGGAAGGAACCATGGGGAGCTTATAGGCATGAATGACATATTATTGCATTTTTACTCATTTCCCTCTTATTAATAGAGAAAAAAATCAAGACTTTAGATAATAAAGAAAGTGAATATAAAATAAAGAGGGATTCATTTTTTTACCAAAACAAGTATTTTGGATTCATCAAAGAAAACAAAGACTTGGAAGAAGGTACTTAATAAAGAGTGGAACACACTAAGGTAGGTCCCCATGCAATTGCTAAGCTTATTTTGGCTAGCAGTCACTGCTCTATATTTTTAGCAATTATTTGTGGAGCTAGTGGTCCCATGCTTATAAATTTTTGTTGTCTAATTCCTTAGCAACTATCTTAAAAATTATTTTAAAATAAAGTCATTAATAAAAAGTAATTTGAAGAAAAGTCTAGAGACAAATCAAAGAGGGAAAACAAATTGTGGACCCACGTGTTATCTTTCCTAGTTAGTAGTGGCTGCTTATTCCTAGCCCTCTTTTTTTAATGCTTATTTTATTTTTTTAGGCATTCACTGCTCCACTAAAATAAGTGCAGATTCTATTTTATCATTTTCCTATCATTCAAACTATGCATGGGAACACTTTGACTACTTAAAACTAAGCAGAAATTAGAATTAAGTAGCTGCATGGGGACATGGGGTAAGAGAAAGTTGTTCCTAATTATACAAGGAAGAGAAAGGGATCAATAAAGGTAAGGAAGGTATGGATCTTATATTTTAATTGTAATTATGAATATATTTATATTATAATTATGAATTTATTTCTATTATAATTATGAATATAATTTTACTTATACATATATATAAACATATATATGTACGTGTAGTTATGGAATTCTAAAAGAATGACACACGTGATTTAATTTTGTTAATTGTTAATATCAAGAGAGACCCTTCTTAGGAAGTGAGTGATCTTAATATAGTTAGAAGGCCAATATATTATGTGAAGGTAACATATGCTTATGTGATAAGGGCCCTCGATAGAGAATTTTCGACCAGGAAGAACCTTAAAGGGAGAACTTCATAGAAGATAGAGAAGTAACTAGGAATGGTACTAACATTGATAATAAATCATTCAGACCTAGAGATCCTCAGAAAGGTTATGGATCCCATTATGGTGACGTCATTAAGGTTAGGGTTAGAGGGTAGAATAGTGAAATATGATTTATTATTATATAAATCCTTAAATTGGTTTTGCAAGTACTCTTGTCCTAGTTAGTGGGACATTTTGGTGATGTCAAAGCCTTAGTGTGCAATAGGTATACCACAGAGATATGGAATATCATTTAAGTATTTCTTTATTTTCATGTCCTCTTTCTCTCATCCTCTTTATATCTCCTATCTCTTTATCAACATATCTTACCATAAACATTTGTTCCTCTTTATCTCTTTGTTTCTATGTGACCCTCTATATCTCCCTATCTATCTTCACTTCTTAATCTATTCGTATATCTCTATATATTTTTCATTCTCGCAGTCTATTCATCTCTATTTCTATCTTCTTCTCCCTTCACCATATCTAGACATGTCTCCTCCTTTTATCTATCACCCCAACTCTATACATTTAGATATCTACATCTCCATATTTCTTCCCCATCTCGTCCTCTCCCTATATCTCTATCCCCTTGTATCCCTATATATCTTATTTCTACCTCTCTCCTTCTCTCTTCTTTATATGTTTATATCTTCCATCTACACTCTCTCCCTCTATCTCACTTTTTCTTCTCTTTATATCACTCTTCTTCAAATTATCCATCTCCATCTCCATACCTCTCTCTATCACCTTATACTCTCTCAATATTCCTCTGCAGCTCTCCCTCTTCCTATCACTATGTCTTTTTTTTTTTGTAATCTCTCTCTCTCTCTCTCTCTCTCTCTCTCTCTCACACACACACACACACACACACACACACATTTGGGCCATCACCATCTCACCTACTTCATTCTTAATATTAGTGGCAATATATGTGAAGAGTCAACAAATTGACTATTGCAATGAAACAAAAGATGTTATTTACAATTAATTACATTCTATATAATTAACAATCTAATCGATGAATGAAAATGTGGAATATTTACATGAAAGGAATTATCAGTATAGTAGTTTGTCTCTTAATAACATTCTTAAAATTTTCTACCATTCCCTTTAATATATTACCTTGATATATTTTTCTATCCATGTAACCATTGCATAATTCAAAAATTATACATGAAAACTGGTTATATGTATTTTTTTAATTAGGAGGCACATGTTAAAATTTTAGATAAATTTTGATTTATCCTTTTTCCAACATTGAAGACTAATTTAATAAGGTTATCTATAGATTTGACCATTATACATATGATGATGAGTTTTTAATAAGAGGAGATGATTTATAAAATGGCAAGCTACGAGTGCACCATTAAGACATGGAAAAATTACTACTTCCACATTTACTTTGTAATTTCCATGTTTAATTTATCATTTTGGATAATCAAAGAAGATTTTTGTTTGTAGTGCTCTTAACAAATGACTTTTGGTCAAAATATTTGGCTTGACAAATTGGGAGAAATAAATGTGAGGCATAAGTCTATGATATTCTTTATAGGAATTGGGAACACATAAGAATGAATGAATCCTTTGAAGTAGCATTTTATATTGTGTGTAAAATCAACATTTGCTTCATGATTTCCATGATCTTTCAATAATGAGCACTTTGAAATATATTTGTCACATTTGTCTCACATTACATAAGATGTTTTTTTCTTATGTAATCAATGTCAAGGACTATGTAATCAATTGGATTAGAACTGAGATCAAGGAGAGGCCAAAGATTAGTTGGGGGATTTGAACCTAAGATCTTCGAGAAGGACAAAGAAGAAGAAATAGAGAAAAATGACAACATCAAATGGTGGATAAGGCTAGAAGATATGAGGAATCGAGAAAAAAGAAAAGTACAAATTACTAAATTACAAATTTGTTCTCCCAATCCTTGAGAGAAAAAAGATACAAATTATGAAATGGGAAAATCTCCCTAATTAACCATAACATGTCCTCAAGGGAGCTAAATGCATTCCCTAATTTACACAGCCCATGCACACAAATATTTTTGCCATTCTAGTGGACCTACCAGTACAGTTGGTAATTATAATCTACAATTAGTGATTCTACTAGCAAATCCTCCTACAAATCCACTTTTCCTACTGACTATATTATGTCTGTCTTTGGTGCCCTCCTACTACTCAATTCAAAAAAAATTCTTCTCTCCATTTGTTCTCCAAGGGGATCTGAATATTACGGTTCATAATGTAAAGTTTGAGGTGAAAGAAAAGGGATCCTATGTGCATCGAACGACTGTTGCACTTGAAGTAGTAGATAGGATGTCACAAGAAAGAGATCAAGGGGGTTGGGCAGAGTCTCTTCAAATTCAAACAAATCTCCCCTTATTTGTTGATATATTGAAGACCAACAATCATTATTATATTTCCCTCCAATTAGTGTGTATCTTGGTTTCTTGAGACCCTTCATATGTAATGTAATTGGAGCCTATTTGTATGCTACTCCTGCTCATTTGTAAACATCCTTTTTATATATATTAATCTAATACTCTACAATCTAGACATAGCCACTATTGTGGTGAACCTGGCTAAATCTGGTGTTGTGTATTTGTCTTGCATCTGCTATAATTCTTCCGCATTTAAATCCTTTCAATTGGTATTTGAGCATAAGGTGTGTAGACTGGAAATTGGTGTTGAATTTCTAGAAAGATGGAGGATGTGAAAGTGGAGAAATTCACAGGCAAAAACTACAGCCTGTAGAAAGTGCATATGCGCTCTTTGCTGGTTAAGCAAGACTTATCAGGCGTAATTGAAGGAAAGACTAAGAAACTAGCTACAATGTTGAATGAAGATTGGCAAAAGACTGATGAGAAGGCAATGGTATCAATGTTTCTCTTACTATTGTAAAATGTCTTGTTCAATGTCTCAATCAAAAAGAAAATGAAGGAAGTTTCGGACAAACTTCAAAATATGTATCAAACAACATTGGCTGCAAATAAAATCTTCATTATGAAGCTCTACAAACTAAAAATGAAGGAAGGGATTGCGATGTCAAATCATATAAATGATTTGAACACTCTACTATGTCAAGCAACCTCAGTTGGTATGACTCAAGATGATGAAGCCAAAGTCATCATCTTGTTATGTTCCTTACTTGACAGTTGGAATCCCGTAGTTATAGCTATAAGCACTTCAAACTCCACAAAGACAAAGTTGGGCTAAAAGAATTTGTTTCCACCTTACTAAGTGAAGACATGAGAAGAAGTAACATAGACTCCTCATCTAGTGATGCTCTCACCATGGTCAGTACTGAGCGAAGGGGAAGAAGCCATCATAGAGGTAATAATCATAACAATGAAAGGAAATCTAGATCACCCAATCGATCAAAGTCAAGAGGTAGGAATGGAGAGTGCTAGTTTTGTGGTAAGCTTGGTCACACAAAAAGAAATTGTTGAGCTTATAAGAAAGCACAAGAAAAAGTGAGAAACATTGAAGCAAATACACCCTATGAGAAAGATGAAACTATTTTAATTCTTTCTATAAGTGACTCAAAATCATATTCATGGGTGATAGATTCTCGAGCCTCCTTCCATGTCACTTCATGTATGGATTGTTTCACAAATTACCATGAAGGACAATTTGGAGAGGTATTTCTTGGAGACAACAAATCTCAAATCTTGTGAAATAGTTGGCAAAGGTGACATTTTGTTATAGTTGGAAGATGAAGGACAATGGTTGCTAAAAGATGTTTTCCATGTTCCCAAGTTAAGGCAAAATCTAGTTTCTATTAGTCAACATTTTGCACAAGGATATTATCCATCCTTACATTTGAATACTTGGAAAGTCACCAAGGGTTCAAGGATCATTGCGAAGGGAAATAAAGTTGGTAATCTTTATCTTTTTGAAAAGCCTACAAAAGTAGGGGTTGTTGTGATAGTCATGGGCAGCGAAGTGATACTTTGGTATCAAAGACTAGGCCACATGAGGAAAAAGGGCCTTGAGGTAATGCTCAAAAGGGATAAACTACCGAGTCTCCAATTAGAAAACTTGGAGTTTTGTGAACATTGCCTACATGGAAAGAAAAAGTGGGCTAGCTTCTTGAAAGATGGACATGACCTGAAGGAAAAACCATTGGAACTTTTACACTCGGACGTCTTTGGTCCTATCGAGGTAAGTTCCTTAGGAGGTGCAAAGTTTTTTGTTACTTTCCATAATGATTGTACTAAGAAAGTATGGATATATATGATGGCCAATAAATCTAAAGTATTTTCTAAATTCAAAGTTTTCAAAGCTCTTGTTGAAAACCAAAGAGATCACAAGATTAAATGCTTGAAAATGGATTATGGAGGTGAGTTTTATTTGTTGGAGTTTGAAAATTATTGTGCAGATAATGGTATTTGTAGGGTGAAAGTTGTGCCCTATCCCCCTCAAGAAAATGGGGCAGCGGAAAGACTCAACAGGACTATAATGGAGAAAGCTTGGTGTATGCTTTCAAATGCAGGTTTGGGAAAAGAATTCTGGGTTGAGGCATGTGATGCAACTGTATATCTGATTCATCGAAGTCCTTCTTCAAGGTTGAACTTCAGAATTCCATCAGAAGAATGGCAAGGCAGAAGAGTTTCATACTCTTATCTTAAAGTATTTGGTTGTCAAGCTTTCATACATGTTCCTAAAGAAAAAGGAAGCAAGTTGCATCCTAAATCTGAGCCTTGCATATTCGTTGGATATGGAGAGGATCAGTTTGGCTTCAAACTTTGGAATTTAGTTGATAAGAAAATTATTGGAAGTAGAGATGTAGTTTTTAATGAGAAAGTATTTCCTCATTCTAAGGATGAGATTCCTACCAAAGAATACATCCCTCTATTTGAGATGATGAACAATGGTACAAAGTTATAGCATGGACACTCTGTTGATTCATCACAGACATCACAATCTGGAAACTCATCTCACTCTTCTATGAGCAATGAATGACATGTACCAAGACAAAATAATTTGACACAAACATATATGGTGGATTAAATTTCTTACCCACCACACAATTTTTTCTCTCCTCGTGACTATAGAAGTCTTGACAATTCCAATTCTATGATGAATGAATGCCATGGTGGAGAAAATGAGGCTCACCATCTTATAATGGAGGCAACAACTTTACACTTTGTAAACCATGACCTGCACATTCCCAATTATATGGGTGGGCCCTATGCTACCACAAAATTAGTGGAAAAATAGAGCCATGACCACATGGCTAATAAGTGGAAATACCATGGAATGCAGGGCAATGATAATTACATGGAAATCGCACCTCACAATAATGTTGAAAACCTACAATCTTGTACCCTTGTTGTAATTTCTGATGAATAGGTTCAGTGTAATAATGTGTGAACTCTCCTTGACAATGTATACATTAAACATGATGGACTACAAACACTCAATGTTGAGTCTTTGAACTAGTGGCTACCAAATATTACTGGCCCCATGACATTGTGAGATCGCACAAGATACAGGATATGTGATAGTTATCCATGGATGGTCCTCCTTCCATGCACAATGACCATCAAGGCTATACTCTCCATAGAATGGGAGGTTCTTTTACCTCACACCATGACTTGCCATTACATTCACGGCAATTGAAAATGTTTGGAGAACCTCTAAATCATGGTCTTTCACCATAGGCTCACACAAATTCTTTAATGGGCCAAATGCCAATAAACAAATATGCCAAGTAGAATTCACAGAACAATTTAGGCATATCACTTTAGAATCATGGGTGTGCTGAAATAGAGAGGTAGGGAACTATGAAATACAACCATATCAATAAAGAGGGAGTTAAAATTTTGAATAGGAAAACCTCTATCTCTGGTTCTTGATTCAAATTAATTCAAGCTCAAACAGAGAATGTTGAAACTCAATTAAGAAGACCTAATCGAGAAAGGAGAATGCCAGCTAAATTTTCAAATTATGAGTTGTTATTTTTTGAAGAGGTTGAGCCTTCACTTTTGATTTTTGAATTCTTAGAACCAACAACTTATAAATCTGCACTCAAAGATGTATACAGTGAAAAATGGCAAGTTGTGATGCATGAAGAAATGGATTCTTTACTCGAGAATTGAACTTGGGATTTGGTCTCTCTTCTGTCAAATTGAAGACCACTCAGGAACAAGTGGGTATATCAACTGAAAGAGGAAGTGGAAGAAAAACAATTCTTCAAGGCCAGATTGGAGGTAAAGGGATTTGATCAACAAAAGGGGATAGATTTCAACAAAATCTTCTCACCTATTGTGAAGATGACAACTATCCAAACTGTTTTGGGATTAGCAGTAGCTTGGGATCTTGAGTTAGAACAACTTGATCTGAAAACTGCATTCCTACATTGTGATGTAGAAGAGGAAATAACTATGGAGCAACCTCAAGGGTTTTTTAAGAAGGGGTATGAACATATTTATTACAGATTAAATTGGAGCTTGTATGGCATCAAACAAGCCCCAAGATAGTGGTATATAAATTTGATCGCTTCATGACTGAACACAATTTCACAAGATGCGAATCAGATCCATGCATTTACTTCAAGAAACTTCCTAGTGGTGAGTTTGACATTCTTCTTCTTTACGTTGATGACATGTTAGTAGTTGGCACACATAAAAGAATAGTTAATGAGTTGAAAGAGAAATTGGCACACAAATTTGCAGTGACAGATTTAGGGGCAGCCAAAAATATTCTTGGCATGACAATCACAAGGGATAGGAAAAAGTGAGAAATCACTCTGTCTCAAAAACAATACATTGACAAAGTTGTTGAAAGATTTGGCATGGCTGATGCAAAAGCAGTTCCTATTCCTCTCACTGGTCATTTCCAATTAAGTTCTAAATTGTGCCCAAAAACACAAGAAGAAAAAGAATTCATCGAGAAAATTCCTTACAATTTAGCTATTGGTAGCATTATGTATGCTATGGTTTCTACTTGCCTTGACATTGCTCATGTGGTGGGAGTTGTAAGTAGGTTCATGAGCAATCCCAGAAAAGCTTATTGGGAAGCCGTCAAATGGATACTAAGGTATCTAAAAGGCACTTCAAATTATGTCTTATGTTTTGGAGGAAACAAGGTTCAATTGCAAGGTTACATTGATTCTAATCTTTGCCGGAGATTTGGACAAATGTAGGTCTACCACTAGTTATACCTTCATATTTTTTGAAGCTGCAATCAGTTGGGCTTCATGGTTGCAACATTTCATTGCTCTTTCTTCAACTGAAGTTGAATACTTAGCTCTTTTTGAAGGTGCAAGGGAAATGATTTGGCTTTAGCAGTTGTTTGGTGACTTGAAAGTTTATCAAAGTGAATATAATCTATTTTGTGGTAGCCGTAGCGCAATCTTCATGGCACATAATCATTCATCACAATGTCGCTCCACACACATTGGTGCACATGCTCACTTTGTTCGTAATGCAATCGAAGAGGGCAAGCTAAAAGTTCTCAAGATTGATACCAAGATCAATCTAGTTGATATATTCATGAAGGTTGTCGCCAAAGAGAAGTCTGAATGTGCTAGAACTTCACTTGGGCTTGTGAAGAAAAGATAAACCTTATTTTGAGCATGTTAGTGTAGTTTTTTATTTTTCTTATTTTGCTAGGTTTTTCCTACACTTTTAATAATCTCGCTTAGGTTAATAAAGCATGTCTTATTAGGTGAATGGTTGTGAGGTGTCACCTTCCTACATGTGAGTGTCAATTAGCTATCTTGGGAAGATACTTTGCTATCTTTAGTCTGATAGATGGTTGCTCCTCATTGGTTGGTGTTGCCACCTCCTCCCTCTTCCTAGCCTATATAAGCATGCTACCTGGCTTGTATTTGTATCTCTTTCTTTTTGCATCCTCTTAATGCTATTTTGCTTCCGGCATTTGCATTACTCTCTTGGAGACTAACTCTATGATGCTATTTTGATTTTGTATCATTTGCATTCATAGTTTAGATATTTACTCTTTGCACTAGTTTTCTGGGTTATTAATCTTTTCAGATTCTAACATGGTATCAGAGCTTTTCTATGTGCAAGAGTAGATTTTAGTTTCCTTATTTGAGAGATTCGAGGGGGGGGGGGAAATAAACTTTATTGTAGTTTTTTGAAAAATGAAGTATGCTCTTCTCTTGCATCTTTGGATGATCCTGAGAATCAGAAAAGTTTTGACAAAAACAGTTTTTCTATGGGGTTTCAATCTCAAATCTGACAACCAACTTGCATATTTGGAGTTTTCAATCAGTTTTGCAGGTTCCAGCATGCCATTGATGGACTTAAGAAGCTGATCCAGCATTTGCATGTCATATTTTGGTTGCTGGGGTCGTTTTCTGATTTTTGGAGCCATTTTTTACAGTTAAAGGCGTCTGATTTACACTACAGCAACATCTTCTGTTCATCAGCAAGAAAAACGTTTTCTGGGTTTTGTTCGCAGCCCCAAAAAAACATCTGGGTATCTTTTAGATTTTGCATGCAAAGCTACAGCCATACCCCTCTCCGTTGGCAGCCGCAGATTTGAATGCAATTTTCAAATGTCTCGTTCTTGCTCATACGGACTCCGATTTTGACGATTCTTGTTATGAAATTGGCTATTTTTTTTGTGCTCTATCCACTAGCAGAGTTGGTTTTTGATTTTCATGCATGAATTCTTCAGAAATTGCAGATTCTCAGCTGTGACTGTGCACAGTTCTCATTTTGGAAACTTCGAAGGATCATAACTTTCTCATACAACCTCGTATCGAGGCGATTCTTTTTTTTGAAAGTGCATGATTTTTCGAGTAGATCGCAGTGGTACTATTTGTTTTCTTGATTATTGTGCCCAAGTTTCACTTTTAGCATATGCTCTTCATGAGGAGGCCCTATCGGTTTTTCTTCTGTAACTTGTGCATACAGAGGTATTTTTCTGATCCGAAAGAAGCATCAAAAAGCTGGTTCTGAGACGGAGATGTTGGTATAGGTTTTTTGAGTTTTGATGTAGTTTGCTTGCCTGTTATGGCAGTCAAAGTTAGATGTTCTATTTTGCACTCTGGGAGGCATATCTTGAGCTTCCGATCTCTAATTTTGGACTTCTTTATATCGCTGGAAAGCTCTTTCTGTGCTCTTTCCAGTGATGCTAGTTGTTGTTCCAGATTCTGTTCCAGACACATCCTATTTAGTCTTTTGCATTTTAGCATTCTAGTGGATATTTTGTTTGTTTCAGGTCCGGAGATCGATTTTGTTGCTTCAGTTGCTTCGTTTTGGGCTTTACCTTCTATTGTTTCAGCCTTATGTTTTTTTTGATCATTTTTGATATTCATTGTAAGCATCTTTATGCAACGCACTGAGATAAAGTGCCACTCTTGCGATTCGGGATCCTTTTCATCATTGTGATTCGTTGTACTCGCACTAATATATAAAGTGCCATGGGGGGGATAGTTGTTTGCCGCTTATAGGCCCTCTTTCTCTAATTCCTCATGCAGTGTCGATGACACATGCCTTTATTTGTGTTTGTACCTCACTCTCGATGTGTTTGGCTCCTGTGTTGTAGGAGATTTTTGGCCCATCTTTTCAGCTGCCTGTCACCTCACCTACCTTAAGGGGAGGTTATATTGTTGTTCTATGCTTCTTTGGTTGATGGTTCCTGCCTTCTATTTCCATGGAGGTTCCTTTGGTTGATGGTTCGTGCCTTCTATTTCCATGGAGGTTCCTTTGGTTGATGGTTCGTGCCTTCTATTTCCATGGAGGTTCTACAGATCAACATTTTGAAAGAGTTTTGCGGTTCTTCATGCTTCAGTGATGCTTCTTCTTCATGATCACTCCTTGTTCCTATTTTAGGGGACAATTTTCCTAGCGGGAGACTTCTTCAGTTCTTCACTAGGTTCTTACCTCTTTTTGGGGGAGGGTTTTTCCCATGTGGTTTTCTCTCTTTCCCCGCTTTCAGAGGTTGCATCTTCTTGCATTGTACTTGGGTACCTAACATGGCCTCGTTGTCGGGACCCATTTCTACATCCACCTAAGCTTCGCTTATGGGGGGGTGTTAGTGTAGTTTTTTATTTTTTTTATTTTGCTAGGTTTTTCCTACACTTTTAATAATCTCGCTTAGGTTAATAAAGCATGTCTTATTAGGTGAATGGTTGTGAGGTGTCACCTTCCTACATGTGAGCGTCAATTAGCTATCTTGGGAAGATACTTTGCTATCTTTAGTCTGATAGATGGTTGCTCCTCATTGGTTGGTGTTGCCACCTCCTCCCTCTTCCTAGCCTATATAAGCATGCTACCTGGCTTGTATTTGTATCTCTTTCTTTTTGCATCCTCTTAATGCTATTTTGCTTCCGGCATTTGCATTACTCTCTTGGAGACTAACTCTATGATGCTATTTTGATTTTGTATCATTTGCATTCATAGTTTAGATATTTACTCTTTGCACTAGTTTTCTGGGTTATTAATCTTTTCAGATTCTAACAGAGCAAGGTATTGGGTGATCAGTGCAACATTGGTTATCCTTCAGGTGGGAGTTTGTTGATATATTGAAGGCCAATAGTCATTATTATCTTTCCCTCCAATTAGTGTCTCCTGGTTTCTTGAGACTCTTCGTATGTGATGTAATTGGAGCCTATTTATATGCTGCTCCTGCTCATTTGTAAACATCCTTTATATATATATATATATATATATATATATATATATATAATACATTGCAGTCTAGACATAGCCACTATTGTGGTGAACCAAGATAAATTTGGTGTTGTGTATTTGTCTTGTGTCTGCTATAATTCTTCCACATTTAAATCCTTTCATTATCAACATTTGATCTCACTCTTCATTTTTATTTCACAAATCTGGCTTTTAATTATTTTGAAATAAGTGGAACCACATAATTAACTATTGATTAGTTTGAGGGGACATGACTAAAGAGTCTCTACAACTTCATTTATTTATATTTTTGTTAAATTGCATACAATTATGTGTCGCTTCCACCCTACTCTCGATTCATGGTATTGCCCATCCTCTTTTTCTTAACTTATTCCTATTTTGTTAGATTATAGATAATTTGGTGTATTTGAATCTAAGCCACTAAGCTAGGCATTCAAGACGATTATGAGGCTTTGATAGCTTATGCACATGCAAAAATGTATACCGTAACCACAAGTTTGGTCACTATTGAATTCAATGATATGGAAATTGATATTAGATCAATGGCCAACATCGCTAGCAATATTGGCCATCAATGTCAATTTTTAGCTTAGCCACTTAAAAATGAAAAATGAATGTGGAGCACAAGAATGTACCTACCTAGGCTTTTAATGTCAGTTTAATGGCTGATAGTTCATCATTGGAGGAAGATGTCAATAGAAGCGTGCACATATTTGGTGTGCTGGTCTCTGAGGACTATTTTTTCTTTGGATCTATCATTGACGTGGAAAGTGCTAAAAATTGATGGATCAAATTCCTTCAATGGATTCTCTTTGTGACATTATTAGTCATTAGATTAAAAATTTAGCTTCTCACTCTCATATAGGGAACACCTTTGGCATAATAAAGAGGGATTCATTTTTTATCAGAATAAGTATTTTAGATTTATTAAAGCAAACAAAGAATGGAAGAAAGAAGGGAGTAAATTAAGAGAGACATTTCTAATTATACAAGGAAGACAAGGGGATCCAGTAAAGTAGTGAAGGTATGATTCTAATAGTTTAATTGTAATTATGAATATATTTTTATTGTACTTATGAATATATTTCTATTATATTTATAAATATATTTTTACTTATATATAAAATTATATATGTATATGTAGTTATGGAATTGTAAAAGAATGATACACATGATTTAATATGTTTAAGATCAAGAGAGTCCCTTCTTGAGAAGAGAGTGATCTTAATATGGTTATAAGGCCAAAATAATCTATTGAAGGTAACATTTGCATGTGATAAGGGCTCTAGACAGAGAATTTATTTACCAAGAAGAACCCTAAAGGGAGCACTTTATAGAAGACAAAGAAGTAACTAGGGATGGCACTAGAATTAATATTATATCATTCAAGGCCTAGATATCCTCAGAAGGGTTATGGATCCTGATATGGAGATATATTTAAGGTTAGGTTTAGAGGGTAGAGTAGTGAAATGTGATTTATTATTGTATAACTTGTAACATTGGTTTTGCAGGTACTCTTGTGTAGTTAGTGGGGACATCACAAGGATTCATAATTCAAAAAAATTGTCCAAGAGAAGTTGGCACAAGACTGCATTAGGTGCTTTTGGGAACTCAACCTTTGGGTTAGAGACCTTCCTTTGTCCTCCATTGACCCTCTCCTTGTAGGCTACTCATTTCTCAACGAGAAACTAGGTATTTCAGATATTACATTCAATAGAGCATGGTTTGGACATGATGGCACCCTTTTTCTTAGGTCTCTCTCAATGGCCAATCGATTACAAGCTCTTAGGAAAAAGAAGAAGCACTTCCCTCTTCCCACTAAGATATTTCTTGATGGGGACCTCATAAAATCACAGGTAGTTGAACTAAAGCACTCTAGGAGTCTCGTGGTGGAGGCAAGACATAATAGAAAATGGGTAGTTATAAGGAATCTAAAAGTAGTTATTTGTGACTCACCTCCCAATGGTTGGGAAGTGAGACATGCCAGAGCCAAATGATGGTTAGATCACCAAAAATTGGGCAAGCCTAAGCCCCCATTGGCTCTCTACTTGTCAACTGTTGGAATGGAAATGGCTCCCTGTGGTCTTTGCTAGGCTTACTTCATGATGCAGTTGGGTCTGTTGATTTGTTGGTTGTTACCGAGATATATGAGAGTCCCGCATGACCTCTTCCAAGTTACACAAGGTATCAATGGCTTTCAGTTTGTAGAGAGGAAGTCCGCACTTCCAAAGGAGTACGTGATTCTGGTGGAGTTGCATGTTTGATTAGAGATGATATGTTTAGTACTACCACATTGGTTCTTTTTGACACTTATGCCATATTTATGTGGATTTGTGTTGAAGACACCAACCGCCGTTAAATTGATATCTTCATTGTTGTTTGCTACATTCCATCAGCTTCCTCACCTTATGCCATGCATAGTGTTGAGGATAGGAACACTTTTATAGACCTATACAAGAGCATCTCCAAGTTTGGGGCTATGGGTGACATCATCATCTTAGCAGATTTTAATGCACAAACTAGAGATCTCTAGACCCCCTAGTATGACCGTGGGTTTGACTTGATTTGTACTACAAAGAGGGATCCTACTAGTATGGGGCTTTGACACTTGTTTGAGGATCACAGTGGGCCTCTTTCTTGCTATGGTCGTTGCCTTCTCTAGATCTGTGAGTCATCTAACCTAGTAATTCTGAATGACCTCTCTTGCTTCCCAAGCTCTGAGCTTTTTACATGTTGGCCTCATAGTGGGGGTGTGAGCGTGGTTGATTACATCCTCATTTTTGCTTGTTTCCTCCCCTCCATCCATAAATTTACCATCTCCTGTCTTCCCTTGGCTGATCATGCTCTCCTTAGCCTTTCCATCTCTAATCCTCCTACTCAGATCCAACCCCATACTCGTTTCTGTTTCAATAAGAGTGATCAAGATATCTTCATCTTTCATCTAAGAAGATTCCTTTATCCCGCTAGCTTCATAGATCACAGTTAGGTGTCCACCATATTTCACTCACTTGCCACCACAATTTGGGAGTTTGCTCTCCTCTCTATCCCCTACTGCTCTACTTGCCACACCCCCAGATCTACTTGACGAAATACTTGTCCCATGAACTAGTGGTTTGATGATACCTGTAAAACTTTCCACCATTCCTCATGCTTGGTTTTTGATACTCATTCCCCCTCTTTCACCAACATACGACTCTCTTACAAATGCTTTCTTCACCATAAGAAGTAGTTATTTATTGCTTCACAGGGTAGATCCCTCCGCGACATGCTTATATATTGTCCCAAGATGTTTTGGTGCATCATGTTCCCTTGACATCCCCAACCCTTGTCCACCCTAACCTTCGCTTCCTCACCTCCCATGTCTCCATGCTGTATGAAATCTCGGGTCAGCTCACTCCCCTTCCCATCTTACCCCCCCACTATCACTTGTTCTCCACCTCCAACATTTACGAGGTCATCAGACTTATGAGATGCAGTAGGGCAACTAATGAAGAGGGTTTTTAGGCTAAGGTCTTCAAGCTTGGTACCACGATCTTGGGCCCTTATCTCTCTACTCTTTAATAGAGTGATTTGTTGTGGTTTTTTGGACTCATTGTCAAGACACATTATTCACTTGATTCATAAGTCTAGGTTGGCTTTTGATCCTAAAAACTATAGGATCATCATGATTGGGCATACATTTTCCAAACTTTATGCCACAACGTTGAATACTATTTTATCTACTAAGCTTGACAGGAGAAATTGCAGGGCTAAGGGCCAAGCAGGCTTCAAGCTAGACTACCAGACCATGGGGACACTATGGGCTATTGTTGAGGAGCCCTAACACCACTCGAAGAAAGTCTATTGTTGTTTTGTGGATTTTCATAAGGCTTTTGATTCCATCCCTAGAGAGACCCTTTTTTAGAGACTTAGATATATTGGTATTAATGAGATCTTGACAATTATCATGAGGTTATATGAGATAGTGGTAGGTAGACTCAGGACCATCGAGGGCCTCTCTAACCCTATCTAGAACACCATTGGGGTGAAGCTGGGCTACCCTCTCTCACCCACCTTGTTCGAGATCTACATTGATTAGCTCAAGGCCTTTCTTAGTGACTTCTCACTTCCTAGTGATGGTTGTCATCTACACCAAGTATTGATATCCATCCTTCTCTTTGTTGATGATGTGGTTCTTCTTGCTTCTTCTCCTGAGGGTCTTAAGAGGCTTCTGGATATACTTGCATCTTTTTGTAACATGAGATAGCTAGTTGTGAACCTGGAGAAGACTTGTGTTATGGTCTTCAATAGTCTGAAGACTTCGCATCTCTATTTTCAGTTTTAGGGTCGAGAAGTTGAGATTACATCATCTTACACATACCTTGGGGTTAAGTTTTTCAGATCCCATTTTAGCTTGAGATCAACCATTCAACCTCAGATCAACAAAGGGCTGGGTTCCCTTGCCATGCTTGAGAGATAGTGCTTCAAATATCACTTTCAGGACACATCGACTAAGATATCCCTCTTGGATTCCTTAGTAAGACCCCCAATGCTATATGGTTTAGTGATATAGGGGCCTTCCTGTTTGGACTCAGATTGGGCCATGATTGAGCGTACCTAGACTCTGCTCCTTCGTTAGGTTATTAGATGTCATAGATCTACCCCCCATAGTGTTATTTTGGCTAAGTTTGGAGCCCACCCATTCAGGCTTGTAGCTATTTTTGACCTGATCTAGTTTCTCCACCATCTTTGAGGCTTTGCAAACTCGAATGAAGGCCAACACAAATACCCTAACTTAGCCTACTGTTCTTTAGTTGCTATTGTAGACTCCGATCTAGCCACTAGAGCTCGATGTTGGTATGCTTAGGCTACTACCTTGTCGAGATTGGTTGGGATTGACGTCGACCGTCTCCCTCTCGCCAGGAGTTCAATGGGTATGTCAGACTTGACATCTATAGGCAACATATTATCTAAACCTGGGTTGATCCACTTAGGGTCCTACGTCCGAGGATGGCATTCTACACCGAACACTTCTTAGATATTTGGGATGGGATTATTGTATGCCCTAACTACTTACACAGAGATTGGACACATGCCCTATGTATCTCCCTTGGTTCCTTCAGGGTGGGCTCACACTGACTCCAGATCCAGGTCAATCACCATATTGATAGAGAGGATCAACTTTCTAGACTTTGTACCTTAGCAGAGGTAGAATTTGAGACCCATTTACTTTTTAGATGCCCCATATACTATGAGACTAGAGGGAGATTTCATTTTCTGTTTAGAGAATGCAGATCCCTCTTAGATTTCTATAGGTACACAGATCAACGTTGCATTGCGCTCTATCTCCGTGAGTCCTTACAGCTTCATGACCACACTTTACAACTTTCATTCCCACAAGCCAGACCCATGCACAACTTATCACAACCTTCTTTTCGCCCTTAGCTCTGGCTTAGGGTGTGAAACAACCATGCAATTTCCCTAACAATGGTCATTCCAGATTAGTGAGACCCTGTAGTGGACATCTTCGCTAGCTACACTCCTCTTGTAGTAGTTAGCGACACCACAGGACCTCTGGTAGCTACTGGCCATATTAGTAATTGTTGGATGTTTCCCCTTTGAGAATGGATACCTAATCCTTTTCATGGTGTCTCCTACTCTCTTCTTCATTTATTGTGCTTGTTCTTTTGTGGACACCATTTAGTGCTCTATTTGTTCACTATCTTCTTGGTTGTTAGCTTCCAGTCCCATAGACCCATGTTGTAGTCTTTTGTTGGACATTAATAAAATTATATTATCTTATCTTATCATCACTAAGTGGCTCCCTTATCTTTGTACCTAAATGCAAATTTAAAATTGCCAATAGCATAATGGTTGTTTACTAAGTCACCTTAACACACACACACCAAAAAAATAAATAAATAAAATTTAAAAATAAAATAAAATCATGAAAATGAAAAGTTCAGATAAAAACATTTGTGGTAGCATTATCCTAATATAAATATGGAAGTGAGTCCCACTAAGTGCTCAATGAATTATTTTAAGATAACATTTTTTCGAACTTAAGAAAAAATGCTTTTGAAACTTTACACCTTAAATAAATGAACGAAAGCTATGAAATGATTCTAGTTTTTATAAGTATTGTGATACAATAATGACTTAGAAGGCATCTTATTTAAAATAAATAAATAAATAGGTATACAATTTATATAATTTTCATAAGAATTGTAGAACATTCATAACTTAGAAAGTATTGTATGCTCATAAAGATCGTCACATACTTTAAAGTGTTTAATGTGCTGAATTGCATTGCCTTATCATCATTACTGACATAAATGCAAAACAAATATCATCAATAATAAGCCCACACCAATAACATTTGAATATTGAAGAAAAATAACATTAAACCTATGCAAGAGACAACACTAAAAAAATTAAAATAATGTAAAAGAAATTGATGCCCCTCACAATACAACACAACAATCGCCTTGAAAACTCATTTGAAAAAGAAAATGGATCTAGCAAAATTTTTAAAAATTGGAACAATTGAAACACTCATTACACTCATTTATTCACAAATATAACTCATTTATAGATAAAATAAAAATTTAATGGATTCCTATAATTATGTTATTTGTAATGATCGCTAACTGGAATTGTTCAACAATAATGAAGACTTGGCGACAACAAACTAAGACTAATGTGCACAACTATTGCTCTTTATTGACAAAGGCATAATACATAAACAATTAAATTATAGGACATTCTCTAACACCCCTAGTAATGAATAGTTGAATTTTGATGGAATTTTTTCATATCTCTACATAGCACAAATGAATATCTAAATCTACACAACATTAATTAGAACAATATTAAGTGCAATATTTAGATGTCATTCCTTGAAAACATTTCTTGGACTAGTAAGAGACCACTTCGCACACTCCCCATCGCCTGCACCAAGTATTGTCACCTAGCTATCATCCAAGTTTCCAACATCATTAGACAACACCTACACATGAAGTGTCCCTTCAACCTTGTAAAGATACAATGTTCAACTTTTGAATTTCAGACCCCTCTTAAACAATTGTACACCAAACCTCACATGTATGTCTCATAAGCTTAGTGAGGTATAATTTCTTTGGTCCAAAGCACCTTAAAACTATTGAGGATCTAACTATCTTCTACATCCTTCATTGTCTTCAAGGTGTTTGTCTTAAAAATAGGACAAGTGCTTTTTCTTGAATAAACTCATCATCACTTTCACCGGAAAGGTTCTTTTCGAAGAAAGAAAACTTCCATGATCAATGCCTACAATAAAAATTTAAAAAGCAGACAACACAATACTAAGAAACAAAGATACCTTCAAATAGAGATACTCAATTGTATTCCTCCTTGAATGCTCAATTGGGAAACTTTGGTCTTACTCATTGGTTGGAGCATGTAGATATCTCAAGGCATAGAGTAGGGCTAAAAATACACGTTTGAAGAAATTTATTCTTGCATTCTCCAATAGTCCTATATACACTAAATCAAGTAGGGCTGAGTCAATTACATGCAAGTTGACACATTAACTACCATGAATTCAAGATGTTAAAGGGGCTTTAATGCCGAATTAAAATTTGGAGCAATTGAAACACGTACTACACTCATTTGTTCATTGATAAAAATATAATTTTAGATTAAAAAACTATTATTATTTCTTATATTCATATCACTTGCATTGAGAACTAATTGTAGTTGTTCAATAGTAGACTCAAACAACTCTAAGACTTCCACATCTAAAGTAATCATTCACTGTACAATGACAAACCCTAATACAAGTGCATATTCATAAGCACGATAATAAAGACAACTATGTTATGATACAATTGAATGCCAAACCACATACCAAAAACACACCTATAAGTATAAATAAAATTAAATTCTCTTACCTTTAACCCACTCATGGACACTTCTGCCATAATGACATCCTTGTAATTGTAATACTATAGTATAAAAGAAATGTATTAAATAATTATATATTACATATTCAAATAAGATGATTAAAAATATAGAGTAAAAAATTATAATATTAAAAAATATAAGATATAGAATAGAAATCCAACCAAGATAACTAAAAAATTGCATAATTAAAATGAAAAAAATAGCTTACATTATATGTTATTAAAAACAAAATCTCAACGAACTTATTAACAAAGTGAAAAATGAAATCTCACAAAGATCATATAAATAGTACATTGATAGATTTAAAAAAATATTTGTATCATGACATCGGTCATTTTCAATTGTTTTTTTGCCTTAATAACATGAAAAGTAACTTAATTGAGATACATAACTTCAAAAAAAATCTTGTGCATCTAGGCTTTATCAACCAAAATGGCTTGCACATTCTTTTAGCACCTCCAAATAATAAAAATGCTACCATATAGTAATCAATCTCAATCTTACGTTTACATATGGAAACTTTGTTATTATTTCTTTCCTTTAGTTTCCTTATTTCATACAAGGAAGATGGATAATAAATGCAAAATGAATGTAATTACTATATAAATATTGATTTTAAGGTTGCCATTTCATTAACATATGTTCATGAATTCAAGGTAGACGAATAATAATAATTTTAATGATATATTTTACACTGAAGTTTAAAATAAAACATATTTTGTATTTCAATTGTATAATTAAAGATGTTTAGTTCTATTATCTAGTTAATTGAAAAAAATAATAAACAATAATTCATTCAAAAATCTAAATAAAGTCAAGGGATTTAGCTTAGTTAGCCGAAGCAATGAGTTCTCATTGTGGAAACCCTAATTCAAATCCCAAGAAAGACATCTTTGTGGAATTGTAAGTTGTGACCCTTCGTCTTCTATTGGTTGTATTTGTCTCATTGTATAAGGTGGATTCTAAGTTGGGTCTCTTGGTCTCCCAAATGTTATTTCTAGTGTGGTTGCTAGAAAGGAGCTTGAATAAGTTTGTAATTCTCATATTGTTGCTTGAATGAGCACAAGATTTGTAAATGATTATAATATTAAAAAAAATCAAATAAATTATGTCAAATATATTTTCTTTTCAATTTCTAAGCATATAGAGATGAAAAATTACAAATTTAAAACAAAAATAACAATACAACAATTAATTAAATATTTAAATAATATCCATTGAATAATATTTATAATAATAGGCAAGAGCCTACAACACAACGATAACTTGTGAGCCTCTCATGTGAGAGGTCTTGAGTTCAAATTCGCTTAACACATAAAAATAATTAATTACAATAAATAACAATAATTAATATTGACGGATGAATTTCAAAAAATTTCTATATACATATTTAAAAATTCAAAATATAAATATTATTTAAATCATGCTAAATTGATTTAAGAAATTGCCAATCATATAAGTACTCTAATAGATATATATGGAAAACTCCATAACAGATTGAGGATGTTTCACTGACCCCCATTTGAACACAGGTTTAGGTAATCTATTCATAAGGGGCAAACAATCAATGCTCATAATCAAACTTAAGAACTACGTAAACAAATTATGATTTTCTTGTTTATAGAGAGCATCCAACCCAGTAATTGGTTCGTTGGACATTTTTTCCTTACCTGTTCGTACTTTTTAATTCATTCCTCTTTTTTCCCTACTATGACTGTTATACTCAGAGAGTACTATCTTTTGGGTTATCAGCTGGGCAATTAGGATAAGAGAAGAACCAGGGAGGTATTTCAAATTATCATAGATCCATTACAATGTGGTTTTAGCTCGATAAGCCCTTCGTTAATTTATTATGAATATCCAAAAGGAATATAGAGATAGGCTTATCAGTCGCATAAATTCAGAGTACAAATAATGTGAGTCAACCTGTGGCTTACAGAATCGTTTATTGCACGCAACACTATGCTTTGCCAAGTGTATGTTTATACACTTTCTTTCTGTGTTTGTTTACAGATAAAAGTTGAGCTGATATCACATTAAATAGTAACTCCAATTTTCTGCTCATATCAAATATTCTCTGCCTTGAATAATTACAAGGTGGGCATGGATTACAGACATAATATTTCCATTATTTAGAAAAGGTATATATCACAGTCTTGCTCTTGATAATTCAATCTTAGCTATAGTTCCGAGATGGACCTCATCTGGACCATCAGCTAGTCGTAATGTTCGAGCAGTAGCCCACAGGTGGGAAAGTACTAAATCTGTGCTGACACCTGCCGCACCATGCACCTGGATTGCAGTATCCAGCACATTCAATGCCATGTTTGGAGCAGCAACCTATTTTTGTAGCACATGAAAATTTTCCATTAAAATGATGAACTATTTTGTGTAATATGCATTACTAAAGACTATCAAAAGCAACAAGCTGAAATAATGATTCTCTGCACATGGAAACAGGCAGAACAGATATTTACCTTGGCCATGGCAATTGCTCCTTTGGCGACTTTATTGCCATTTAAGTCCAACTGATTTGCAGCTTCACGGACCAAGAGTCTCACTTTTTCTATTTCTATACGGCACTACAATTGGAAAGAATGTAGTTAGTCTCAATTATTAAAGACTCGACTTAGCCTCCTACCATCCACACATCCAAACTTCAGTCACTAAAGAATATACAAATCTCATTTATGAGCACAAACGTACAAAGCAAAAATATCATGGTCTCATAAATAACATTAGGGTTTTGACAATAGAAAAGAAAAGCTTTTATGTAGTAATCGGTATTGTGATTCATTTATCCTCCAAAACTACTGCAATGGTACAATTAATGCCCATAGCTATCAAGACTTATTTCTCTGGATTTCCACCTTTTGACTGGATGGGGGCAAATTTTAGAGGTACATAACAACTGCATTTCTGCTAACTAGTGAAACCACGTCTTGTCAGGGCTTCGAGATTAATTTAATTAGAATTTTCAATAAAGTATAAGTACAGCATAGTAAATTGGGAACAAATTTCATGTCAAGAGAATGCTGATATCATAAGCTAATACTGGGAGAACAAAGCATAAGAATTTATTAAGTAATTGTAAGTTTCTGCAGACATAGTTAATTTAAATATTATTCATAAGATTAATGAAATAACATTTCTTCAGCTACATTTCATGTGTAAGGCTATTTCCATCAACAGATTATCTCCAGAGAGTTCACACTAGGAAGGCTGGTTTTATAAGCTATTTGGTGTAAGAAAGCAAAGGTGTGCGGAAACAGCTACACTAATCTTGAGAGAGTGATTATGGTGATTATGCAAATTTCAACTCAGTTATTACGGAGGTTTCAAGAAAAACCTAAGATCATAAACAAAATATTAAATAGCAATAAACAATTAACACAGTGATTTACGTTGGGGAAATCTTTTTGGGAGAAAAACCTCACACTCGAAAACCTGCATTATGTATTATTAAATCAACTACAGATACAACACTATTGTTATGCAAGTTCTTACAGGAATTTCACCTCAGCTCAATCTTATAGGAATTTCAGTAGCATTATAGTAGCGTCCCATCTTGCAAATAAAAGTCAATGATACAAACTCCTCCTCAAGCCTCCATTTTGTAGGTTTCTCACAACTTGGAAACCATCTGTGGTTTGCAAAACCATGTGCTAAAATTTCTTGATGCGTGTTGTCGAAGATAGGCATGATTTTGGGTAAAAAATAGGCTCTCACATCCGTAGTCTTCTCCCCTATTTTTAACTCTTACGACTGTCATTGAATATATGAAAATGCACCAATCATAATATACTATGGACAAGGCATTTTTGACGACTAATATTCCACTTTTCAAGCCACTCAAGTAGAAAAAATCCAACTACGTTTTTATAGCTATTTATGGGAATTTGCAAGGTTGAGACACATGTTTTCTCAATATTCTCCCACTTGTTAAAAACCTTGCAAGAATTAGGGGATCCATAGTCCATAGATGGAAGACTCGCCGGTTACTCGGCGAGTTTTAAACACTCACCGAGTATTTTGGGACGGCGAGTAAATCGCTCAAAAACTCGCCTGTCCAAAAACTCGGCGTGAGTCCAAAAACTCGCCGAGTATTAGTCAAAAACTCGGCAAGTTAATGTAAAAAACTCGCGGTTCAAGGAACCCGCGGCCAATGAT
Organism: Cupressus sempervirens; assembly: GCA_028749045.1. Lineage (NCBI taxonomy): Eukaryota > Viridiplantae > Streptophyta > Pinopsida > Cupressales > Cupressaceae > Cupressus > Cupressus sempervirens. The sequence continues at coordinate 360,555,795 of CM053784.1, forward strand.
GCCTAAATAGGTCAAAATGCATTGTTTCTTTCATTTGTGTGGAGCAAAGAAGGTTTTAGCTGATTGCAAGTGATTAAAGGAAGATTGGAGTGGATTTTGGAGGATTCTAACCAAATTTAGAAGAGAAATTTCTTTCCAGGTATGTTCATCTTATCATTGTTTGAAAACTTTTTATAGTTTTAAGCAAAGCTTTTATTGTTTTTGTTGTTGTTTGTAAATGATTTCAAATCATTTGAAAGTTGAAACCCTAGTTGTTCTAAACTTCTAGCTTCTAAGTTCTAACTCTAAGTTCTAACTTTGTTTATTTGTTTTTCTATAAATTTAATTATTTATGTGTAGGGCAGCGGACAAGCATTAAGAAAACATGACAAACCCGCAAGAAGAGTGGCCACAAACACCATGCCCATCTGGATATATAGCACTCGGCCTAAAAATGCAAGAGATAAGGCATGGCAGTATGCCAATGAAGCTCCAAGTCCAAATGATATTGGGAAGGTGATATGCATTCCCTGTGAGAGAATTATTTCTGGAGGCATAAACCGCCTCAAATACCACCTTACAGGCATAAAGAAACATGGCTCAAATCCTTGTCTCAAGGTAACTGATGAAGAAAAAAGATTCATCCATGCCCTACTTGCAACTGCTGAAGAGAAAAAATTGAATAGGGAGAGGGCAAAATTAGCTATGAGGGCAGCCATAGCTGAATCTGAAGGAGCTCCTTTTGATATGCAAGAGGAAGAAGAAGCACTTGAGAACATACCAGGATCTCTTCGTGGCCCACGGATCCACAAAAAAAATTTCTCTTTTACCGGTTCCACTTCTTCTACATCTCCTACTTCTTCATCATCACCATCCGGATCCCCATCAGGGATAGGTGGTTATTTTGTGCCCAGGAACACACCTGGAGCACAACCATCATTAGAGGGCACTGCATGGTTTAAGGAGGTGCATGAGCAAACTGATATTGCAGCAGCTGATTTTTGGTTTTTCAACAATATCTCAATGAATGCCGTTGATAATCCCTATTGGTTCAATATGGTGAATGCAATGACAATATCAGGCAAAGGGTACAAGCTGCCTAATCGCAAGGATATGAGTGGAAGGTTAGTATTTTACTATTTAGTAATTGTAAATAATTGTGATTCACTTTAGTTCATTGTTATATTTTAAATCTTAATTGTTATAACTTATTTCCTAATTTTTTACTAACACTTAACACTTTATTTAATATTACACCTAAATTTTGTAGGTTGCTTGACAAAGCGGTTGGTAGGGCAACATTGTTGATAGAAGACCAAAAAAAAGAGTGGAAGAAGTATGGCTGCACCATTTTATCTGATGGGTGGACAAATGGAAGAAGTAGAACCATTATTAACTTCTTGATTGCTTGCAAAGATGATGTGGTGTTTTGGAAATTTGTCGATGCCTCCAACAAAGTGAAAAATGCAGCCACATTGGCTTTAATGTTGGAGAATGTTGTCATGGAGGTGGGAATAGAGAATGTGGTGCAAATAATCACAGATAATGCAGCAGCAGGTAGATTTAATTTTTCATATTTGAATCAATATGAATCATGAATGTAATGCTATGGTATTATTCAATTTAGATTTGATGTAATTTGTAAATACTAAATATGGAAAGTTTGTTACTGATTATTGATTTTTTGCTAATCTTTTAGGTAGAATCCTCCAAGAGTGGCATCCCACACTTTTTTGGTCACCTTGTGCAGCACATGTCCTTGACCTTCTTTTGGAGGACATAGGAAAACTTGATTGGGTGAGTCCAGTTGTGGAAGATGCTAGGCGAGTCACAAAATATATCTATAATCACCCATGGGTTCTCAGTTTGATGAGAAAAGCCACTAAAGGCAAAGATTTGATGAGACCTGCTATGACAAGGTTTGCAACGGTCTTCTTGACGTTGCAAAGTATTCTTGACCACATATTGGCTTTGAAGCAAATGTTTGTGTGTGCTGATTGGGTTGCTTCACCTTACTCAAAGAAGCCCGAAGGAGAGGCTGTGGCATGAATAGTCTTTGATGATAGCTTTTTTGCAAAGGCTAAGGAGATTGTGGAGGTAACTTCATTATATTTTTAATTTATTCAAGTTTCATTATCAATTCATAACTTACTATGTTATTAACTAATTTGTATTTTTCAAATTTCAAATGTAGATGTCTCTGCCCCTGGTTCTAGTCTTGCGCACATGTGATGGGCAGCAATCCCCAATGGGAGGTCTTTATGAGGCCATGGATAGGGCGAAAGAGGCTGTTAGAAGTTACTATCACGGGGACAATCTCAGATTTGACCCCATTTGGGAAATAATTGATAGGAGGTGGAACAATATGCTCCACTAACCTATTCATGCAGCAGGCTACTTCCTCAATCCCAAATTCAGGTACTATGATAATTGATTGTCCTTGAAGTTGGGATTTTAATAAGTCTTTATTTTACTTTACTTTTTAAGGTTGTGTAGTAAGACTTGATATCATTTTCTATTTGTTTTAGGGCTGATGATTCCTACTCAGATTCTAATGCAGAGGTCATGGCAGGTCTCTCTAAATGCATTGAGAGAATGATATCAAGTGAAGAGGAGAGAGACCTTATTGTGACCAAACAACAAATCTATGTGGAATCAAGGGGTCCTTTGTTCTCTTCTATGCTAGCAAAGAGAGCAAAATCTACTCAAGCACCAGGTAAAGCATCAAACTTTAAAACTTTTGCTAATTAATAAGTTGTGCTTCTGATTTTTTTTTTTTTTTGCTTTATAACTTTTTTAATTTTGTTTTGCAGATGCTTGGTGGGCAAGTTGGGGTGGCATACCCCCAATTTAAAGAAATTTTCTCTCAGAGTCCTATCCCAACCTTGTAGCTCATCCCATTGTGAGCGCAATTGGAGCTTATTTGAGTCCATCCATATAAAGAAAAGAAACAGAATGACTAAAAAACGGCTTAATGATCTTGTTTATGTGCACTATAATCTTAAGTTGCGCATAAAAAAGGCATATCTCTTAGAACTACTTGGTCCGCTTGATCTAGATGAGATAGATCCTTATTCTGATTGGACAACACAGGAGCCAAGTCCATTGTTTACACCAGATGAGATCGCTGATTTGGAGAGGCATGCCATGGAGGGGGAGGCTGACACTGATTTTCAGTTCACTATGGATGACATTGAGGATGAGGACGAGGATGATGATGATTCAGGCGAGGATCAGGCATTACCATTAGGAGGAGATGCATCCTCGTCTAGGACGCCGAGCTAGTCAATAGGGACGTCGAGCGAGGGGGCACAGCCATAGAGTTCACAGTCATGCAGCTCACACCCTATCCCAATGCGGGGCACTTCTTCTAGGACTAGACCCCCTCGCTTTCCTGCTAGTGCAAGTGGAAAGAGGAAGATGTGATTGACATTGTATTGATGTATTTAGACTTTTAGTATTTACTTCTAGTTTGACAGATTGAAACTATTTAGTAATTTACTATTTTGCTTCCTACCATGAGCATTCTGCATGAGAATGCAATTTTGTACGCATTATGCATTTATATATATCTAAACTTTTTTTCTTTCTTTTGTATTGTCTTTAATTAACTTATTAGATTCATCTTCTCATTAAATTTTGCAAAATAAATGTATTTTTAATTAAATTTCAGCGGTTTTTTAGGTTCTCGAGTTTTTCCCGAGTTTTTTTTTTAAATCGCCGAGTTTTTCCCAATTAAACTTTTGGGGGGCTTGGCGAGTTTTTGCATTTGGTGAGTTTTTCAACTATGATCCATACTATCATGAACCAACTGCTACGGCCCGAGAAGCCCATCGACTCCAAACACTATCTGAACTTCTTTGCACTAACAGGCTTGGTTAATGAACTAGCAACATCTGTAAAAGTTTCTACCTCCCTCAGCTTTACCCTGCCATCCTCAACTGTACCTCTCACAAGATGATATTGTACATCAATTGGCTTGGTCCTAGCATGAAATGTTGGGTTCTTTGCTAGGCAAATTGCACTGTGATTGTCATTATAAATTGTCACTAAACCTTGTTTGAATTCTATATCTAAACGCAATCGTTTGAGCCAATTGGCTTTCTTGCAAACATGAGTAGCTACCATACACTCTACCTTTGTAGTGGACAAAGCAACCACAAATTTTCACTTGCTCGTATGTAGTGGATCTTCTACTATCAACATCACCAATCCAATCCGAATCCACATAACCTCAAATAATCAAGGAATGCTTGTTTCCTATTCTATGAAAACATGTAGAGTACTTTGAGGTACCACCTGTATTTGAAAGCTCTTTTTACCACATCCCAATGTGCTCTTCCTCAGAAAATGAGAAAAAAATCCTGCCTGGGCAATATATGGTCTTGTAAAAACAGATAAACATACATCAAATTACTAACTCCACTCTAGTATGGTACTCGACTCATTTCTTCCACCTCCAGTAGGGATGCAAGACATTGTGAAATAGAAAGCTTTGTTCCCATCATGATAGAAATAACTAATGGTCTAGAATCTTGCATATTGATTCTACTCAAAATAGTATCAAAATACTTACTTGCCTAGCAAAATCTTTATATTTTGTCTATCTTTTCTAATCTCTATTCCCATAGTGTGTCTTGTTGCAACTTTTTTGAGAGCTGAGATTTTAATTTTGCAATCAAACTTCTTTTTGCCAATAAACATGTCATCAACATAAAAGGCAGTAACCATGAAACAATCACCATCAGATTTAAATATACCGAGTGATCAAATTTAGACTGGACAAATCTCAAAATCAACACATATGTACCAAGCTTTTGTTATCACATCCTAGGACTGTTTTAAACCACACATGGATTTCTTTAACTTACAAACCAAGTGACTTTTAAGTTTCACCTCATGTCACAAATTTCTTCCTCCAAATCTCCATAAAGAAAAGTTGTTTTCCCAGCCCTTTGCTTGATCTCTAGATCACAAGCTGCTGCAATAGAAAGCAGTAAATGAATGGATGTCATTTTGGCTACAAGAGGAAAACATTCACCCTAATCTACTCCCTCAATCTGTAGTAACCTTTTGCAACTAGTCATGCTTTGTACTTTTCAATGCTTCTATCTGAACCCATCTTATTTTTGAACACCCATTTACAACCAATAGCCTTCCATCCTTCATGCAATGATACCAAGTTCCATGCATCACTCTTTTTAAGAGTTGTCATCTCTTCATCCATGGCTATTTTTTAGGACTTTGAATCATTCATACCAAGCACCTCTTCTACAGATATTGGTTCATCAAACTTACTATTCAATGAAAATATGCATCTCCAATCATCAAAAGAATATCCATACCTTTCAAGTGGTGTCTTTTCTCTTGTAGACGTTCAAACTGTGATGTCCCCTTCTAGCTAGAGACATCACTTTAGCTTGTGATTAGCCTATCAGAGACCCTCGTAGGCTAATAGGATTGGATAGAGGGTCACCTTGGTGTGGAGATCTTCCAAGGACTAGAGCAGAGTACTCTTTTGGGTTGCCAGAGTTTGTTTATTATGAGTTTTGCTTTGAGTTTGGCTTGGTTAGGCTATTTTTAGCAATTTTGGAGTTATAAAGATAGACCCCTGCTATTTTTAGAAAAGGCGTATGGTCATATGCAGTTCTATCATGTTAGCTCCCAGTTCGAACGACATTCAAAAATGTTGAGTAATAATGGAGATATTAATGTTTCTTTAGTTAAAATAAACATTATTGGTTTTGAGCCTATATTGTTAAGTTATAATATATAACTTAAGTGAGGGTCATGATATCATAAAAGGGGACATTATTTCAATTAATTGTGGGTCCAAGCTTATGGAAAAATTAAAAGGGATTTTCCAAGTTTTAATGTAATAACATTTTTAATGTTATTATTATATCTTTTATCCCACATTGAGCGTGGAGACTCATTCTGGAGTTGAGGAGTCCTTATAAACAAACCTTGTCTTCCTTCAAGAGCAGTTTATGCGAATTACTTAAAACTTTGCCTTGTGAAATTTCTTCAAGTTGTGGCAACAAGGGTTTCTACAAGTTTGAGAAGAATTCAGACTGTGGAGGACGTAGTATCTTCAGAGTTGATGCAATTTGAGGGTGTGAAATATCGCTTGAATTTTGTCTGTGAGTTGGCTTCATTCTGGAGTCAATATTGTGTTTTAGTTGGAGAGAATTGGATGAATCTATTTACAGGTTGGAAGGGATTTATAACAGCAGCTACAAGTGCCGTGAACAGTGTGCTACAGTGCCGTGAATAGTGCGCTACAATACACATGAACAGTAACATGCTACAGTGCTGCCGTGAACAATGCGCTACAGTGCCGTGAATAGGACAGCGCTACAGTGAATTAAAAATCAAAGATTTAATATTGTAGTTTTTGATAGGCGCTGCCCAAGGAGGAAGCAATCAGCAGTGTGATTGCATATTGGAGACAAAAATCAGGTTTTTCAACTATGAATGATGATGTTTTTAATGTATTCTTCCAGCAATAAGTATTGTACAAACATTAGGAGCCATCTGAATAAATGAATTTGATCAGCATTATAATAAGATTTGAGTTATAATTTTAGGTAGATTAGTTTCAATATTTGTATTCCTTTTCATCAACTCAAAAACCCAAAAACAGCATAAAACATTAAAAAACAAACCAAAAAAATCATTACACTCAAGGAAACAAACAATGATCAGCATAGAGCCTATTTGGGGTTCTTACATTGGTATCAGAGCCTCATTCCTGCCATCCTAAGGGTTTGGGAGTCATATGCAGACACTGGAAATTGGACCACACAGGTACTATAGTCGTAGGAGAGCTCTAATTGATAGAGAATAGCTGTAGGAAATAGGAAATATGGAAGAGAGGCATGATGGTAGTCCACCTTGAAACAGGAGGAATAATGATGATTAGGATATCGGAGAATTCTTCCGTGGCTATGGTTACAGGGCAGCAGCAGATGGCACAGGCATTACAGGCACTCACTACTATGGTAGAAAGGATGAACCCACCTGTTAGACAGAATGGGGAATAGGGAGAACAGGAAGATAACAAGAGTGCTACAGGTAATCAGAGACCACAACGGACCCATTCCAGAACAGCTGATAAGCCTACACGCCCTACATTTGTTCCAGAGGAGCCAGAAAAAGCTCCAGTAGATGAGGCGACAGGAGACCCCATATTCGTAGATGCACTCATGGCTACAAATGATGAATGGGAATTATTAGCTCCGCAGGTTCGGGAGAGGATGACTTTTGAACGCTTTGTAAATCAAAAGAGAGAGCATTACAGGTCACTCAGACAGGATAGGAGGCCTAGAGGTCAAAATAGTGAGCTGAAGAGGGCTACAAGCAAGCTTACTATGCCTACATTTGATGGGAGTGGTAAGATGACAGCTCAAGCTTGGATTCATAAGCTTGACACATTTTTGGCACTGAGGTCAATGACAGAGATTGAAGCTATCAAATATGCCACCTTCCATTTGGAGGGAGTAGCACATGATTGGTGGTACCATGGTATGGTAACACTTCAGCATAACTAGGTGACAGAATACCAGGACTTCGTGGATAGGTTGGTTGAAAGATTTGACAAGAAAGATCCAGAGATTTACTTCTAGGACTTAGCACAGCTGAAACAAATAGGCAACTTGGAGTATTTCATTGGTGAATTTCAGCGGTTGGCAGTCATGGTGCCAAACATTTCAGAGCGTAGATTGATAGTTCTTTTCATTGAGGGCCTATCCGAACCACTGAGAGGTTGGATAAAGGCATTTGATCCTATTTCTTTACAGGAAGCGATGAAAAAGGCAAGAAGTATGGAACATGCAATCCCAACAAACAAATTTCAGTCCAAAGGAGCATCTTCTAGTAAGAATAACAAACCATTTTATAAAAAATCAGAGAGGACTGATTTTAAAAATGATTCTAAAGATAAAACTCCAGCACCTTTTGACAGGGAAACATTAAATGATTTGAGGAAGAAAAAATTATGTTTCTACTGTAAGGGATCCTATGATGCAAACCATGATTGTCCTCTTAGGCCAAAGGGAAAAGCTAATAGAGTTATGTGGGCATACTATGAAGAATCAGAATCAGATAATTCAGATCAGCAGTCTGATATAGAGGAAATAGATGGTGAAAAAGAGGAAGACAAGGCTGAAAACTTGTCTAAAATGAAGTCCAAGGATGGGGAAGGAAATGGGCAACTTAGGGAAGCTTGTCTCACTAGTATTAAGCAAGAAGGGTCATTCCGGATGAGAGGAGTACTCGCTGGACAGTGAGTTATAACTCTGGTTGATACAGGTGCCACTCATAATTTCATTGATGCTAGAATGGTGGAGAAGCGTGGCATACAAATAGAGGAGTTTGGGGGAATTAGAGTGAGGGTAGCGGATGGCTATGTCCTCAAATGTGATCGTAGGATCACTGGACTCCCATTGAAAGTTAATAATTATGACTTTAAGGCAGATTTTTATGTTGTACCTATGAGAGATACATATATAGTTCTTGGGATGAGTTGGTTGTACGATATTGGTGAGTTCACTCTTAACCTCAAGGAGATGGAGATGAGGTTTAAAGTGAATGGGAAGACACATATTCTTAAGGCAATCAGGGACAATGATCTCAGGATGGTCTCTTTTCGGAGAATGGCTAGATTGATTCGACATGATCAGGTAGGGTGGGCAACAGAGTGCATGTTGATGCCATCACAGGAGGGACAGCAGAAGATTGAATATTCTCTTGATATTCAAGAGCTTAGAGTTAAACACTCTAAGGTGTTCGGTGATATTCCACGAGGTAGACCACCAGACAGAGGTATTGAGCACATCATTGAGTTAGAGGAGGGGGCTAAGCTCATCATGATTACACCTTACAGGCATCCGAAGAGGTTGAAGAATGAAATTGAGAAAACCATAAAGGAGTTACTTGCTATGGGCCACATTAGACCAAGTAAGTCTCCTTTTGCTTCTTCAGTGGTGTTAGTAAAGAAGAAGGATGGGAGATTGAGGATGTGCATTGATTATAGGGTGCTTAATAGGAAGACAATTAAAAATAGGTACTCCATTCCCAGGATCGATGAGTTGATAGATGAGCTTCATGGAGCTTGCTTCTTCTTAAAGATAGATTTGAGATCAGGTTATCACCAGATCAGAGTTAGAGAGTAGGACATCAAGAAGACAGCCTTTAGATGTCATTGTGGCCATTTTGAGTTTGTAGTTATGCCATTTGGGCTAACTAACGCACTTGCTACTTTCAGGCAACAATGAATAGGGTTTTCCATCCTCAATTGAGGAGATTTGTACTTGTCTTCTTCGATGATATCTTGGTATATAGTAGATCTTGGGAGGAGCACTTGGTTCATCTTGACACGGTGTTGGATATATTGGGCAAAGAATCCTTGTATGCAAAGGAGTCGAAGTGTGCTTTGGGCATGACAAAGTTGTTGTACTTGGGTCACATCATCAGTGCAGAGGGTGTATGCATGGATCCTGAAAAGATTCGTGCCATTGTGGAGTGGCCTTCAACGGTGAACCTTACACAGTTGAGGGGCTTTCTAGGACTATGTGGTTTCTACAGGAGGTTTGTGGATGGATATTCCAGGCATGCAGCACCCTTGACAGATTTGATGAGAAAGGGATCTTTCTTGTGGACTCTTGAGGCACAGGAGTGTTTTGAGAAATTTAAGGACTTGATGACTTCTTGTCCAGTGTTAGCATTACCAGATTTCAGCAAACCTTTTGAGCTACAGTGTGATGCTTCCAGAGAGGGCATTGGAGCGGTGCTTATGCAAGAGAAGCACCCTATTACTTATGAGAGTAGGAAATTGAGAGGGCCAGAGTGGAGCTTCAACATATATGATAAGGAGATGTTAGCCATTATGCATGCTTTGGCCAAATTCAGGCAATATTTGGTAGGTAGCAAATTTTGTATGAAAATCGACCATAATAGCCTAAGACACTTTTTGGGGCAGCGAGATCTCAATGATAGGCAGCAGAAGTGGGTGAGCAAGTTATAGTCCTATGACTTTGATATTACATATTTTAAGGGGACACAGAATGTAGTTGCTGATGCCTTATCACGTAGGCCCCATTTGAGCTTATTGACAGACATATCGGAGGATTGGAGACACTTGATCCTTGCAGAGTATGCAAAGGACACTTGGGCAGCTGGATTCATAGATGGGACTATTTAGGACAGTAGATACACCCTTGTGAATGAGCTCATCATTTACAAAGGACGAATATTTTTGGTCCCAAGATCATTAGTGAGGAGGGTGGTTTTGAAGTCTTTTCATGATTCACCTATGGCAGGACATCCTGGTTTCTACAAGACATACCAACAGATTAGAGAGCGCTTCACATGGAAAGGGATCAAAGCAGAGGTACTTCAGTATGTTAGGGAGTGTCCCACCTGCTAGCAGAATAAGCAAGAACACTCCTATCCAGCCGGTTTACTTCAGCCACTTCCGATTCCTAATAGAAAGTGGGAGTGTTTGTCTATGGACTTCATCACAGGACTGCCTAGAGCCCAAGGTAGGGACTGCATATATGTGTTTGTGGATCGCCTTACGAAGTTTGCCCACTTCTTTCCGATCACTGCTACATACACTGCTACACAGGTGGCAGAGTTGTTCTTCAAAGAGATATTTAGATTACATGGCTTACCTCGGAGCATTGTGAGTGACAGAGACAGCAGGTTTATGAGTCACTTTTGGCAGGAGCTATTTAGGTTGTGTGCGACAGAGCTCACTCCGAGTACTAGCTACCACCCTCAGCCAAATGGTCAGACAGAGATAGTAAACAAATGGGTGGAGGGATATCTCAGAAATTATATAGCAGGGCAACAAAAGGCATGGGTAAAGTGAATTTATCTCTGTGAGTATTGCTACAATACCACTTATCACATGTCTATTTAGATGTCACCCTTTATGGCCCTGTATGGGTATGAGGCACCCAATTTTATGGATCTTCTTTTAAGTGATAGCAGAGTGCCCAGTGCAGGTGATTTATTATAGGAGAGTAAAGACCTTGTTAAGACTCTCAAGGATAATCTAACTAAGGCACAAAATCAGCAGAAGTAGTATGCAGATCAGAAGAGGACTGAGTGGACTTTTGAGGTTAGAGATATGGTGTATCTTATGTTGTAGCCTTACCGTCAATCCACTCTCAAGAAGAGTGGTGCCAAGAAACTCAAGCCATGATACTATGGTTCATTTAGGATTATCAGAAAAGTGGGAGAGGTGGCTTATGAGTTGGACTTGCCAGTGGAGAGAAAGGTGCACAACATTTTTCATGTGTCACGCCTCAAGAAGGCGCTAGGACATCATATTGTGCCTTCTATAGTACTACCACCCCTGGATGATGAGGGAAAACTTGTTTTGATACTAGAGGCTATCACTGATTTCAGAGAGAGGAACTTGAGGAGACGTACCATCCGTGAATATTTGGTGAAGTGGAAGGATTTTCCGGTAGAGGATGCTACTTGGGAGAGCGAGGAGATTTTACAGCATCCAGAGTTGAGATTGCTTGAGGACAAGCAATTTTAGGGAGGGCAGACTGTGATGTCCCCTTCTAGCTAGAGACATCACTTTAGCTTGTGATTAGCCTATCAAAGACCCTCGTAGGCTAATAGGATTGGATAGAGGGTCACCTTGGTGTGGAGATCTTCCAAGGACCAGAGCAGAGTACTCTTCTGGGTTGCCAGAGTTTGTTTATGATGAGTTTTGCTTTGAGTTTGGCTTGGTCAGGCTATTTTTAGCAGTTTTGGAGTTATAAAGATAGACCCCTACTATTTTTAGAAAAGGGGTATGGTCATATGCAGTTCTATCATGTTAGCTCCCAGTTCAGACGACATTCAAAAATGTTGAGTAATAATGGAGATATTAATGTTTCTTTAGTTAAAATAAACATTATTGGTTTTGAGCCTATATTGTTAAGTTATAATATATAACTTAAGTGAGGGTCATGATATCATAAAAGGGGCCATTATTTCAATTAATTGTGGGTCCAAGCTTATGGAAAAATTAAAAGAGATTTTCTAAGTTTTAATGTAATAATATTTTTAATGTTATTATTATATCTTTTATCCCACATTGAGCGTGGAGACTCATTCTGGAGTTGAGGAGTCCTTATAACCAAACTTTGTCTTCCTTCAAGAGCAGGTTATGAGAATTACTTAAAACTTTGCCTTGTGAAATTTCTTCAAGTTGTTGCAACAAGGGTTTCTACAAGTTTGAGAAGAATTCAGACTGTGGAGGACGTAGTATCTTTAGAGTTGATGCAATTTGAGGGTGTGAAATATCACTTGAATTTTGCCTGTGAGTTGGCTTCATTCTAGAGTCAATATTGTGTTTCAATTGGAGAGAATTGGATGAATCTATTTACAGGTTGGAAGGGATTATAACAGCAGCTACAAGTTCTATGAACAGTGTGCTACAGTGCCGTGAACAGTGCGCTATAGTACACGTGAATAGTAACATGCTACAGTGCTGCTGTGAACAATGCGCTACAGTGCCGTGAATAGGACAGCGCTACAGTGAATTAAAAATCAAAGATTTAATATTGTAGTTTTTGATAGGCGCTGCCCAAGGAGGAAGCAATCAGCAGCGTGGTTGCATATTGGAGACAAAAATCAGGTTTTTCAACTATGAATGATGATGTTTTTAATGTATTCTTCCAGCAATAAGTATTGTACAAACATTAGGAGCCATCTGAATAAATGAATTTGATCAGCATTATAATCAGATTTGAGTTATAATTTTAGGTAGATTAGTTTCAATATTTGTATTTTCTTTTCGTCAACTCAAAAACCCAAAAACAGCATAAAACATTAAAAAATATTAAAAAACAAACCAAAAACAATCATTACACTAAGGGAAACAAATAGTGATCAGCGTAGAGCCTATTTGGGGTTAAACAAGCTCAAGTTCTAGTTTCTCTTCTTCCTTTGATGATTCAGAATTCATGGAGTTTCCTCAACTTCTTGTCTTTCAAAGAGCCTCAATTCAACTTTCCTTGGTGTATAAAGTAGTTGAATCATATCTTTATTTCTTCTATTTGTTCTAGTTGCATTTTAATAGAAGAAGGCTTAGATTCTCTAAAACTAATACTTTTAGTGCAAGAGGATACCAACACTTGTATCCTTCCACACCATAACTGTATCCTTTATATATATACATTTAACAACTTCGTTATCCAATTTTGTTCGTCTCCTTTGGCATATCAACATATGCCTCACAACCAAAACCCTCTCAATTGTCTAAGTGAAAGCTTGTGGCTTGACCATGCTTGCATTGGCATCTTATCAATAAGAGCAAAATTAGGAAACCTATTTATTAGGTAGCAGATAGTGGCTACAACTTCAGCCCAAAACTTTTGTTCTAGTCTAACACTACTTAACATTCTCTTCGCCTTCTTCACTAAGATTGTGTTCATTCTTTCTACAACTCCATTCTGTTGTGCAAAATACAAAGTTGTCTTTTGTCTCTGGATATCACAATCTTTACAAAATGGGTCAAAATAATTAGTGTAATATTACCACCATTATCTGTTCTCAAACATTTTATCTTCTTTCTCATGTGCAACTCAATCATTGCTTTAAATTCTTTGAAATGATTGAAAAAAATCATCTCTAATCTTAAGAAAATAAACCCATGTTCTCCTACTAAAACCATCAATGAAAGAAGCATAATAAATTGATTTACCAATAGAAGAAACATCAACTTGACCAAATACATCAAAATGGTTTAGATCCAAAACATGCAAGGACTTATGAGAACTCGAGTAAAATTGAATGCAGTTTTGTTTTCGATAAATACAATGGCCAAAGAGATCAAATTCAAAATTACAATCATTCAACCCATTGACAAGGTTTTTATTTTTTAAGGTTCATATACCCTTCTCACCGATTTGTTCAAGTCTCTAGTGCCATAACATGGTCTTCTTTGCAGACAACTTTGATATAGTAGACAATGCACTCTTAGGTACCCAAAAACCATGGTCATCTTCTGAGAAGAAATCATCACCTTCTCCAACAAAGTAGTCTTTGTCATAGTCTTACGAGAAGTGTTATTGCACTCAACTCTGCATACATCAAGCTAGTACAAAGTACCCAATTTACTTCCTCTTTCTATCAACACCTCTCACCATTTTCATGCCTACTTCAAAAAACTATACATATGCACTTGCATCTATTAGTTTGCCATCAAATAACAAATTTATTGCTAGTTTTGGGATATGCAAGACAACATCAAATCCTCAACTTCTATCAACAAAAAAATCCATATGAATACTTTTATGGCCAACAATATCAAGAAAATAGTTATCACCCAAATACACCAAACCACCATCAAATTCTTCACATTTCCTAAACTAGTTTCTATTCAGAGTCCTGTGTTAAGATGCACTAGAGTCTATCAATCATGCATTGTCACTTGCATGAGTGACCAAGGCTGCAACAAAAGCATCTCCATCTTCCTTCTCGAAATCAAAATCAAAATCCTCCTTCTTTACTAACCTTTCAAAAATATTCAGGTTTCCCAAAGTTCTAACGTATTGCCTTGGATTTACTAGAGGATTTTGATATCCCCTTATTCTTGTACATAGAATGGCCATGTTAGTTTTTGTTGTTGCCTCTTTCTCTTGATCTTCCTAGAATGCTCAAAGCCTCTTTGGCATTTGGAGAGACCTACTTCTCATCTCCTTAGAAAGTAGAGAACTAACAATGCCCTCCATCTTCAAGACAACTAAAGTGCTCCCTATGGCCATGAAGGGTTTGTACCATGAGTGTGGCAATTAAAATAGCACAATTTGGCCTCTTTCTTCTTCATCCATTCACACCCCTACCGAGGTCAACTGAATCACCAACATATTAAAGCTTTCTAGATGCTTGTAAATTCGTTCACCTTCCATTCTCAAGGAATACAACTTCCTCAAGAAAATTTTATTCACAAGTGATTACATGTGATATATTTCACTTAGCTTCTTCCAAAGATTATTTGTTGATATTATCATAATTGAGACTACATGACACAATTTTATGAGATCTTTAGCTTTTTTGTCCATCACATCATACCATGCAGCTAAAATTTCATGGGTCTTTGGACATTTTCATTGATTGCATCCCATAGATCCAGATCAATCAACAAATCTTCCATCTTCAACTTTTACATTTCAAAGTTTGTGTAGAAAAACTTCTCTACTTCAATCCTCCCTAATATGCTTGCCATCTTTACCATTCTGCAATACAGGAAATGAAATACTCTACACAAGCTCCAGTCAAACATTGATTAGCTCAAAAAAACCTTGTGCACAACAAATAGACTTAAAATTTGTCATGTCCCCAATTTCTACCCTTCCTTAGTGACAACATTTCTAGCAGGGTTGGTCTATTATCTAGTTCCCATAGGCCATCATAGCGTAGAGGGAACCAACCCAGGGGCTTTGAGAGTCATGCATGAGCTTCCAAAATAGTTTGGAGCAATAGACAACAGTTTCTTACAATTTAGGAGGGATTCCTAATTTGTAGGGATTGACTAGGAGTGGTCTAGGAGGCATTTGGAGACCTTGGCGAACGTTTTGGAGACTTAGAGTGCATCTACTATTTTTTAGGAGGAACTCCCAGTTCAGTGACAGTTCTCTCGGAGGTGCACACAGCAGGGGAGTCATTGGGACTCAATTTTGGTTGATTGGGGCTGTCTCCTACTTTTTAGGAGCATCCCTAGATTTTACGGATGGACTACCAGTTGACACATCTTGTTCGGCATCAGTCACAGACAAGTGACAAGGTTAGATTCATGTTTGATTGGTCATTTTGGGCCTTTTGGGACCATTTGAGAAATATTTTAATATATTTTAATATTTCCTAAGTTGGTGATTAAATAAATTAATTAAGGTTAAGTTTTAGCCATTTTGGAGTAATAAGGGGTTTTTTGGCCTCATCTGGATGTGCATCCTATGGTGTGATAGCTCGTTGGAAAGGTCTTAAAATTCTCTAAATCTCTCTTTGGTCTCAGGGCATTTCAGTGAATGGAATTCTATCTATGAGGAAAAAGGTCATTTTCTAGTAACATGACTACTTTAAAATAAGAAATTATAACATTTTCACTACACAACACCACTTGGAGACACTTAGGGTTCGATTTGCAATTGAGAGGGGGTTATAAGGAGATGGAAGCTTCATTCTAAGATCATCTTTTGCATATTGAAAAACTTGTTTTTGTGAATTGGCTCTGAGAGAGAAATTCTTCATCTGGGACGCAAACCCCAGGTTCTGGATTGGCTGGGATGTAGCCCTCAGCAGTTATTGGCATTGGATTCTTCAGATAGTGTGCGTTGCTATTAGGGATAGAGTACACCATTCTTTATTGTGGATTCAGGTTGCAGATTTATGGTTTCAGCGTTATAGATTGATTCTTTCAACTGGGACATGATTCCTTGCAGTCTTACGGCTGCCATTTGCAGCAGTTTGGCATCATTGTTGGATGTAAGCTCCTTGGAACTGCATTGGATTTATTATTTGGCTTTATAAATCAGAAATCTGCCTGGTACAATTTATAGCAATTCTGATTTGGCTCTATGTTCTTATTTATTTTCAGTCTCCTCTCATGTTTATTGTTCATTATTCATTACTATTGTGAAAACTATCAAAAAACAAAAAACAAAAACAAAACTTTTTGCAACTTCTGTCTATTCTCAAAGACCATCAAAGAAATCACAGGAAAATATAGTTTATTAATTTAAAAACTACAGCAGATCAGCAAGGGCATCTATCAGGGATCTTTCAAAATTGGCCAGGCTTTTATACCACTTGCAAGAAAGAAAAGGTGTGGAATACTTCATGTGCTAATCTTGAGAGGATAATTATGCAAATTTTTGCTTAACTATTATAGAGATTTCAAAAACACAAGCATAAAAAAAATAACAATAAACACAAAACATACTGATTGATGTGGGGAAAACTCTTATAGGAGAAAAATCCCACACCAAAACTTGCATAATGAATTATAAAATCAACAACAAATTACAACACACTTGCAATGCAAGTTCTTAGAGGAGTTTCACATCAACTCAATCTTGGAGGAACTTCAGTAGCATTCTAGTAGCATCCCATCTTGCAAATAGAACTCAATGGCACAAACTCCTCAAGCCTTCATTTATAGGCTTCTCACAACTTGGACTGTTTGTGGTCTACAAACCCAAGTGCTAAACTTCCTCGATGCGTGCCGCCCTAGATAGGCAAGATTCTAGGTTAGAAATAGTTTCTCACGTCCAAATTCTTCTCCCATATTTTAAAACCTTGTAACTATCATAAAAACTATCATAGGATCTCTTAAAATGGTCCTTCCATAGAATACCATGGACAATGCATCTTGCAACAACTGATATCCCATTTTTCAAGGCACGGACAATTAGAAAAAAAATCAGCTAGATTTTTGGAGCTATTTATGCAAATTTAGAAGAATGAGACCATGTCTCAACAAATGGAATAAACATATTTAACAAGTGTACTGAAACATCACAAGTATTCAACTTCCTGTCATAATGGTAAGGACAATTGGATCCATCCAAATAGAAATATTTTACTATATCTCATTGATGGAAATATAGTCATTGATGTCAAAGATTGTTGATATTGTCATTGATGTCAAAAGACTTCACAAACATGAACAAAATTAGTTTAAGCATCTTCAATGCCAAAGGGAGGAAAAGCTAAAACCATGTACAGAAGAGTCTTTAGTGAACATGTATTGGCTCAATCGATAGATAAATGGCTCATATTTATAAAGGAGAAAGGTGTGATTTCTTATTACTATGGATCAATGACTACAATGAATAGAGGTAGACAAGTTTCAATGAAACATTCAAGAAATTAATTCAGGTATGGTTCAACACGGATTATATTTGAACATAGAATAATGATTGAATCATCAATTAATAAATCTATCATAAGAAAAATTGTAATTGACTGCACTATGAGTAAAGAAACCACATCAGCTTGTTTTAGCCATGCCAACATATACAAAGGAAGAATATTGATATTATAGTGAGTGTGATTATTCTGAAGTCATTTCGTGCAATGAAAAGATCAACCATATATAGGCAATATCAAACAGAGCTTTTACAGCTGTGATAAAAATGGTCAAGACACATCAAGAACTGAAAGCACATATTTTTCCTATAATATGGAAGGTAAGGGCATGATTGGTAAGATCCATTAGGAAGCAGTGATAATACATTAGGAGGTGCATGCATGTGCCTTAAAGATGTTGTCAATACATATATAATAAATAACAACAATAATATATGATGCAAGAAATTTGGCTACACGAATAGTATATGAGACTTACAGCATACCATATTTGTAGCGAATAAGACAAAAAAATAGAGACCAAGGTTGACAAAGTAAGAAATGATGACTCAAGGACACAAACTTGTGTATAAGTAATGGTGGATCGAGTATGAATTTGTGTTACACTAGTACGGGGGTACATCAGGACAGCGGGATGCCGGGGCAGGTTTCTGGGACGTGGGGAAAATGGGCCTCATTTTCGAGACAATGGGGGGATGACCAAGGGATGGTGGCAAGGGGAGGACGGGCCAGAGAGGGGTGATGTATAGTATACATATAGAACTTAAAATTCTAGTTATGAAATGATGTTTCAGTACTTCACTAGAACAAACCAAATTAAAATACTTGAACATAGCAAAATTGCAACATGAATTAGAACCATTGACATTCAACATAGTAACACATTACATACCCAATAGTAACTTTAAAAAATCAAAATTCAAATAGAAATTCAAGTACACATCCCAATGGTGGCATGGTTGTGGAATGGCGGAGATGGGGGTGCTTGGGTACTCAAGTATCCGGTGTGGGGGCGTCTCGGGGACGGGTACTTCAAAGTTTGGGAGGGGGGTGCGAGTCTCTGGGTTACATTGGTATGAAAGACATTATGAAGATTATGAACAGTCAGTAATAATGCATTAAGTGGCAAAAACAGATGAGAGCACTATATTCAGAAAATGATTACTTTAATATGCAAAAAAACAAAGGACTATGGTCAATACGGAAACATTATTAGTAATATATTGCAGAGAAATAAAATATCAAGTGTCGGGGATTTTTGAATAAACAAAACATATCCATATCCATTAACGAAGGCTACCTAGGGAATATTATCGGGAGTTTTTCGACCAGTTATGAATGAAGTAGGACATGACCAAAATACACAAAAGCAATCGAACTTGTGGAAGAGATGACGCATGAAAAATATCTTTAAACAGCGTAAGGGTTATGGATGAATGTTTGTAAGTAATGAACAACAATAAAAGATCTACACAAGTTTCAGAATCTGCAGTTTGTAAGACTGTCTGGCAGCCCAAGAATCATGATATTTAGATGTATTAACCACCGGCAATAAATAACTTGTGTTGACATAGAAAATGCACCCATTGTAATGCTTACAGGACAATGATTTTCAAAGAACGTGCGATGGTAAAAAGATAATAATTTTAAAAGACCACTTCATTGCCTTGGTCAACAGAGAAGTGGCATACTCCAAACAAATAAAGAAAACCGATTCAAGCATGTTTGAAAGAAGGCACGATAAATAAATCTGTTTGTTACATGGCAACTGTAAAAGGAAAAGGGTGCTATTGTTTCCAGCGTATATATATGCAGCAATTTATCATGGCAATGATTTAGTATAAACAGCAACTAAGGTTTGTGGAGACAAAAATTACACCAGAGTCGAGGCATTTTTGGAAGACATTCGAACACCAAGAATGTGTTACAGGTCAGCAACAAAGTTGAAAGCCAAGTCAGCATATATGTAATGTTCCCAGTAATTCCAACTGAAACGAGTTACAGAACCAAGAATGGTCGTACGAATGTGACTAGGTTTGCACATACTAGAAGGCCGTACGGATTGGAATGGAGGGTAAATACAGAGGCTGTACAGTTGGGTATTGTTGGCTGTACACTGGGCTCTAGATGGCTATACAATGTGCCAAGGGGAGTGTGGTAGGTATGGTAGATGGAAGTGACCGTACAGTGGGTAGAGATGGACTGTACGATGGGAGGAAATAGGCCATACGGTGACTATGAGTGAAGTAGGAAAGGGCGATTGGGAGGCCGTACAAAATGGCCATACAGTGGTATGATGATGTTGTACGATATATACTACTAAACATAGAATGATGGTTGGATGCTATGTGAAGGCCAAGGTGTCCGTATGGTAAGTGTATGGAAGGTTGGGGTGATACAAGGTAATTCAGTGATGCCACTTTAGAATGTAGAATGCAATATATTAAACACAAATAATTTGCAGAAGCTAGAATCCAAAAAGATACACACTTGTTACCAAATAGTAATGATATTTCCACAAACAAGTAATGCTTCGATTTGCCAGATTTGAGCCAACCAGAACATAGACAGAATAGGGTGAGGGTTAAATCCCACCAAAACCGGAGAGCCAAGTAGGGAAGATCTTTCACTTCCGAAATGAGGAACAATCCAAAACTCCAACAGGAATTCACAGTACATAGAAATTATCCAAAGAAAACCCCTTAAGACTATCTACAAGCCGTGCTTAAATACTTGTCGAGAAAACTTTCCGAGGGTGTACAAAGATAGTCGACGGTGACACAAACTATAGAAACAAAATAAAAATGGGTTTGAGATATATTAAATCAATCGGACCATTAACAATAGTTTGATAAATGATTTATTTTATAACAAGAATATTATAGTCCTCTTGTCCCAAATTTTGCTTGTCCTCAAGCAAATGCAATGCCAGGTGTTGGAGAATGTGCTCGGCCTCCCACGTCACATTGTCCAATGGCAAGTGTTTTCAATGCATCAAATATTCCTTCATTGTGTGGTTTTGCAGAGTCTTCTCGCATACTTCGATGATCTCGGTTGGTTCCAATATGAGCTTTCCTTCATTGAGTGGTGGAAGGTTTATGGCTACCGTGATGTTTAGCCCTACGGGCTTCTTCAAGTATGAAACATGAAAGATGTTATGAATATGGCTTCCCTCCGAAAGGTCTAACTCGTAAGTGATTTCACCAATGCGACAGACTACGCAATAGGGGCTGTAAAATCGTGGCTTCAATTTTTCTTTTCCCTTTTCCTTCAATGAGGATTGTCGATATGGCTAGAGCCTGAGATAAACCAAGTCCCCTACTTCAAAACTCCTCTCCATTCGGTGTTTGTTGGCGTACATCTTTTGTTGATTCTGTGCCCATTGTAAGTTTTCTTTCAGGTCTAATAGGATGTCTTGTCCCTCTTGAAACCAGTCCCTCCGTTTGGTGCACAACTATCTCCTAGCACTGTGTCGATGAAGGAGAGGGGTTCGTACCCGTACAGAGCTTTTAATGGTGCCATCTTGAGGGACATGTGATACGTGGTATTGTCACAATATTCTCCTAGATGTATCCACTTGACCCACACCCATTGTTGTGCCGAAACATAGTTTCGAAAGTATCCTTCGAGCCACTTGTTCACAATCTCCGTTTGTCCGTTTGCTTGAGGGTGGTAACTAGTACTTGGTGACAATTCAGTCCCTGCCAATCGAAACAGTTTTGTCTAGAAGATATTGATGAATCGCCCATCCTGATTACTGACAATGTTCCGGGGTAACCTGTGCAGACGAAAGACTTCTCTAAAAAACTAATCGACAACTTGTGTGGCCTAAAAATCTAAGGGGATGGCGAAGAAATGCGCGTACTTTGTCAATCTGTCAACCACCATGAAAATACAATCCTTTCCATTCACCTTGGGAAGCCTCATTATGAAATCCATCAAGATACTTTCCCACTTATGTTCTGGAATTGGCAGTGGTTGTAGTAACCCGATTGGTAGAGTATGTTCGAATTTGTTTTGCTAGCATACTGCGCATTCTCTTACATACTGCAACACGTCCCCTTTAAGTCCTTTCTATGAAAACCTCTCCCGGAGACTTCTATAAGTTTTGAGGAAACCCGAGTGTCCTGCCAATTGTGAGTCGTGTACTTCCTTCAAAAATTTTTGCTTCAATTTGGATTCTGACACTAAAAATATCTGATTCTTATAGTGGATGATGTCATCTACCACTCCGTACCAATCATCCTGGGTGTTGCTATCCATTAGCTCACAGAAAAATTTGTTTTTGGAATATTCTACCAACAAGATGTGCCTTCTAGTCAGTTGAAATCCAATTTAGTGAGTAGATGGTAGGCTTCCTAGACAAGGCATCTGCAAGCACATTGTTCTTCCCTTTCACATATTCAATGTCAAAATCATAAGCCTGAACCTTGCTTACCCATTTTTGTTGCTTCTTGTTCAAGTCTCGTTGCTTCAGAAAATATCTCAAGCTATTATGATCTGCACGGATGACAAACTTGGCACCCACTAGATATTTCCAAAACTTGGTTAGTACATGTACGATGGCCAACATTTCTTTGTCGTAGATGGAATATAAGTGTTTCATTTGTGTAAGCTTCCTACTCTCATAAGCCATGGGGTGTCTATCCTACATCAGTACTGCACCAATGCCTTCTTCGGATGCGTCACACTCCAGAATGAATGGTCAAGTGAAATCATGTAATGCAAGTGCGAGACAGGTGCTCATTGTCTCTTTCAGTATATCAAAAGTGAGTTGTGCTTTTTCATTCCATTGGAAAGACCCTTCCTTGTCAGATCCGTTAGGGGTGCGCTGAGCTGAGAGAATCTTTTAACGAACTTTCAGTAATAGTTGCATAGTCCGAAATACCCTCGCAAATTTGTGAGTGATTTTGGGGGAGGCCAATCAAGGATAGCCTAAATCTTCTCCTGATGAACTTGAACTCCGTATTTACTGACAACATACTGAATTCACATTTGGATTGCTTGGCAAACAAAGATTGCTCCTCTATGATCCTTAGGACTTCATCCAGATGCTTCAGGTGCCCCTCCCATGTCTTGCTATAAATAAGATCATCAGAAAATACCAATAAGTACTTACGCAATTGTTTGTTGAAGATGTGATTCATGCATGATTGGAATGATGCCATAGTGACAACGGAAGGCTGTCTTTTCTATATCTTCCTCCCTCATGTGGATCTGATGGTATCCGGAATAGAGATCTATTTTTGAAAAATAGACGCGCCATGTAATTCATCCAGCAACTCATCTATCCTTGGAATGAGATATCTATTCTTTATTGTTTTTTCGTTCAACGCACGATAGTCCACACACGATCAGTAAGGGGCTAAAACTGGGCCGGATCCATCCTTTCTCCAACAATTCCTGAATAGTCTTTTCGATCTCATCTTTGAATTTCTTGGAATGTTAATAGAGTGTGGTTATGACCGACTTGGGTCCAGCTTCCAACTTGATAGTATGTTCAAACCCTCGATGAGGTGGTATGCCAAGAGGAATGTTAATTAAAACTTTATCATGTTTACTCAAAATATTCTAGAGATCATCATCTTGGGGGGGTGTTGTCCTTTTATAGGTTCCGCTGAGACAAAATAATGTGTAGTCCATGTCACGTCATCATGCTGAAAAATTGCCTCCATCCAATGTGCAAAAACTTCCTTTGGACCTTCATTTGTCATTTTGCAGAGAACAACCTTCTTTCCATTGACAACAAAAGTGAAGTCCATCCATTTGAAACTCTGAGTGTATTCATCATGAGTCTCCATCCACTGTATGCCTAGAATAACCTCCATATCATCAAGGTCCACTATGAAAAAATCCTCAATAACCGTGTGATTTGCCATTGTGATACTTAGCTGAGGAACAAGGTGTGTGTAGGGCAGGAGAGTCCCTCCGACAACCTTGACCTGAAATCTTGTGTGTGTCTCTATAGGTAGACCTCTTCATTTCACCAAAGAGGAGTTTATGAAGTTTAGCATAGCTCCGCTATTGATCATCACCATAACCCTTTGTCCTTGACAGGTTCCCCATACACAAAACACTGTGCACCTTGGGCTACCAGCTAGGGCGATAGTTCCTCTGCGTCATACCAACGCTGCAATCCTTTTCGTACAGTTCAAACTAACTATGTTGGTGTCATGATGTTGGTTGTCTTCGGCGAGTGTTTCTTCCTATTCATCCTCATCATCAGACATGACCTCAATGTAGTGTATTTTTCCTTTTAAAAGGCATCTGTGGCCAAGTTCCCAAGGTCCCTTGTAGTTGAAACATAATTTCTTCCTTCAGAGTTCCTGTTTGGTAGCTTTGTACAATGACGGCTTCTTGGGCGGAGGTTTATTATCTTTGTCTCTCAAAAACGCTAGTAGTTTGGGCTGTAACTTTGAGAGGATGACATTGATGATGATGCCATGCTCCGTGCTTTCTTAATGGCTTCCAACAAGGTGGCAGGATTGAACCCTTTTACCCAACCTTTCAGTGGTTCTGTCAATCTGTCCATAAAGAGCACTATCCGTTTTCTTTCGGAAATGTCCGTGACCAAAATAGAGAGTTTCTAAAATTCCGCAATGTACTGGTCGACAGACCCAGTTTACTTTAGCTAAGCCAAATCTTTGAAATTGAGTTCCAGATCTTTACCATCAAATCAATAGATTAATCTGTCAGTGAATTCCATGTTAAGTATTTATTTGATCATGCCCCAGTGTGATGGTGCCGTGATGCCACCATTCATGTGCAACTCCCTCCAAGTGCAGTGCTGCAAATTTGATTGCTTCTTCTTCTGGCATAGGATTCAGCTGGAAGTAAGTATCGGCCTTCATTACCCACGCTTGCGCAAATATGGATCCGGATCCGTCAAATGGAGGCAGATGTACTTTACTAAACTTTTTTTTGAGATCATCGTTAAAATATCCTTGGTTTCCACCTCCCAAATATCTCATTCTCAGATCCGCGTAATCTTTGTAGGATATATCTTCCTCAAAATTCGCATTCTTCAAGTCTTCTCTCAATTGTTCTTGCATCTCTTCAAAGGTTAGTTGTTTCCCTCTGTGTGTTGTCTAAAAAGACGGCATGGAAGGTCAAGAGCGTGCTGGATGAGGGTTTGTTTTACGTGACATCGAGTTTGCTTTGTGACCATTTTGTTCTCCGGATATTTTATTGTCTACCAACTTCTTGAGAGTCTCTTCCATGAGTCGTTGAGTATCGGTGACTTGTGACTGATTCTTTGCAAGTTCTCTCAGTAGTGCCACGAGTTCAACAACTGTTGGTTATGGTTTGGTAGCCATTCTATCAACAAAATGGCTTCTTTGTCTCTTCCTGCTATAAACTCTCATTCACTATTCACAAGCTGGCAGGATTGAAGTGCTTTGATACCACTGTAATGTTCCAAATAATTCCAACTGAAACGAGTTACATATTCCAGAATGGCCGTATGGATGTGACCACATATGCACAGACTAGAAGGCCGTATGGACTGAAATAGAGGGTAAATACAGAGGTCACACGGTCGGGTATTACTGGCCGTATACTAGGCTCTAGAGGGCTGTACGGTGTGCCAAGGGGAGTGTGAGAGGTACAATAGATGGAAGTGACCGTACAATGGGGAGAAATGGACTATACGATGGGAAGAAATAGGCCGTACAGTGACTATGAGTGAAGTAGGAAAGAGCGATTGGGAGGGCTGTACAGAATGGCCATACGGTGGTATGATGATGCCGTACAATATATACTACCAAACGTAGAATGATGGTTGGATGCTATGTGAAGGCCAAGGTATCCATATGGTGAGTGTATGGAAGGTTGGTGCGATACAAGGTAATTCGGTGATGCCACTTTAGAATGCAAAATGCAATATATTAAACACAAATAATTTGTAGAAGCCATAATCCGAAAAGATACATACTTGTTACTAAATAGTAATGATATTTCCACATACAAGTAATGCTTTGATTTGCCAGATTCGAGCCAAGTAAAACATAGACGAAATAGGGTGAGGGTTAAATCCCACCGAATCTAGAGAGCCAAGTAGAGAAGATCTTTCATTTCCGAAATGGCGAACAATCCAAAACTCCAACAAGAATTCGTAGTATATAGAATTAATCCAAAAAAAAACCCCTAAGACTACCTACAACCCGTGCTTAAATACTCGTTGGGAAAACTTTCTGAGGGTGTACAAAGATAGTCGACAGTGACACAAACTACGGAAACAAAATACAAATGGGTACAAGATATATTAAATCAATTGAGCCATTAACAATAGTTTGATAAATGATTTATTTTATAATGGGAATATTACAATATATGTTACCAATATCAATAGCATCGTGTTTGGACATATGCTAAATTTGTGGCAGCCCGATAAATCCCTCTTTATGGCGATGTATGAAAAGATGCTTGAGAATTTGAGGATGCATGTTATTATCATAATATTTAATAAAAATAGTAAAGTGCAATTAATAATAATAAGTAATTTGTTAATTGAAAAGATATGACTTAATTAAAAGAGAGGAAGTGACAAATTGATAATAAGACATGTCTCTAGGATATGACAATATATAAAAGAGAAGTTGATTTGATGAAGACAGTGTGGCATGTGAAATGAATGAATAAAAGTCAGCGGTGAATGAAGAGTAAAGCAGAATAAAAAAAATATACTTATATAAAAGCTGATCTATGTATAAGTGTGTGTGTGTCTATATATATATATGCATAAAAGTTAAAGGTGTGAATTGTAAAAAGAAATGATTATATACATATAGTAGAGTAAATACATTGATCAGATTTTTATTTGATATATATATATATATATATATATATATATATATATATATATATATATACTTCTATAACATATATATGGAAGAGTAAAGTTATTGGCTAACTTCAAGTAGAGATTTATCTATATGTATCAGGAGAAGAATATTGTAAATAAAGATATTTCATCATTGAAGGCTGATTTCTGAAGAATCCATGTTGATCATCAATTGGGTAAGCAGCATCGCCAAGGTGGAGAAGCAGTTTGAGTGCATTCGGTTGGTGCTCATGAAGACGGTAGTGGGGGTTAGTACTTCTAGTAGGTCAGAGCCAACAAAGTTTGGGAGTTGGAGTTTCTAGTGAGTCGGTGCTTATAATCATAGAGGTTGTAGCCTCTAGTAGGTCGGAGCCTATAAACCAATTTGTAAAAGAACAAGTTTGTATATAAAGCAATAAATTTGTCGTGGTTTTCTTCCGCATTGGATTTCCACGTGAATCATTGTGTATTTGTGTTCATGAGCATAATTATCTATTTCAGCATCTAAGGTTATTATATAATTTATAAACACTAAACTTATAATTTCTACACTTTTAGCATCTAATTCACCATTCCTGAAATCTTTAAGAATGTAGCACTTGCTTCCAACTACCTTAAAATATTTTACATTGGGCGAGTATCCATACCATAATTCAAAAGGTGTTGAATGAGTACCTTTCTTGATTTGCACACAGTTCAAGGTATAGACAGCTGTACTTACAGCCTCTCTCTAGTATTTCAAAGCACCATTCTTCTCCATCATGAGTGTCTTAGCATAGTCCATTACAGATCTATTTCTTCTTTCAGCAATTCCATTTTGTGGAGGGGTCCTAGGTGCAGATGTCTGTCATTTGATTCCTCTGTCATTACAAAATATCTCAAACTCATTTGATGTAAATTCTCCACCTCTGTCAGATCTCAAACATTTCAGGCTTTTGTCTGTCTCCTTTTCAACTCTTGTTAAGTACCACTTCTTAAACATTTGAAAAGCATCATATTTTTGTTTTAGAAACATAACTATCAGTATCCTAGAATAATCATCAACAAAGAGGATAATGTACTTGTCACCCTTGTAGCTTTGCACATTACTTGATCTACACAAGTCAGTATTGTTAAATTGTACCTTCTGTCGAATTGAATTGTCCTAGAGTTAATCCCTCTATGGTTATTGTTAATCATTAATTATACATACTCTAATATATATATATATATATATATTGTATGTTATATATTATATATAATATAGATATGTTATAATTAATAATGTTTTAATTAATGATTAATTAATATATATAACCATAGAGACATGTCTCTTCACAAGACATGCCTCTTGAAGATATATTTATATATCTTGGAAATTTGCAATTGAAACACATAGAATTACAACAATGTTATTACATTTGCAGAGATCCTAAATTTAACAAGTATGAACAATCTCCAAAATTTCTTTAGAGGTGTGAGTCTTGCTTTTAAAACTAGATTTTGTCATCTTGCCTATCTGACATTGTTTGCAAATTATATTGTCAGATTTCTTCAATTTAGGCAAAGTTTTCATGTTTCTGATACTCACTAAGTTATCAAAGTAAACATGACATAACTTCTTGTGCCATAACCACACATCATCAAATTCTACAACAAGACAAATAGCATCATTCATATCAAGATAATATAGATTACCTCTAGTTTGATCACCTTGTCCAATTAGTTTCCCCTCAATATCATAGATCTTAGCTAACTTGTTCTCAAACTCAACTTTGCAACCTGAACTATTCAATTGTGACACACTCAACAAATTATAGTTAAGTCCTTCAACATATTAAGCATTGTCACACAATATCTTTTCTGTGAGTTTGATAGATTCTTTTCCTTTTATCAGACAGGGTGCATCATTACCAAACCTAACACTATTTCCATCATAATAATTCAGGATAATGAAATTACTTTTATCTCTAGTCATGTGATGTGAACACCCACTATCAATGATCCATCTGCCATTCTTGTTCACATAAGACACTAGTGCAGTTGCCTCATTCTCATCAGAATCATCCTTCACTGCAACATAAACCACTTCATCATCATGGTCATCCGATCCATCTTTGGTTTTCTCTTCTGCAATGTAACAAGACTTCTTGCCTTTGTCTTTGTAATCTTTGTTATCTTCATCTTTTTTACTTCTGTATTTGTCTCCACTTCTATTCTTCTTCTTCTCTGGACATCTAGCAAAAATATGACCAACCTCATTGCAATTAAAACACATGATAGGTAACTTACCTTTGAATTTGCCTTTGCCTCTATGAAATCTCCTTGCTAGCAATGCTTCAAGCTATTCTACATCCGTATCACTATCACTAGAAACAAATTTCACCTTTTTCTTCTTCTATTAGGTTCCTTTAATGACAACTTAGCTTTGAAAACATTGTCAGATTTGAAGTTATCAAAATTAGAGAGCTCAAAGGCAGTGAGCCTACCTACCAAACCTTCAAGAGTCAGATTAGAACCTGGTCTACATTTTAATTCTTGTATGGAGAAGACTCTAATAACATAGATGGGCAGTAGTGTTCTCAATACTTTGCTTAATACAATATCATCATTTATCTTACCAGTAGCTCCTCTTATAGCATTAACATCTTCTATTCTAGAGCAATATTGAGCAACATTCTCACCTTATTGCATCCTCATATCATCGAACTTACCTCTAAGACTTTCAGATTTGGCTCTCAAAACATTTGCATCTCCTTCATAAATGGTGTGAAGAGCATCCAACATCTTCTTTGCAGATTCACAACCCTTGATGTCATCAAACTCAGCAAAACTTAGGGCAGAGGCAATCTCCAACATTGCCTGATTGTGTTCTGTCTTCTTTTTCAAATCATCAGTTGTTAGGGCTCCAGAAGGATTGGCATGCTCAATGGAGATAGTAGATTGAGCATGGTCTCCAAGACCTCCTAAGTGTAGCTTCATCAAACTTTGCCATGCAGGGAAGTTCTCTTTATTAAGCTTGGGTACCTCTCTTTTTCACATCTTGATCTTTTGCTTCTAGTACCTTCAAACTAGTCCTCTTTAAAACTATGCCGCTCTGATAGCAATTGTTGGAATTCTTTAGAATAACTGGAGGGGGGGGTGAATCAGTTATCCAAGGTCCAGATGTACAAATAAAACTTTTCAATGCTTAGTAGACCCATATCCATAAAACCTTATTATGCATGCATCCATTAGATCATACATCTCCTAAACTTTGTAGGTTAATGTCCTAGGTCAAACCAACTTTGCAAAAATGTAAACATAAAACATAACAGATTCAATAACACATTTGACACAAGGATTTTACGTGGAAACCAATTTGGGAAAAACCAGCAATAACATGCTACTAATTCTCACTCTTCTAAAGTGATGCCCTGTGAAAGGCCAACCTTGTTAAAGGTTACAATACACATTGTCAAATGTGACCTAGTTCAAAAATCTCAATCACCCTGTTAAGAGTGTGTCTTGTTAGAGGACTTTAGATCATTCACTTGTAATGTCACCCAGTTAAAGGATTTACAAATGACTGTTAGGTCAACCTTAATCCAAAGGATTTACCCTAGACTAATACAATGATTAGAAAGTAATAGTAAGCCTTTGATTTGATAACAAATTACAATTCACTTGTAGATTATAGATCTTTGTTTCAGGCCTCCATTCTGCTTGGCTTTCACACACTTCAGCTGTGATAGCTTGTTCAGCCTTCAAGCATTCATACTCTTAAGCCTTCTTGCTTTGCATGCCAATTGTAGTCTCTTTTGTTTGGTTATTGAATGAAGCAATACCCTAGACTCCTTGTCTTCCTTAGGTTCTTGCACATGACAACCTTTGCTTCTAACCAACTCTCCCTACAAATAAAGATTTAAGATCTTTTGCCGCTTAACCAAAATCGTCCATTTTAGCGTTAGCTTGGATTAGATATGATACAATGAATCTACCCATGTTTCCATTTGGTTTCTCTAGAAACTTCTTCCTCAATCTTCCTTGAATTCGCCACAAAACGGTTTACCTTGAATTTTGTGCCACCTGCTCATCATATTTATCTTCCACATGCTTCACACAATTCAAGAAAACAAAATAGTCGGCCCAGATTCGTCAAATCTACGATTTAACATGAATACTGGCACTCAACATCAATATGTTGTCACTTGGCTTCCATACTGTTCTTCCACTTGGTCAACACTACTTTACTCGGCAAACAATAAAGTTTATTGATGCTCAGCATCAACTAAACTTTACTTGACTTACACTATGTTCACTTAACATACACTGAATCTTCACTTTACTTGGCTCCAACTAATTTTCTACTCGGCTTGGACTAACTTTGCTCGACACCTACTACTGTGCACTCGGTCAAGCTTGGCAGACTCAATTCTTCTTACTTGTTTTTCTAGACTTAATTAGTGTATCCAACATTTGCAGCCTTAAGTAGATAAACAATACACTATTTCATCACTGTCTTAACTAATCTTTGTACTCCTTTTTCATACCATAACCCAACCTTTCCTCTAGGTGCTCTTCTTATCTCATTTGATCAAATCTTCTTCATCAATCAAACAAATGATAGTACTCAAATCAACTAAGCAGTTGTTTTACTAGCAAGTAGCAAGTTTGACATCAGTGACAAAACTATGGTTGAAACACATCTTCATACTTATATCAATCTTTTCTCAACATTTAGGAAATGATTGTTTAATGATAATATAGTAGTATCATAGGGTATTTGTGATGTCCCCAGAGTGGGCCCCTAACGGAAGGTGACGTAGGTCTGTCCGTGCGGTTTGTCGCTACCACGTGTCCGGGGTCCTCGCTAGTGAGGCTATCCTGGGGTTGCCCCCTTAACGCAATCTGAATTTGGGGGTTCGTTTGGGGGCAGTTTGTGGAGGATTTAGTGTCTTTGGCAACGGTTTACATCAGACATCTCCAGCAGCAATACCAGGTGCACATATTGAGGTTTTTGATTGTCAAAGGTGTTGCATACAAATAGTTGACCAGTCAGCACTGTCATTGCATTGTTGGTTATCTCCAGTTATTAGTTGCTGTTGTAAACCAGTCATCTATCATATAATCTGAACTGGGTTATTGTCATGTCATAGCATTGCATTGTCAAGGGTTTGATGTATTAGAACTGCGTAGTTGTGACAGTCCCCTAAATCTGAGATTGTAAAATCAGTCATTAATGTAGATGCACAGCTCAGTCCATTATAATCAGTTGTAATCAGATTTGCATGCATTGATAGGATTGAAGGTTTATATGTTGTCATCAATCTATATTCATATGCATATGTATTAGACACCACAGTCCTTATATTCTGAAAGTATCAAATCTGAGAGTTTCCATATTCTGAATATTGTTATTGGTACTGTTATTGTTCATTACATTACATTTCGATATTGGCATTGTACTTTGTGGTTTTGTTGCACAACAATTAGCCCTATTCGCAGCTCTATTCAGTTACATGCCAAGTGTTTGACAAATTGTCTCAGTTCAGTTTGAGGGTTTCAGTGGCCTTTATAGAGAGGGTCATTACAGTGGTATCAGAGCTATAAGTCCTGCCATCCTGTGGAGGTCTTATAGGGATTTTGGAACAGCCAGATAGAGAGAAAAATGTTTGACAAAATGAAGGCCGGTCCAGATCAGGGAAAGGAAAGATTCTTACAGTTATTAAACACCTTAGCACAGGGACAGCGATCAGCAGAGCAGAGGACACAGGAACAGAGTTAGAGATTGGAGCTTATGATGCAGATGATGGCTCATCAAATGGGGTTGAACACTAACATAGGTGGAGGAAATAATCAGAATGGTAATAATCAAAATGGTAACAATCAGAATGGGAATAATCAGGATGGGACACATAATGGAGGTGAACAAATTGGGAACAATTTTGGTCATGCATCCCAGCAAGCTAGGACAGTGAGTTCGAGGCCCATGATTCCCACATTTCCTCCTAGAGCTCCAGAGCAGCCCGTACCTGAGCCCCAGATCACTGATATACAAGACCAGTTGAGGAGAGACTGGGAAGCCGGAGGTCCAGATTTTACTGCTGCAATTACCTTTAGGGAGTATATGGATGTGCGGATGAAGCATATGCCACGTGGACATGACAGGAACCAGAGCTATGAGCTACGGAAGAAAGTAGGGAAACTTGAGTTACCATATTATGATGGCTCGGGGAAGTCTACAGCAAGAGCTTGGGTTCGAAAGCTTGACACATACTTTCAATTGCACCCTATGCCTGAGGAAGAAGCTATTAAGTATGCAGCAATTCATCTGGATGGGTTAGCACACAGGTGGTGGCATCATGGTATGGTTACTATGGGTCATGCACACATTACCTCATATGTGGAGTTTAAGGAGAGACTGATTGAACATTTTGATAGGCCTAAGGATCGTACCTTCCCTATAACAGGCAGAAACTTGTATGAGGAGTTTAACAGACATACTGATTCGATACAGGGAGACATTAGCACAGCTTCAGGTAATGGTTTATCTGCATCATCTTCACAGGTAGAAGGGGTTACAGATGTTGTGCAGGCTAAGCCAGTAGTATTAGAAGGTGATATCACAAGTACACCAGATTGTGTGATTGACACAGATAGTGATTCCAGTACAGTTGGGCTGGATGAAGTTACAGCAGTTGAGGATACTGTCATGTTTGAGGATAGTACAGTTGATCAGATAGTGAGCATTCAGGACTTTGCAGAACATGAGTATCAAGCACAGTTGGATGCTTCTTCACATGAGATAGAGGCTAGTAGCTCTTCACTTGGTTTGGCAAGCCAGCTGAAGATAAGGGACAAGGATATTGTCGCGGCTTTATCTCATTATGACAGGATGCGTGGATTGATTGAGAATCACATTTGGATGATTCAACTGCAGGAGAGACAGAAAGGAGTCACAACAGGTTCTTCTTGTGACGACTTACAGCAGATCAAGGAAGGCATGGAGGCAATGAAGGTAAGTTACATACACCTACTGTCAGATCGCGATCATCTCCTTAATCTTGCAGGCATCTATTTAGATGCATTGAAGAAGAAGGAGGAGGAGGTTGACCGGTTTTCTCATGAGCTGGAGGATACTCGAAATTCCTTGGTGTGTATTCAGTTGGCTCTCCAAGATTCTGAGAGACATGTGGACGAGCGTTGTCTTGAGGTGAGCTCAGTTCGGGAGTTAGCGCGTATAGCAGGGACTTAGATTCCTTTTACAGTCAGATCACATGTTGATGATTTCTCAGAGATGATAGAGTTTATAGGAGAGTCCCAGGATCTGAGTATTACAAATGATAGCTATTCTGAGGTTACTCCCTTGGACAATGTACCAGGGATAGAGTATAGGAGTTCGACCAGTCAACACAATCATGTGTCTAGTCAGCTGAGAGTTGGCAAGCGAGACATTTCTATCGCTTGCAAGCATTTCGATGCTGCTCGTCAGTTGTTAGCAGTTTATGGATGGGGTTCTCCTACTAGTGATGAGCAGGGAGGTAGTTATCTTTCTTTGACAGAAATCCACTCTTTATGGGAGGCTATCCGGATTTTGAGACAGGATTATATGCAGTTGGTAGCTGACAGAGATCATCTTATAGAGTGGGGCAGTACAGCATACGAGGCATTAGTAGTCAAGGAAGAGGAGGTGAGCGAGCTTACTCGGCAGCTCGAGGTGACTTCTGAGATCCTTGAGAGAACACAGTTGGCTTTCAAGGAGTCACAGTCTTGTTTGGCTGAGGTAACCATGGAGTTAGGGCGACTGCAGTCTTTACCAGTTTCTATACAGTCCCAGACTATGGTGTCTAGTGATCCGAGGATGTCCACGGTTGAGATTGCTAGAGACAGTGGAGATGGGAATGCATCCATCCTAGATACTAGTAGTGGTATATCTTGTTCCCTTCCACTAGAGTCAAGCTCGGTTGAATTGGGGGTTGCAATTGAGCATTGTAGTCCGCTCGACATGATGGTGATCTCTACTACTGATGGCGTGGAGACTTGTGATATTGTACCAGAGATCATGTTTGATGCTGAGGAGTCGGTAGTTGGCATGGTTCCTATCAGTAGTACTACTCCTTTGGAGGTGTCTTCGGAGGTAGCGGCGAGTTCGGGCGTGGTTAGTGATCAGTTGCAATTAGTTTCATCGGGATTGCAGTCTGAGCCACTGACTGAGGTTGGTGCATTTTATTGGCCTTACACTGTGAAGTATACTCATCAGTTTACCTTTGATGACCATGTTGATGAGATGATGATACGTAGATGTACTTTGGTTTCTAGTGTTGGTCATCAGTTTTGGAATGGTTTGACTCCACCGGTAGAGAGTTGTGAGGCATATGACGTGGTGTTGGGTTTGGCGAGTGATAGTTGGATGGTTCATGATCAGGAGATTGGGGGTGATACTGCTGTTGTTGATGATTCAGCCGTAGTTCTTGTTTTCAATCCCTTGGCTATGCCATCTTCTCACTTAGCTAATGACCAGTCACAGTTGGTTGCATTATGTTTGCAGGATGAGTTGGTTGGTTCTTTTTACTGGCATTATATTTCAGAGTATATTCATCGGATTGCTTTTGATTCATGTATTCAGGAGTTGTTGGCAAATAGATTTGGTTTGAGTGATTGCTATCTATTGTGTGATGCCTATTGGCTGTCAACGGGGCATGGGAGTTATGGTGATGCCAGCATGGCTGGTGATCTGCAGAGACATGTTGACTCCAGTTGGTGTACAGTGTGTGGATTCTCTGCTCTTGGTGCAGTTTCATTTCGGAGTGTTCACCATTATTGCAGAGATGGATTGTGCGCTCTATGTAGGCCAGTGGGATGTGTTGATGACATTTGCTATGTTGATAGTTTCAGTTGTCCTCTCTACTTGGGTTTTGATATTTTCAGAGTTAATGTTTCATGGGTTCCTAACTGTGGCAGTTATGGAGTTAGAGTTCAATTGAGCAGTGGTTCACGATTCATTCATGGATTCCTCTTGGTTATTTTGCAAAGGATTTTGCAGGAGCTTGCGTTGGTTGACTGCAGTACAGTTCATGACTTCATTTGGGATCCAGGTGGATTGACTGGGTTGTTGTTCAGCCATTGCTTGGGGACAAGCAATTTCAGGAAGGGCGGATTGTAATGTCCCCATTTTTGGCTGACCTCGTATAGCGTGCCGGATTTGCCTATCCTCGACTCTCGTAGGCAAATGGTGTGGAAAGAGAGTCAATTCTGCGGATCAGATGGTCATATTTTGCTCTTGAAGAAGTGTTAAGAGGGTATATTTCATTATTATGTGTTATCAGGGCCTACATGTTATAATTTTAAGTTGAGTTGCACTTTTTATTTTATAAAATTACTTTATTATAAAAAGTGCATTATAATGAGATTTTATAAAGGATGTTTCTAGAAGTTCTAGAAAAAGTGCATTGTAATGAGATTTTATAAAGGATGTTTCTAGAAGTTCTAGCAGCTTCTTAGAAAAGGTGAATAAATAGAGGGCTGGGCCTCTCATTTGGACATGCTTGGATTTGAGATTTCTTCTACTTCTTCCATTGTGGAGCAAATTTGTAGTCTCTTGGGTCTGCAAATTATTTGATCTTTGGGAACGAATCACTCCCTTGGATTGGCGACTTTGAGGGTGTGAAATATCACCTGAATTGTTGCATTTGAGGAGTTGGTAATTCAGCCATCTCATTTGGACTTCATTGAATCAGCAGCAGCAATTTGGGGGTTCGTTTGGGGGCAGTTTGTGGAGGATTTAGTGTCTTTGGCAGCGGTTTACATCAGACATCTCCAGCAGCAATACCAGGTGCACATATTGAGGTTTTTGATTGTCAAAGGTGTTGCATACAAATAGTTGAACAGTCAGCACTGTCATTGCATTGTTGGTTATCTCCAGTTATTAGTTGCTGTTGTAAACCAGTCATCTATCATATAATCTGAACTGGGTTATTGTCATGTCATAGCATTGCATTGTCAAGGGTTTGATGTATTAGAACTGCGTAGTTGTGACAGTCCCCTAAATCTGAGATTGTAAAATCAGTCATTAATGTAGATGCACAGCTCAGTCCATTATAATCAGTTGTAATCAGATTTGCATGCATTGATAGGATTGAAGGTTTATATGTTGTCATCAATCTATATTCATATGCATATGTATTAGACACCACAGTCCTTATATTCTGAAAGTATCAAATCTGAGAGTTTCCATATTCTGAATATTGTTATTGGTACTGTTATTGTTCATTACATTACATTTCGATATTGGCATTGTACTTTGTGGTTTCGTTGCACAACAATTAGCCCTATTCGCAGCTCTATTCAGTTACATGCCAAGTGTTTGACAAATTGTCTCAGTTCAGTTTGAGGGTTTCAGTGGCCTTTATAGAGAGGGTCATTACAGTATTTAATAAGTTTGAAATTTTATATGTTGTATGACATTAATAAAATAATTAATCTATATGTTTCCTTTGAGTTCCCGTGAATGACTTTTGGATTGACTTGGAAGTGAAGACTTTTTGTGACTGTAAGAGTCTTTTGCTAGTACATTGGGTTTTGGCTTCTGATTTTGGTGGTAGCTGTTTGGGGAGGGGATCTAGCTGAAACTTTTGTGAAGGTTGATTTTGGTTTTCTTGAAATTGGAGCTGGATTTTGGTCTTCCTCAGTCTATTATTCTTTTGTATATTTTGTAGTCTCAAGGTAGGAGTTTTCCAATTTGAATATTGGTAGTGTACTTTCACAAATATTCAGCAGATTAAGTTACAAAATGGATTCTTTTGGTTGGGGTTTATCTTTGTTTTAGTCTATTCTTTGTCGTGCCTTTTCTCACGGACAAAATTCCATTAGTATTTCTCCTGTTTTCACCATTGTTTGTGGTGCTCATTATATCTACATTACCACTTTTAGTAATTCGAAGCTTTCATTTGATAGCTTTTGGGTTCCTTACCTTATATCTGCTTGGCTTTGTTTTCTATTTAGCTTGTTTCTGTCATGGTGCTACGTTTCTTTAAGTTTTCACTCCCATGCAGTCCTTACTACTGGCTGTTCAATATGATTGATATCGTTGCCATGTTTTCAGCTATTTCATGCTGTTCAATATGATTGATTTCCTTGCTGCTGGAGGCGTTTTCTTGGAAATACCACCTCTGGATTTCTTTGTACTAGCATTTCTTGCTAGGTTTTGTTCTGCCATGTATTTATCAGCTACGAACTATTTTTCTTGGCTACTCCACACTTTCTTGACCAATTGTTAGAGCGGCCTTTTCCTCAATCTTCTTGCAGCATTTTTCTTGGTAATATTTGTAGTTGGGTGTGAGGAGAGGGCAGTTTTCATCTGTACTGTTTTTGACTCTTCTGCAGGTTGTATTCTTCATCTAAAGATAGATATAAAAACTGAGAGCATCTCTCAACTCCTCTAACTCATTTGAGATCATCAGAACCAATAGTTGACTTACTATGAATAATAAGTCCCTCAAA
The DNA here is from genome assembly GCA_028749045.1 of Cupressus sempervirens. NCBI lineage: Eukaryota > Viridiplantae > Streptophyta > Pinopsida > Cupressales > Cupressaceae > Cupressus > Cupressus sempervirens. The sequence goes on from CM053784.1 coordinate 360,593,935, forward strand.
ATGGAGCCAAAACTTACCATAGGTCCACGAAAAGGTCCTCTAAACTCCAGTATCAGCCTACAAGGACCCAATAATAGCCTAAATGTAATGTCCCCTTTTTAGCATTCATACCATGATGTTGTCGTTAGCCTATTTCCCCACGGTTTTGTAGGCTAACCAGGACATTAAAGGGACTTAAAGGCCATTTGGCCTAGATAGTTTCAGTTGCAGGTCTTTCTGAGGGGTTTTGAGGCAACTTTGGGCATACTTACTATTTATAGTAAGTCATCTTGAGCATGGGCGGACATCTAGTGGCAACGATATGTCGATGGTAATTGTTTAAAATCGACAAGAAGACTTGTTTATCACTGATAAGATTTTTTATGCATTGATAAAGCTATTTTATAAAGTTAAATTTAAATATTTAACTTTATTAATGCATAGACTATAGTTTGTGGGAAATATTTAAATTAAAAGAGTCCCCTTTATTTTATAACACATTGGAGACATAAGTTACATAAAGGGAGTTATGTTTTATCCCACGTTGAGAAAACGAAGAATGGAGCCCTTGTGAGAACACTATAAAAGAAATGGAAGAGCTTCTTTTAAGTATGCTTGGAGATATCAAAAAAATTGAGAAAATTTCTGGAGATTATGTCTCAATAATTTGAAGGGCGAAATCCCTTCAAGCTGGAAATATTGACGCCATTGAAAGATATGGTCTTGAGATTCAACATAGTAGCAATCCGAAAAAAAAGATACGAAAAAACAGTCCGAAAAAGCGGAACCGAAAAAGCAGGCTGAAAAAGTAGATCCGAAAAAGCAGTTCGAAAAAGAAAAACGGAAAAGCAAAGCAAAAGGGTCAGCATTGAAGGAAATTATTACAGCCATCTACAACCAGGTTCTTTTGTTAGTATTGCTTTTTAGGTGTTATAAGTTTCAGCTGTAAGTGTGCATTATCATTTTGTAATCCATGTAAATGCCAAAGGTCTTGGCCATATTTCATGAGCATTGTATTTCTTCATTGCAATTAAGAAGATAATAGTTGCTGGTGTCATTTAAGCAATTTAATATCATTATTTATCAGCTAGTTAGTTTACACACCAACTGTTTGTAAAAATGTCAGTTGGCTGTAAGTGTTCATTTCTCATGCTTAAATCATATATATGCACTGAATATTGTCAAAATTAGTAGCACAATCATGTTAGGTCATTGTGTAGTCCATTTGGAGTTTTCTGGCACAAGATTCTTATTGATGCAAATTTAAGAAAGAGTCATTTAAAGCCAGTTGAAATACTATATCAGTCATACGTCCCTTGCATGTGAATTGTTTGATGAAATTCCTTGAGCTTTCATTAGTATTTTTGAGAGTAGATTTGAGGAGGGCCATTACAGTGGTATCAGAGCTATAAGTCCTGCCATCCTGTGGAGGTCTTATAGGGAATTTGGAACAGCCAGATAGAGGGGAAAGTGTTTGACGAAATGTCAAAACACTAAATTCAGAGCATTTATGTTTGAGCATGCGACAAGGGCCTTATAATTTCCGCAATACCAGAGCAAGACAAAATAGGATTTCAGACCTGCAGAGCGAACAATCTAGTTCATCCGTGCAGGTGGACATAGAATCCAGTCATACAGACACAGAGGAGGTATTCTTTGATCAAGACATCAATATGGGTGACCAAGATGACAGGAATACAGAATTAGGCAGAGGCGGGAATGCCAGTCCAGATCAGGGAGAGGAAAGATTCTTACAGTTATTAGAGACCTTGGCACAGGGATAGCGATTAGCAGAACAGAGGGCACAGGAACAAAATTAGAGAATGGAGCTTATGATGCAGATGATGGCTCATCAAATGGGGATGCAGATGATGGCTCATCAAATGGGGTTGAATGCCAACATGGGTGGAGGAAATAATCAGAATGGTAATAATCAAAATGGTAACAATCAGAATGGGAATAATCAGGATGGGACACATAACGGAGGTGAACAAGTTGGGAACAATTTCGGTCATGCACCCCAACAAGCTAGGACAGTGAGTTCAAGGCCCATGATTCCCACTTTTCCTCCTAGAGCCCCAGAGTAGCCCGTACCAGAGCCCCAGATCACTGATATACAGGACCAGTTGTGGAGAGATTGGAAAGTCGGAGGTCTAGATTTTACTGCTGCAAGTACCTTTAGGGAGTATATAGATGTGCGGATGAAGCATATGCCACGTGGACATGATAGGAACCAGAGCTATGAGCTACGGAAGAAAGTAGGGAAACTTCGATTACCATATTATGATGGCTTGGGAATGTCTACAGCAAGAGCTTGGGTTCAAAAGCTTGACACATACTTTCAAACGCACTCTATGCCTGAGGAAGAAGCTATTAAGTATGCAGCAACTCACCTAGATGGGTTAGCACACGAGTGGTGGCATCATGGTATGGTCACTATGGATCATGCAAACATTACCTCATATGTGGAGTTTACGGAGAGATTGATTGAACGTTTTGATAGGCCTAAGGATCGTACCTTCCCTATGACAGGCAGAAACTTGTATAAGGAGTTTAATAGACATGTTGATTCAATACAGGGAGACATTAGCACATCTTCAGGTAATGGTTTATCTGCATTATCTTCACAGGCAGAAGGGGTTACAGATGTTGTGCAGGTTGAGCCAGTAGCATCAGAAGGTGATATCACAGGCACACCGGATTGTGTGATTGACACAGATAGTGATTCCAGTACAGTTGGGCTAGATGAAGTTACAACAGTTGAGGATACTGTCATGTTTGAGGATACTACATTTGATCAGCAAGTGAGCATTTAGCACTTTGCAGAAAATGAGTATCAAGAACAATTGGATGCTTCTTGAGGCTAGTAGCTCTTTACTTGGTTTGGCAAGCCAGCTAAAGACAAGGGACAAGAATATTGTCATAGCTTTATCTCATCATGACAGGATACATGGATTGATTGAGAATCACATTTGAATGATTCAACTGCAGGAGAGATAGAAAGAAGTCACAACAGGTTCTTCTTGTGACAACTTACAATAGATCAAGGAAGGCATGGAGGCAATGAAGATAAGTTACATACACCTACTTTTAGATCGCGATCATCTCCTTAATTTTGCAGGGATCTATTTAGATGCATTGAAGAAGGAGGAGGAGGTTGACCGGCTTTCTCATGAACTGGAGGATACTCGAAATTCCTTGGTGTGTATTCAGTTGACTCTCCAAGATTCTGAGAGATATGTAGACGAGCTTTGTCTCTAGGTGAGCTCAGTTCCGGAGTTAGCGCGTATAGCAGGGACTCAATTTTCTTTTACAGTCAGGTCACATGTTGATGATTTCTCAGAGATGATAGAGTTTACAGGAGAGTCCTATTGGTTATCAAAATCGATGGTTAGAAACCTACGAGCCTTGCCTGCTCGATGCTGGGTATCTAACTGATTTTGGCCAACGTGATAGGATTGAATCCTCTGCGCTTTAGGTTCCGCTGGACCAAGGCCTGTTTACCCAAATTCCAAAACTCGGATGCAAAATGTATTTTAGCGGATTGCAAAACAAATTCCTTCAACTGGCAAGTGTTAAGGAAAACTTCTAGATATAACTTCAAACGTGGATCGATTATTAGGATTGTATTATGCTGAAAAAAAATGTTAAAGCGATTGCTTAATAAAGGAGTTTTAAAGAAAGAAGATGAAAAATTGCCAGCACGTTATCTTATAACCAGCGTCTAATTCCAATTGGGTGATAGAGTCAAATATATATATATTTTTACATACAACTTTATAACATTGATAATGTAATCTTTGCTCAAAAATTTACTAATTATGACGCCACAAGTTATTATATTTTAACATTTTCAGAATTGTCTATTATGCTTTAACCATTAATGGACACAATAGATACAAATAACAGGAAATGCTTATTCCTATGCTATTTGTATTTGTCAAATCCGAAAACAATTAACAACTTAGTGTTCTTATCAAATTAGAAAATTATAAACAAAGAAATGATCAATATTACAAAGGACGAACTATATGTATTACAACTCTAAAACAATTGAAATCCTTCCAATTTTTATTTGATAGATAAATTATACTAAAGACCCTCAGCTTCCCGGAGCTCTATTCAGCACAATAAGGTCCACCAAATGTCTGCATCAGCGCTCAAAAGATTACAATCTCTATGCTTGGTTCAGAAATCCAACTTCTCCTTTAAAATAAAATGAATTTCAAGCATGTATGCACAATGATGACAAAACTCTATATACTTTTTTTTTTAAGGAAATAAATCTTCTATCTCTTGTCTCTCTTTTTCTGTGCTTTACATCACATATTTAAAGACAATCAAAGGTTGTCGGTTGCTTTCCAAGCAACACACCTTTACATAACAAATAACTAAATATTAAACATAAGATTGATATTCGAATAATTCAACCACCTATTTATTCTTCAATGGTGATTAAAATTATTCTTGAAAGGTAAAATTAAAATATTCCTGTCTCCATTCACGTAGGCTTCTTCTCTCAACATATGCCATTATTAAACCCTTGCACACGACTGGCTCGTTTGGACGCAACTTTATTATGCGCCATGTGAGACTTCATATGATTTCAATATTGCTGAACACTCACATCATGTTATGCGTTCATCTGAGACTTCTGACTATCTTTGTTGGCTCACGCATAAATCTCCATAAGCTCGAACTTCATGCCCTCATCTGTCTTCTGACATTCTGGAGGGGGTCTTTTACTTTTTTCTTTACGCATAACTGCACATTGGATGTATTGATCCGCCCTCAACGTGAAGTCTCCATCTTCCATGCTTGCTCCTATGTAACGCACAGATTGTTTTGAACCGTCTCTGCAGATCGAATAAACTCCAAGTTGTAACGCTCGTTTCCGGATACCTCAATGTTTGTTGATTTAGGCAGAGCATGTTCAGATACATTTTCACTTCCATGGATAACATCATCACAATCAACTCTTTTGCTTCCACGTAAGAGTCTTCCTCTGCAAGCATCCTCAGACTTGCGGAAGAATACATTATTGTTAGATATAGCAACAACAGTATAAATTTCATGCCCAGACGGCTCTTAAGTTTTGAAATAATAATAAATTGTTTCTTAAAATCAAAATTTCCGATTCTGCCTATACTGAAACTCCTGCATCTGCATCTTCCAATTGCAACTCGATAACCACAAATTTATAACGCCACTTGTTTCAACGTCACTGCTCAACTTCTGATTATTTGCTCTTTTGATGAAATGGATTTCCATTGTTCGTGTTTGGGGAATGAATTTATGTATTCAGATTTCAATCAATGCTCTCTTCTTGCAATGATTGGATGCCCTAATCAGACCCATTAACTATCATTGGATATACTGAAGGTGGCATAGACTCAAATACGAGTGTATGCTGTCCAAGTGCTCATTACATTGTTATAACGTTCCTTTATTTATATTCAATAACTAAATGGTATTGTTCGATCTCAATAGTCTCCAATTCAATATGGCTCTGTCTCAAAATACGCTGATCCCAATTCTTTGTACAGGTCAATGCTGCATATTCTGTAGCTTGCCTTTATTAATATAATGTCTGGAGATTCATCGTTGCCTTCCTGATGAATATATGTATTCCTCATAAGGGATGCTGAAAGTTATGAATAGTCTGCTTATTTGGCTCTGTCTATCCTTTAATAAAACATCTGCAACTTCTAATACCTACTGCTGTACAATCTTTCTTTGATATCTACAGCTGGGCTGTATTTAAGTGTCTTAGTTTGATGCTTGCCATCAAATATCTATTTTTCAAGAAATATATTGGTCTACGTGAAATCTGTTCTCACTTTTCTTATCCACTTTGCTACTACCATGACAGCAACCATATCACAACAAGGACCATAATAGCTCACCAGGTCTTCATGTATATGTTCAAGAATATCATAACATTCCGATGAATGATCGGATAAAATGTTTTGAGTGGACACTACAATTTGCAAAAATATCCAGGCTCCATCAGTGGCTCTGATTGGGGACATATGCCCCTTGTGGGCATAGTGAGATTCCAGCTATCTCTGGAGGAGCAAACCTGGTGACAAATTGAAAGAAGTCAATTTGCATACTTATATATATAAGAATCTAAACAAACAAACAAATCAAAATAAATAAAAAAGGGGAACAATAAAAAATAAAGAAGAGCATAATAACTTCCCTGTCGAGCTTATTGAAAAAATGGTTTGAGATACTGTCCATGAACCGGGAAATCCTGAACATGACCATTTGTATCCTGCAGAAAATAAGATTGTTCTCCCGCTTGATCAAAGATTATGAAGGGTCCGAGCCATAACGCCTCCGAACTTACCATGCTTTCCTTTGTCCTGATCCCTAGCATTCCATTTTAAAACCCAATCTCCTGCCTTAAAAGATCGGTTAGAAGATTTTTTATCATGAAGAAACTTGACGTGCTGTTGCTTATTTATATTTTGTTCCTGCGCTATTCTTCTTACCTCATCTAGCTCAATCAAAGCATTTAACCTATTTTCCATAAAATTAACATCTTCTAATTGCTCTTCGGAAACAAATTTGTAAACAAGTAACAAGTTATTTAAGGGAAGCTTGGCCGCTTCACCATAAACAAGATTAAATGGAGAGAAACCTGTTGACTTCTTTACCGTGATTATGTTTGCCCATAATGCCGAATTTAGCTTTGAATCCCAAGCACGTTTATTATTTTCTAGCATTCTTCTGATGATCTTCAGAATGTTTTTATTGCTAGATTCTGCTTGTCCATTACCTTGGGGGTGATATGGAGATGAGTATGAAAATGCAATACCATACTTCCTGCAAAACTCAACAAATTCGTTAGACCTAAAACACATACCGTTATCTGTTACGATTTTTTGCGGGACTCCAAATCTAGTCAAGATATTTTCCATAAGAAATTTAATAACCACTTTACTTGTTGACTGCCGAATTGGTATAGCTTCCACCCATTTGGTAAAGTAATCAGTGGCTACTAAAATCCAGCTATGTCCACCACTTGACTTTTCACTGATTTTTCCTATAAAATCAATCCCCCACATTTGAATGGTTCCTCTGCTTGCATTGTCCTTAATGGGAGAGCACCATCATATTTTAATTTACCGGAGAATTTTTTACAGGCTTCACATTTTCTAATATAAGCATGACAATCCTTGAAGAGCTGAGGCCAATAGTACCATGCTTGCAATATCTTATGAGTCGTAGTCCTTGCTGAAAAATGACCCCCACAAACCCCTTCATGCATTTCCTTGAGAATAATTTCTGATTGCGCAATATCTAAACAAAACAATAGAATTCCATCCTGATTTTTCCAATACAAATCACCCTGAATTAAAACATACTTTGCAGCTTGTAACCTTATGGTCCTTTTCTGATTCTCATTTAAATCATCTCTACATTTAGTATGCTGCAAGTAATATACTATAATTGTGTACCAAGGGCATCTCCCAATACTAACTTTAGCATGTTCATCACTAATTTGGTTGACTTGCACAGCCTCCAAATTTGATTCTGCCATAAGCTTAGCTAGACCCTGCCCTCTGACTAATTTAGTAATCTGAATATCTATATTGAACTCTTGGATCTGATTTATCCAACGACATTGTCTTCCAGTGGTTTCAGATTGTCTAAATATGTCTTTAATGGCAGCATTTGGCACATAGGCAATAACTTTAGCCCCTACTAGGTAAGGTCGAAAAGATTTAATTGCCTTAACCAAAGCATAAGCCTGTTTTTCATTTATATCATAATTTAATTCAGTGGCTTATAAACTCTTACTAAAGAATGCAATTGGTTGCTCGTATCCTTCATCGTTTTTTTGTAGCATGACCGCGACTATGGTATGATAAGAGGCAAATGAAAATAACTGGAACGGCTTCTTAAAATCAGGAGATTTTAGAACCGGGGCTTCTTTTATAGCTTGCTTTATCTTGGAGAATGCCCCTACAGTCTCATTATCCCAAGCAATTTTAGCACCCTTCTTAAGCATCTTAGAAATAGGTTTAACAATTTCAGCAAAATTAGAGACGAACCTTCTCACAAAATTTATTTGCCCAAAGAAAGATTGGATTCCCTTAGTCGTTTTAGGTATTTGAATGTTATCAATGGCTGCTACCCGTTTGGGATCAATTCTAACCCCATCCTTGGAGACGATATGACCCAACAATTTCCCTTCAGTCACCCCGAATTGACTTTTTTAGGGTTCAAGGAGATTCCAAATTCAAGAGCCCTTATGAAAATCTTTTCTAAATGCTTACAATGGTCTTCTGCTTTCTTTGAATAAGTAGTAAGGTCATCTTGGTAGACAACCATGATCCAGTCAATCAATCCATCGAAAGCAACATCCATTGCCCTTTGAAAGGTAGCCCCTGCATTTGTTAACCCAAAAGGCATCCTAGCATAGACATAGGTACCCCAAGGTGTGGTAAAAGCAGTCTTGTATTGTTCGGATTCTTTCACTTTGACTTGATTATAACCCGAGAATCCATCCATCATAGATAGTAATTCATTACTGGTTACCTTTTGTAATAAAATGTTCATGTTAGGTAATGCATAATTATCCTTAAGGGAAGATATATTCAAGTTTCTAAAATCTATACATAACCGTATATCTCCATTCTTCTTTCTAACTGGGACTAAATTCGAAACCCATGTGGAATGCCTTATAGGCTTTATAATTCCGGCATCTCTTAATTTGATGAGTTCATCTTTCATTTTTGGAGCTAATGTTGGATTTATCAGACGTTGTCTTTGTCTAAATGGTTTGGCATCGGGTTTAAGAGGTATTTCATGCTGAAACAAATCTTCCCTATACGCTTTAAGCTCATCATAGCTCCAAGCGAAGACGTGTCTATATTTTCTTAATAAAGCAATTAGGTCAGCCCTTATTTTTTATGACAACTTCTTCCCTATGTAAACCTTTTTGGGAGAACTTTCACTTCCCAAATTTATTTCCTCTTATTTCATTTTGGATCTTGGTAGACTTGCTATTTTTTGGACTTTCCTTTTCGTCGAAGATTTATTCTAAAGAAACAAGACCTTTTGGTATTTTATTGGTTTTTAATTGCATTATTTCCTTTCCAAACAATGTTTCCTTACCGTCTTCTTCTTCTATGTACCCATTCCAATCAATGAATTGATTTTCATAATCTTCTTGGCAAGTCAAAAATTTAATGATATCATTATCGTCCTCAAAAACTTGCCAATTTTGAACATTGTCTGGTATAGAAGGTCTATTTTTCATTTCAACCTGGATAACTTCATCAAATGGGATATCCATTTGCCTAATAGCTAGATTAGCCATTGTATCAGCTAGGTAATTGGTTGATCTATCGACCCACTTGATTGAAAAGGCATCAAAGAATTCTATCAAATCCCATACATAGTTCCGATATTGTTTTAATCTCGGGTTCCTAGTTGAAAATTTATGCCTAATTTGTGAAACAATTAAATCCGAATCCCCCAAAACAGCGAGCATTTTAATCCTATATGCTTTAGCAATACCAAGACCAATGACTAACGCCTCATACTCAGCAATATTATTAGTGCATTCAAAATTTAGTAAGAAAGAAAATTTAAAAGTTTTACCTGACGGTGAAACAAAGATAATGCCAGCCCCATTTCCTTCCTTACTACATGCGCCATCAAAAAACATTTGCCAAACATCATTACAATTTTCTTTTACATATATTGAAATTGGATCAACAATCTTAGAAGTAGGTTTGGTTATGCTTACTTGGAAGTTGTCCATGTCCGAATGGCAAAAATTAACCTCGGGATCCGAAATGTAATCTTCAACCAAATAGTATGACTGAGGTTCCCTTTCGATTCGTATTTCCTTGCCTCCCACAGGTATAGTAGCATAAGACATATCTAACTGCACATGACCTCCAACCAAATTTGACCATTGCCTAGATAACAACATACCATAACTTGCTGATATTTCAACTACTATAATGTCAGTTCTATATGATATATGCGGAAATGATGGAAAACGAAATTCAACATTTTTAATTATTCCAACTACAAGTATAGATCTGTTATCCATGGCATAACATTTTCCAAAAGGAGTATCAACTTTAAGTCCTATTTCCTTCATAACATCAGCAGACATAATATTGACTGCTGCGCCAGAATCAATCATACAATTTTTTTACCAATTTATTGTTTATCAACAATATTAAATAGAACGGGTCCACTTGATTTGTCCTCTTATTTAATGTTGTTCCTAGATACACAATAGGTGTTTCTTCATTATTTTTAACATCATCCTTATTGTCAATATCTTGCACACTAGACAATATCTTCACAGTTTCCTGCCTGTAATCAGAAAATTTCATCATATCCATTACAGGCACAGTAATCTTTAATTGAGATAAAGCATGACTCATAAAACTATGACAATCAGATATTTTCTTGCCATTAATTTGCACAATTGGTTGCTTGGTAATTTTATAAGTTTGATTACCTTCCTTTTGTTTGGTTTGAGCTTGATTTTTAGGCTTCTTAGATGCTTCAATCTGCTGCTGATTCCTAACAAATATACCAGCAGGAGTCCCTTGATCAGCATTATTTTCTTTATTCCTTCTTTGATATGTATGTTTAGCATGCTCAACTGCTGCAATAGTATAAACTCTTCTTTCTTCTGGTGTTAATCTACGAAAAGTAGGATTATCTTCTTCATTTGAAAAGACTTGCTGAGTACATTGCTGCTGGTTAGAGCCCCTCTAATAATAATCAGCATTTTGATCTTCATCCCCAGAGTCATCATCATCCCTTCCCCATATTGGTTCAGATGATATTGTGTTGACTACGGGTTGTTCCTCATTTTGATTTCTTTCTTCAAAAATATCTTGTGCAACAATACAATGATTAGGATCATGGGGCAGCTTGCACGCATCACACCATGGGCCATCATCAACAATATTCACTTTCTTCAAAGGATCAGGTGAATCTTTAGCATGAATTGGCCTCTCCGGTTTTCCATCCTTCCAGTTTGTGTTATAAGGCATATCATGTAATTTTACTCTGTCATTTCTATTAAAAGGTGGCCTCTCACTTCTACCTTGTTTGACTTTTATCTCTTTTAACATATCCATTATTTCTTTGAGTTCATCCTTCTTAGAATTTTTTGGATTATACAATTTGGAATCATCCCTCTTATTAATTCTTCCTGCCGCTTTCCTATCATTTTCAATGGTCATGGCAACTTTGAAAGCTTGGGGTAGCGAGGAAGGTCTATGAGATCTTATTTCATAGTGAGTTTTGCTATCAAAGGCACTTAAATAAAAATCAATCAAGAATGAATCTATGGGCCTAGTTTCTCTTGGAATTCTGTTGAGGACTTTATTAAATCTTTTGTTAAACTCTGACACTGATTCATTTGAGTTCTTCTTAATGCTAGTCAATTCGTGTGATGCAAAAGATGTATCAGTGTGATCCCCGAATTGCTCAATAAATTGATCTACGAAATTACACCAGCCAGAAATTGATCTATCTAGCAAACTTCTATACCATTCCGTAGCGTCATCAGTTAATGATTGAACAAACAATTTCATAAACACATCTTCATGTTCTTCAAAAACTTCAATCACATTTTTCAGGTTGACAACATGTCTTTCAGCTGATTCAGTTCCATTTCTTGAAAATTTTGGGATGGCATTCCTCAAATCATTTGAAATAGGATTCGGATATCCTTGAATCCCATTGAAATCAAGCTGCCTATAGCGTTCAATTGCCATAGGTTGCCGCATCACTTGGTTTCTATTTCTTTGATTTTGAGCCACATATCCTTGAAGGTTTTGATTATTGTTATTCTGATTTGCCCCATAAGGTTGTCTAGTATTCCCACTATTTTGCTGAATTCCTCTATTATTTTGTCCATTGTTCCATGCTCGTTGATTATTATATCTATTAAAATTGTTATCTTGATTTCTCTCTCTTCTATTCTCAAATAGCGGATTATCATGATTAGTAGCATATTGTGCCTCCAAATTCTTTCTGTGAGGTGGACTATACCTAGGCGGAGTATTTTGATCCGATTTTTCTTCCCTCCACCTATCTGATCTTTGCTTATTAGAAGGTTTAGGTGGGGAAGTAATAAGGTCTTTTGACATTCCTATTTTCGCTAAGATATCATCCGGCTGCATTTTTAACGCTTTTGCCAAAATTGCACTATTTCCATTCGTAGTTTCAGCCATTTTCCTTATTATCATGCCCCATTGCATTATTTGTTCTTGTTCATCATCGTCTTCCATACGAGTTATTTCACATTGAGGTTCTTCATCAATTCTAGGAATGTGAAAGAATGGGTTTTCTTCTTCATTGTCTGGGCTATTATGTCTTGATTCACAAACTTCAGGTTGTTTATTAGCTCTTTCTTGAAAATTTCTATGTCCTGTATAAAACATCTTTGCCTTTTGATTTTTGCCTTTCTTATTCTTTGGCTTCTTTTCAAAAGTGAGTTGCGCAAGTCTTTTAGGCTAGGGGTTTACCGATCTTCTACCCCACATACACTTGCAAAATTAAATAAATGCTGATCCAAATATACAACAGAGTCGCCAATTTCTTTTAAACACAAAGAAATGAAAATTTAGGTTCTTTATCCAGCAGAGCTTTACGCCAATAACTTGAAAAACAATTTTCTGAACGAAAGAAAAGAGATCTCCTTTTAGTTACTGATTTTATGTGAATTAGATAAAATGAAAATTTTAGCCAAAATTTTAAGACTTTTGAGCACAGCTTTGAAATTTTTAGAAAAGATTTGTAGATTTTATCACAATGATGATTAAAAATCTGAATGTTGGAATCTGAAAATTATAAACGACAAATGGAAATAAAAGAAAACTTACTAATGTATCTATATCTAAGTGAAAGAAAACGAAATCAGAAACCTTACCTTTAGGCTTTTGCCTAAATGAAACTCTAAATTGGTCCTGGAGTAAGTAAACCTTACTTGCGACATTTCCTAGTAGAGTCGCCAATTTGTTGGTTATCAAAATCGATGGTTAGAAACCTACGAGCCTTGCCTGCTCGATGCTGGGTATCTAACTGATTTTGGCCAACGTGATAGGATTGAATCCTCTGCGCTTTAGGTTCCGCTGGACCAAGGCCTGTTTACCCAAATTCCAAAACTCGGATGCAAAATGTATTTTAGCAGATTGCAAAACAAATTCCTTCAACTGGCAAGTGTTAAGGAAAACTTCTAGATATAACTTCAAAGGTGGATTGATTATTAGGATTGTATTATGCTGAAAAAAATGTTAAAGTGATTGCTTAATAAAGGAGTTTTAAAGAAAGAAGATGAAAAATTGCCAGCACGTTATCTTATAACCAGCGTCTAATTCCAATTGGGTGATAGAGTCAAATATATATATATATTTTTACATACAACTTTATAACATTGATAATGTAATCTTTGCTCAAAAATTTACTAATTATGACGCCACAAGTTATTATATTTTAACATTTTCAGAATTGTCTATTATGCTTTAACCATTAATGGACACAATAGATACAAATAACAGGAAATGCTTATTCCTATGCTATTTGTATTTGTCAAATCCGAAAACAATTAACAACTTAGTGTTCTTATCAAATTAGAAAATTATAAACAAGGAAATGATCAATATTACAAAGGACGAACTATATGTATTCCAACTCTAAAACAATTGAAATCCTTCCTATTTTTATTTGATAGATAAATTATACTAAAGACCCTCAGCTTCCCGGAGCTCTATTCAGCACAATAAGGTCCACCAAATGTCTGCATCAGTGCTCAAAAGATTACAATCTCTATGCTTGGTTCAGAAATCCAACTTCTCCTTTAAAATAAAATGAATTTCAAGCATGTATGCACAGTGATGACAAAACTCTATATACTTTTTTCTTAAGGAAATAAATCTTCTATCTCTTGTCTCTCTTTTTCTGTGCTTTACATCACATATTTAAAGACAATCAAAGGTTGTCGGTTGCTTTCCAAGCAACACATCTTTACATAACAAATAACTAAATATTAAACATAAGATTGATATTCGAATAATTCAACCACCTATTTATTCTTCAGTGGTGATTATAATTAATCTGGAAAGGTAAAATTAAAATATTCCTGTCTCCATTCACGCAGGCTTCTTCTCTCAACATATGCCATTATTAAACCCTTGCACACGACTGGCTCGTTTGGACGCAACTTTATTATGCGCCATGTGAGACTTCATATGATTTCAATATTGCTGAACACTCACATCATGTTATGCGTTCATCTGAGACTTCCGACTATCTTTGTTGGCTCACGCATAAATCTCCATAAGCTCGAACTTCATGCCCTCATCTGTCTTCTGACATTCTGGAGGGGGTCTTTTACTTTTTTCTTTACGAATGACTGCACACTGGATGTATTGATCCGCCCTCAACGTGAAGTCTCCATCTTCCATGCTTGCTCCTATATAACGCACAGATTGTTTTGAACTGTCTCTGTAGATCGAATAAACTCCAAGTTGTAACGCTCATTTCCGGATACCTCAATGTTTGTTGATTTAGGCAGAGCATGTTCAGATACATTTTCACTTCCATGGATAACATCATCACAATCAACTCTTTTGCTTCCACGTAAGAGTCTTCCTCTGCAAGCATCCTCAGACTTGCGGAAGAATACATTATTGTTAGATATAGCAACAACAGTATAAATTTCATGCCCAGACGGCTCTTAAGTTTTGAAATAATAATAAATTGTTTCTTAAAATCAAAATTTCCGATTCTGCCTATACTGAAACTCCTGCGTCTGCATCTTCCAATTGCAACTCGATAACCACAAATTTATAACGCCACTTGTTTCAACGTCACTGCTCAACTTCTGATTATTTGCTCTTTTGATGAAATGGATTTCCATTGTTCGTGTTTGGGGAATGAATTTATGTATTCAGATTTCAATCAATGCTCTCTTCTTGCAATGATTGGATGCCCTAATCAGACCCATTAACTATCATTGGATATACTGAAGGTGGCATAGACTCAAATACGAGTGTATGCTGTCCAAGTGCTCATTACATTGTTATAACGTTCCTTTATTTATATTCAATAACTAAATGGTATTGTTCAATCTCAATAGTCTCCAATTCAATATGGCTCTGTCTCAAAATACGCTGGTCCCAATTCTCTGTATAGGTCAATGCTGCATATTCTGTAGCTTGCCTTTATTAATATAATGTCTGGAGATTCATCGTTGCCTTCCTGATGAATATATGTATTCCTCATAAGGGATGCTGAAAGTTATGAATAGTCTGCTTATTTGGCTCTGTCTATCCTTTAATAAAACATCTGCAACTTCTAATACCTACTGCTGTACAATCTTTCTTTGATATCTACAGCTGGGCTGTATTTAAGTGTCTTAGTTTGATGCTTGCCATCAAATATCTATTTTTCAAGAAATATATTGGTGTACGTGAACTCTGTTCACACTTTTCTTATCCAGTTTGCTACTACCATGACAGCAACCATATCACAACAAGGACCATAATAGCTCACCGGGTCTTCATGTATATGTTCAAGAATATCATAACATTCCGATGAATGATTGGATAAAATGTTTTGAGTGGACACTACAATTTGCAAAAATATCCAGGCTCCATCAAGTCCCAGGATCTGAGTATTACAGATGATAGCTATTCTAAGGTTACTCCTTTGGATAGTGTACCAGGGATAGAGGATAGGAGTTCGACCAATCGGCACAATCATGTGTCTAGTCAGCTGAGAGTTGGCGAGCAAGACATTTCTATCGCTTGCGAACATTTCGATGTTGTTCGTCAGTTGTTAGTAGTTTATGGATGGGGTTCTCCTACTAGTGATGAGTAGGGAGGCAGTTATCTTTCCTTGACAGAGATCCACTCTTTATGGGAGGCTATTCGGATTCTGAGACAGAATTATATGCAGTTGCTAGCCGACAGAGATCATCTTATGGAGTGGGGGAGTACAGCATACGATGCATTATTGGCCAAGAAAGATGAGGTGAGTGAGCTTACTCAACAGCTCGAGGTGACTTCTGAGTTTCTTGAGAGTACACAGTTGGCTTTCAAGGAGTCACAGTTTCATTTAGCTAAGGTGACCATGGAGTTAGAACGACTTTAGTTTTTACCAGATTCTGTGCAATCACGGACCGTGGTGTCTGGTGATCCGTGGATGTCCATGGTCAAGGTTGATAGAGGTAGTGGAGATGAGGATATATCTGTCCACGACACTAGTATTGGCATATTTGGTCCGTTTCCACTGGAGGCAGGTTCAACTGAGTTGGGCGCTGCAGCTAAGCATTGTGATATGTTTGACTTGGAGGGCATAGAGACTAGTGATGTTGTTGTTGATTCTGCTATATCATCCTTTGACTTAGCTGATGATCAGTCACAGTTGGTTGTATCACATCTGCAAGATGAGTCTTTGATTGGGATTGGTTCTTTTTACCGGCATTATACTGTAGGATATGTTCATCGGTTTTCTTTTGATCCATGTGTTGAGGAGTTGATGGCAGACAAGTTTGGTCTGGGCTCTCGTTTTTGCTATCTACCATGTAATGACTATTCACCATCAGCAGTGCATGGGTGTTATGGTTATGATACAGTGACGGTGATTTGTAGAGTTGTGTTAATTGCAGTAGGTGTACAATGTGTGGATTCTCTATATTTGGTGCAGTTTCATGTGGGAGTATTCATCGTTGTTGCAGAATTGTATTGTACATTCCACATAGGCTAGTGGGATGTGTTGATGGTATTTACTATGTTGGCAGTTTGGGTTATCTACTCTACTTGGGTTCTGATATTTCGAGAGCTTGTTTCTCATGGGTTCCTGACTTTGGAGTTTGGGTGAGTTGTATTCGCCAATTTGATTATGGATTCCTCTTGGTTAATTTTCAGAGGTTGCTGCAGGAGCCTATGTTGACTGACAGCAGTATAGTTCATGACTACATTTGGGATCCAAGTGGATTGATTGGATTGTTGTTCGACCATTGCTTGGGGACAAGCAATTTTGGGAAGGGCGGATTGTAATGTCCCCTTTTTAGCATTCATAGCATGATGTTGTCATTAGCCTATTTCCCCACGGTCCCGTAGGCTAACCAGGACATTAAAGGGACTTAGAGGCCATTTGGCCTAGATAGTTTCAGTTGTAGGTCTTTCTGAGGGGTTTTGAGGCAACTTCAGGCATACTTACTATTTATAGTAAGTCATCTTGAGCATGGGCGGACATCCAGTGGCAACGGTATGTCGATGGTAGTTGTTTAAAATTGACAAGAAGACTTGTTTATCATTGATAAGATTTGTTATGCATTGATAAAGCTATTTTATAAAGTTAAATTTAAATATTTAACTTTATTAATGCATAGACTATAGTTTGTGGGAAATATTTAAATTAAAAGATTCCCCTTTATTTTATAACACATTGGAGACATAAGTTACATAAAGGGAGTTATGTTTTATCCTATATTGAGAAAACAAAAGATGGAGCCCTTGTGAGAACACTATAAAAGAAATGGAAGAGCTTTTTTTAAGTATGCTTGGAGATATCAAAGAAATTGGGAAAATTTCTGGAGATTGTCTCAATAGTTTGAAGGACGAAATCCCTTCAAGCTGAAAATTTTGACGCCATTGAAAGATATGGTCTTGAAATTCAACATGGTAGCAATCTGAAAAAGCAGATACGAAAAAGCAGTCCGAAAAAGCGGAACCGAAAAAGCAGGCTGAAAAAGCAGTCCGTAAAAGCAGTTCAAAAAGCAGATCCGAAAAAGCAGTTCGAAAAAGCAAAACGGAAAAGCAAGGCAGAAGGGGCAGCATTGAAGGAAATTATTACAGCCATCTACAACCAGGTTCTTTTGTTAGTATTGCTTTTCAGGTGTTATAAGTTTCAGCTGTAAGTGTGCATTATACCAGCATTATCATTTTGTAATCCATGTAAATGCCAAAGGTCTTGGCCATATTTCATGAGCATTGTATTTTTTCATTGCAATTAAGAAGATAATAGTTGCTGGTGTCATTTAAGCAATTTAATATCATTATTTATCAGCTAGTTAGTTTGTACACCAACTGTTTGTAAAAATGCCAGTTGGCTGTAGGTGTTCATTTCTCATGCTTAAATCATATATATGCACTGAATATTGTCAAAATTAGTAGCACACTCATGTTAGGTCATTGTGTAGTCCATTTGGAGTTTTCTAGCACAAGATTCTCATTGATGCAAATTGAAGAAAGAGTCATTTAAAGCCAGCTGAAATACTATATCAGTCATACTTCCCTTGCATGTGAATTGTTTGATGAAATTCTTTGAGCTTTCATCAGCATTTTTGAGAGCAGATTTGAGGAGGGCCATTACACTGAATCCATCAACTCTGCCACAACTCAAAAATGGGGACATTACACATGCGCCCACTCACACACACATATCAGTCAGGCCATTGCATGCAAATATGTAAATATATTGTTTTATATTTCTTCTCAAGAAGACAACAACTTAAGGATGATTTGTTAATCATATATTTCACTCTTCCAACTCTAATCCTTAATGGGAAAGTACTTCTAAAATTTGTAGTAAGTTCATGATTCCATCTTTTGAGAAAATATCTCATAATTACTCACTCAATTTATATGGTTCTCTCTGGAAACCTTTTTGTTTTATTACAAAATTTTTGATATTTTACATTCCATAAGCTCTGCTTTATTGACATTTACTACGCCACCTGAAAATGGCTATTTAGGTGATGTTAGTAAAAATAGCTTTCATTAACAGAAATCTTTCAGAGTATTCATATATCACAGGAACCTATGGAATCTAATTAACTATCAAACTGCTGAAAGTACATCTATTCTCAATTGTGCATGTCTTCATAATTGTCAAAGGTAACCTGATAAAGAGCGAATTACTCTGTACAGAGCATTTCTTACACTGCAAGATTTATGGTGCTGCTCCAAATTTACAATTATGAAAAAGAATACCTTGGCAAGATCAGATAAGAATGAACCATGCTGTGCAATCAACTTTCCAAATGCTTTTCTCTCAAGTGCTCTTTTGACCATCATTTCAATACCACGTTCTGCAGCACCAATCAGTCTCATACAATGATGTAGTCGACCTGGACCCAACCGACCCTGAAAAGCATTCAACAATTTTTAGCTGTAAAAATCTGATATCTTTATGCACAAGGTAAATATTTATGAGTTGTGCCCAGGGTTAATTTGCATTTTCAACATCACAAAGATCACAAATGAGATCATTTAGGCTTGAGGCCATAATCAGGGCTAGGGATTTGGATTTTGATCCATGATCTTTTTGTTTATTTATTCAGTAGTTTGTTTATTCCTGTGCATAACATTTTAGAACTACTCCAATGGAAGGCATTCAATCTTTTACACTTCCATACAGCATAAATTTTGTCAATACATTTGCATTCCAGGGGTTAACAGAAAGTGTTGTGTCAAGGAAGCATAAATATAAAGAGAAACAATCCTTGAAAAATATAATCTCCAAATTAAAGGTATGATCAGACTTTAGTTGCAAAATCAGCCATCTCAATAAAAATAATTCTAGAAAAATCCTTTATACAGAAACAATGAACCCTATATCAAGTTGTTCTGCACGCAACAAACCTTTTTCTTTATCAATCTTCCATTGATCACTCCAATGACAAGTTTAATTCTACTTCCCTGCCTCTCGAAAAGAAGGTTCCTATAGTAACTGAGCACAAGACTACTGAAATAAATCACAATAAACTTGAACAAACATTGTCAATCATAAAGTGTTTGAGATTTGATCCCATGACCTTGACTTATACAAACAACAGATAGTGGAATTGAAACAAAAAGTGTTTTGCTTTTGATCTGTGCAGCACAAAAATATTCATCTCAACTCATTTTTGTCTTATAGTCAGTGATGACCAAGGCGAGCACAACTTAGTGCCTTAGTGACTGCACACACTCTCATTCAACAAAGCTGGCATTGTTGTCGTATGTTATTGAATACCCCAGTCAAACCAGGGAAGGATAGAAACAATGCACATTTAAATTGCAGGCTTTTCTATTGTTCTAAAGTAAAACCTTCTGTGCATTAAGCTTGTTTCTTCATGTCTACGTCATTTTTTAAAATTCACAATCTAGGAACAAATATTTTCAGACATACACAGCAAAGTCAAACAACTTAACAAGGGGAGAGATAAAAAAAAAAAGTGTACATTTGGCATTGCACATTTACAATCTTCACTTATTTTCCAGCTGCAGTGTGGAAGAGGCAAGGCTTTTTTCAAAGAAAAATCTTTCAGTTTAATGATTAATTTTTTTTAACTTTGTTGGGTGAGGGTTAAGGTTTAACTATACTTTCATAACTCAAAACTCAACAAAACTTGGCAGACCAATTTTGCCTTGGACTCAGCAACTTGGCAAAACTTGACATATTAAAATAATACTCAAACTCATTATAAATAAGTAACATGCAAAATACAATTACTAAACCAATGAAAAGAGCTTGTTGAGTCAAGTAAGGGCTTTTCTTTAGAATTGAAAAAGAACAACCTTATTCAATTCACAATATTTTACATTTTACTCTTCCCCATAGACACCATAGTAATGGTTAGGATCCTACTCCTTTACACTAGTAGTGTACTTTCATAACTCAAAACTCAACAAAATTTGGCAGACCAATTTTGCCTTGGACTCAGCAACTTGGCAAAACTTGACATATTAAAATAATACTCAATTCATTATAAATAAGTAACATGCAAAATACAATTACTAAACCAATGAAAAGAGCTTGTCGAGTCAAGTAAGGGCTTTCCTTTAGAATTGAAAAAGAACAACCTTATTCAATTCACAAGATTTTACATTTTACTCTTCCCCATAGACACCATAGTAATGGTTAGGATTCTACTCCTTTACACTAGTAGTGGTGTTGACAGAACCCTCAAATTACAAGGTAATGAGTTCTCCTTAGGAATTAGGACCATCCCTTTCCACAGCCATGATCTTCTTCAATCCAGTGCTTATCACTTCTTTTGTTGTACCCTCCTCTACTTGCCTCTCAAATTTAACAATCTCATCTTCTGTAAGGATCAATGCAATCTAAGCTGATCACCTCATGACAAATTAAGCACTCTAACTTCTTGAAAAGAAGGTGAAGGTCGCATTGTACAGAGAAAAAGTTACTGAGGAGTTTAGAGTCAATTTATTGCACTTCTTTATATGAAAGTATTTTTAAAAAAAGCCAATTAGCCTCATATCTAGAAGCACTACAAAAATGAGACCTTACGCTATCCTTTGAAGATTTGGAGCTTTTCCACACCAATCTTTCAACCATAGCCACAAAAGAAAAATATTCATCTCTTTGTAAGCAATAATTGAACAGATCAAAGATGTGAGGTGAAGCAATGGATGAGATTGTGCGTTCCCTAATGCTTGGGAGATTCCATTAACATACTTGTGTCTCTACAACTCTTCCATTATTAGCACCCTAATCTAGATGTTAGGCAATATCCTCCAAACAAATGTTGAGAGGACATCATAATCTCTCCATCAAAATCCTTTAAGTTCTTTGAGAAAACAAATTGGAGATAAAAAAATTAAGCTACTACATTAATGGGCTGGTGGAGTTGATTGTTCTACCTCTTATAGATAATGTCCCAATGCCACATTCCCATCAAATGCATCCATCGTCAATGTTGGAGAGATAAGATTTAATAAAGAAACAGTACACATTTTTAAAATAACATACTACACTGCCAATTGAAAGAGGCATGGCCTAAATAAGGGCTGGCTATGGGCCATTAATTGGACAGGACAGAGTGAAGGGCACAAGTCAAAGGCCATTATGGGAGAATTTGTGGGAGGACACTGGAAGGAAAAGAAGGATTTGGCTTTACTACTGCTATTTTTGCAGTTAAGAAATAATGGAAGTCTAAGTGTCATGTCCCCTGCTCAAAACCTTGTTGGTAAAATCCTCATCTTTTTCACACCCATTTTCTGTAGGCTTCAAGAAACAAAATTGCAACAAATAGAGAAAGTTGATTAAAGCCTTGCCTTGAAAGATTTAATAATTAATAAAAAAAAAAAAAATTTTGATAGGTAATGGGCTGAAGCTTAGAAT
The DNA here is from genome assembly GCA_028749045.1 of Cupressus sempervirens. Lineage (NCBI taxonomy): Eukaryota > Viridiplantae > Streptophyta > Pinopsida > Cupressales > Cupressaceae > Cupressus > Cupressus sempervirens. Next base: position 360,616,051 of record CM053784.1, read on the forward strand.
ATTTATTATTCATTTATGATTATCATTAAGATTCATTATTTTTATGTGTTAATCTCGAGTAGATTCGAACCCAAGACCTCCCTGATGAGAGGCTCACAATTTACCGTTGCGTTATATACTCTTGCCTGATTTAATAATTAATAATTATTAATATACTAAGTTGCCGATTCGGATTCCAGTATGGATGTGGGTTCGAAATTCGTCAAAAAATTTTTGGAGTTGGGTTTGGATTCATTTTGGGTTCATCTGTACAAGACATGTTTTTTCTAAAATATGTATGTTGTGTGTAGATATATGCAACAACAAATAAGTTCATACATTGCTATGCTAAATAGTAAGGCAACACAGCAAAATACCCCACCATATATATGTTTCAGTTCAGTAAGACATTAATTACATTTTTTAGCTATACGTACAACATGATACACTTGCTTGGTCACATGCATGGAACATATTTCCATATCGGGCAGTTTGAGAATGAATGGAATTTTCAAAAGATAAGTGCAGTTCTCTGAATTTTCATTTTGTATTGGTTAGAGGATTTGTAACCAGGCTAGATCAAAAGTTGAGATTCAAATTTTAAGCTCTAGATTCAAAGATATCATATCTTTTTTAAAGAAATTCTTCTATAATCTTCAATTTGTATGTCACCTATTGTCAATTTAGATTTTCTCTATAAGCAAGTGTTCATTTTCATTCACAAATGCATAAATGACATATAGACCATCTTTTTTGGTCTTTTTAGTGGTCACTTTAGGGTTGGAAGGATAGAATAGACCAAATTAGGGAAAAAAAAAAAACAAAAAAACACTTTTAAAAAGTCAAAAAAAAAGTTTTCAGACCAAATTCAGCCCAGGTTTGTCTGCTGGGCAGAAAATTCTTCAAAATTCGCTGCAAATTTTGAACGGGTTCCTTTGACAGAATTTGCAGCAAATTCATAGCTCTGCAAGAGAATTTGACAAGGACCAGACTTTGTACAGAATCGAACCAGACTTTGAGGCTTGCTGGAGAGAATATGGGAACTTAGTTAATATAAATCTAATATATTAAATGATAAAAATATAAAATATTATATAATGTATAATATAATATATGTTACCATTATTACAATATAATATGATAAATGACAAGAAATCAAATATTATCATTATATATACTAGTTACCTAATAATATAAAACATTATATATTAATAAAAATAAATGTTACTATATATATATATATATATATATATATACATATCAAACATGGAATATCATTAATATTTAGATTGCCTAGCCTACACTACCCAGCAGACTAAAATTGCCTAAACTCATCTCTCAGACTTGGACACTTGAAAATTGCTACAAACTAAGACCACTACTCTGACTACTAAAGCAAAAAGAGGGGGTCCCCATTTGCAATGGAGTGATGGTGTGAAAATCTCACAACCATAAGGATTAAAGTTTCAATTTAAAAGTGCGGTTCTTTTCTTTACTAGCCATCTTGTGATTTCACTTGTTCATTTACAAATGGACTGGAGATAGCTTTTAACTAGAGATTGTACCATTCATAGTATGGCCACTCTTTGTAGTATTCTTTGGCAAATCATAGATTAAGTTTTCAGTTTTATGTTGGGTGGCAGATCAGTTACTTCACTTTACGGTCTGCTATTATTGAAGGGATTTGGTACAATTTCTGTTTTCAAGGAGGTAATAGTTTTTGGTTGGAGATTTCTTGGAGGCACTTTCTAGCCACTTCTGACTTACTTTTGACGATTGCAACACTCAATTTTCATGGTTATACTTGGAAATTCCATTGGTCTTGTTGTTGTTCTCTATGAAAAATACTTAAATCAAATTGCATTAATTTCAGTCATGTACAACGATAGTTATTGTTTATTTAAGACCTTCCAAACTCCTAGAGTTCACCCTAAGAAGGTTTGTATTGTAAACTTTGAGAATTTACCTTCAGAGTTGGTCCAAGAGAACAAACTTTTTAATGCTATGGTGTGTCTTCTAGAGGGCTTTGGAGTTGTAACAATGAGCGTTAGTGTCATTGTCCATTTCCTAATCAGCTTAAACAAGTTTGATTTGCAGATGAGTTGGATGGTTTCTTTAGTCAAATAGATGAGTACTTCTTGGTTGAGGATTGCTGGTAGAGGAGTTTTGATCATAGCAGATAGCTTTTTGGCTACTTCAATATTCATGAAGTCTATGTATCCAATGAGATTTCAAATTGTTTACTGTTGTCCTAAACTATTTATATTGACTTCAATCTTGGGGCAGTTTGATTGTGAGCACTTGCAGACTTCAGTAAAACCAGTTGTGAGAGATCCTCTGCACATAGTTCACTCCACTTACACTTGGGAGATTTTGCGTCACTACAGTCACTTCATGATATTGGTATGCATTCTTCCAGGTTATGATTGGCTGAATACAGTGAGTTGGATTTGTTGGTGTACTTGTGTTTCCTACATTGACACTTAAAGGTTATGTGTTGCTGATATGGTTATTTTTATTGATCATATATGCACTACTTGGTTAGCTGATTTCATTGTTGGTTATATAGACATCTTTTCTATTCCCTTGTCTTTGATAGATCCATTTCTTTTTTGCGACTTCGTGAAGAGATATACTAGGGATTATGGTTTTGGGCTCAATAAATATTTCTTCAAGTTTGTCATGACCCCTGATTGGCACAAAGGTATCCAAATTTATATACTTCGCTTAAATATTACTCTAATAATAAATACACACATTTCTTTCTTAAATCAGTAACAAATCGCTTTTTTTGATTATATCGAATCAATAAAATATGATCTTAATCAATATTACTAATTTATCGTCTATAACATAATATCAATGTAGTAATCATAATAATTATTAGATATCCATCTAATATCAATGATCTAATTTATAATACTAGTGTTAAGCTATGTCACATTGAGTTAATTATATATCAATATCAAACCATGAGCAATATGCTAAGGAAGTGTTTACTACCAAAGCCATCAGTGACTATCCAGACTGACATGATGTGTCCACTACATATTTATATGTGGTCATGCAAGTAAATAAGGAAAAGGATAATGCAGAAAGTCATATTAAACAACCATATAAAAGGGCGTAGACTTGACCAATTGAACATAAGCAAAAGGCAGTACTGTCACTAATACTAAGAAAACATGATACAAATGAAAGGGGAGATATAAGGGGAAAAGACTTAAGGAGGGCAATGGGATGACGTAGAGCGCAAAGATGGAGCAATAAGGACAAAAAAGCAGGAGAATGAACGGAAGTGGAGTTAAATGGCATTGAATGCTGATTATAAAATAAACGGAGTGATATAAGGTGGAAAAAGATATTGGGAGGCCTACGTGGGTACCACCAAGTTGTGGTACAATATCAGATCATGTTCCTTATAGACCTGCCACTGTGGTTTCAAGGCTGCCAGCCATACCATAATATAATCAAAATTAATTTGCATTGCTTTGTCAAGGTTAACCAACAACTAGAAACATTGAGCCAAATAAGGTAAATTTGGGAATTCCTTATTATATGTAAGTTATAGTAAAGTCATTAATTATTAAAAAGTAGAATAATCCATAGTTGCATGGTTATGCGTACCCAAACCCCTAATTCCCGTACTGGGTACTCCCTGGGATACATAACCTGCAGGGAAAAATGCCACGTCAGCACTTGTTAACTTTTTTGGAGGCAAAGCAATAAAATTTTCTCCATGTTGGATTTTTGTTTGTGTAACAGCTTGCCGTTTATAATTTAATATGCAATCAGTTTGAAACTTTGATACAATGTTGTCAATTGATTAACGCTGAATAGTAAACTGCTAAACTTTATCACTATTCACTATTCAGGTTAGAAGTTTAATATTTATCATTTGCAATATGTTTTTAAATGATTTATGATCTTCTCGTTCATATTTAAAGTCTTCCTTCTCTATTATGCATTGATATTCAAAACATATAGGATTTCTGATTCTTTAATTTTCATATAGCATCAAACATATCACTGTTCTTAAAAACTCTAAATGTCATGACTCATATTTTCAGGTTTTCTATTAAATTTTAAAATTATAATAAAATTTTTTTGACATACCTACACCCGTCCCCTATTTTGAAATATTGTTGTACCCATACCCAAAGTACCCCTGTCCCCATGCAACTGTGGAATAATCCAAGATAAATGAATATTGAAATATAATTAATTTACCGCGAATAAGAAAAATTATTAAGGATCTATCCTTTGTAATTTTACTACAAATAATTATTAAATATAGAATTAATTCTAATATATGCTATTAGAAGTACCTTTCATATTATAAAGAATAGATTTGATCTTATGATATTATCATCTTCAATATTATTGTTATTTGATCTATTGTAAGAAGTATAATTTGAGTCTAATATAATCATAACTAATACTTGTTGTCGGAAAAATGGGTAGTTAGGCAGTTAGCATATCCAAGGGAGTTACACAATCACGACAGTTCGCCTCGCGACCCCTCTAATACCATATGTAACCTTTCTTTCCTTTCATAGAGGCATGTTGGTATTGAATACTATTGTAGACGTGTAATGACCCTCTCTATAAAGGCCACAGAAACCCTCAAACTGAACTTAGGAATTTTGTCAAACACTTGGCGTGTAACAGTAACAATATTCAGAATATGGTAATTTCAGATTTGATACTTTCAGAATATAATCACAGAATTACAATATATATAAAGCCATTGAACTATATTTCAATTACAATGCAATAAATTCTGAAATTATTTTATTACCAATTCTGGACTGATTATTACAATGACTGTATGACAACAGATTTACCCAAAAATTGACATATATTTCAGAATGCAAGAACCTGGTTTGAAGAACTATGGAAGAACACCACGTTTTGCTGCAGATCGTTAATGAAGACCTCCAACCGCACCCCCAAACTGTCCTTAATTTGCTGCTGCTGCCCAAACTAGCAGGGCCGTACCAGGCCGTACCTGTACGGCTGCTGAAATAAAATAATATTAGGGTTTTGGGACCCCCAAATGCAAGGAAAATGGGCACCTAGGGTTAGGTAGTAATCCTGTAAAACCATAAAAAATAACTCCAAAGGGTTGAGGAGATATGAGCAATTATGTGGTTCCGAACCCTGCTTTGCCAATTCTGAAAATGCACTTATTCTGTCTTCAAACTCTTGTCAAATGCTTCTCCAATGATAGGGCAAATCTGAAATCCTTATTCCAACCAAAACAAACCCTAACAACGAATTCTCAATAAGCTCCAATGAGATGGCTGAATACCAACTCCAATTATGCAACAATTCAGGTGATATTTCACACCCTCAAAGTCGCCAATCCAAGGGAGTGATTCGTTCCCAAAGATTGAATAATTTGCAGATCCAAAGTCCACAAATGTCTTCACAATGAAGAAGTAGAAGAGTTCTCCAATCCAAGCATGTCCAAATGAGAGGCCCAGCCCTCTATTTATTCACTTTTCTAAGAAGTTGCTAGAACTTCTAGAAACATCCTTTATAATTTCTCATTATAATGCACTTTTTATAATAAAGTAATTTTATAAAATAAAAAGTGCAACTCAAATTAAAATTATAACATGTGGGCCCCAATATCACATAATGATAAAATATAACCTCTTAACACTTCTTCAAGAGCAAGATATGACTATCTGATCCGCAGAATTGACTCTCTTTCCACACCATTTGCCTACGAGAGTCTGGAATAGGCAAATCCATGATCAATGCCATGTCGAACTAAAGAGGGGACATTACAAGACGGTGACTAAGCAATGAATATAATATGATTGTTCTCTATTTCCATTCTATCTTAAGTACTTTTCCTTTTGTATGCATTAGTTTTGTTACCCAGTAGGGAAAACATTTGGCGCCATTGTCATTTCGAATTTGGGAAAAACACTCTGATGGCATATGACACATAGAGTCAATGGGAATACCTCTGGAGGAGAACATGATAGTGAATGAAAACATAATTCATGAGTTGTTTGAGGGAGAACACCTACTGACGGAGAACTTCCATATTTTATTACGCTCGAGCATTGAAACCTTTGTACAGAGAGAAGTCGTATGAGAAGAGATTCCGTAGGACACAGTGTGGGACTCCCCCAACATGAGCCCCACCACCAACTATCTATTGCATCAGTTTCCGAGACTGTTTGCACAAGCCTTCCTAGGTCAGCAACATCAGTGAAATGAAATTGAACAGGAACAATGAAGGCAACAATCCCTTCGGAACTTCCATGAACACATCCGGAGAGAAGCGGAAGAATGTGGTGGAAGCCACCAATGCCCCCACCCATGAACCCGATGCCATGGAAATGTGAGTAAACTGTGAGGGAACAAAGCACTAATCTCTGTAACGGTCACATAGACGACCATGATGATGTATAGAGACTCTATATAAATAAGTGTTCTTTTATACATGTGTTGTTTTCAAATTCACCCATTAGAAGTATATATGCCAAACACACTAAATAAGGATAGAAATAAGAAGGAACAAATCGATGTTGTACAAGCCAAACATCAAGCCTTAATTCTTGCATAGCAAATTGAGCAACGATGAAGGTTAAAGCAACTTGCCAAAGGGAACCACAAAGGGGTCACGAAGGGTGACCAGGAGGGTACTGCGAGAGGAGTAGTAACCAAAGAAGAACAGTTTGGTTTGCCAAAATACCAGCGAGTGAGAAGTAGTGAGGAATTGTTGGCAAGTGAGAAGTAGTGAGGAACTGTTGGCAGAGACACAACAAAGATTGGATTTGATACAAGAAATGCATGAACACTTGTTAAATCTATCCATCACACCTCGAGCAAAAGGAAACCAAGGTAGAAACACCCGACAGGAAGAGCAAGCAAAGGAGACAGAAGACACTGAGGCAGCGAGAAGTGCTAGAAGGATGCTGAATGGTGGTTAGGGAAACCCTCCATGATCCAACCCTAGTAGTAGCAGTTTGGGAACACAACAAGTGGGTCAAGCACTGTGACAAAACATGTCATAGAAATAGAAACTTCCCAAGTTTACTGGCGATGGGAAGGAAGATCCTATCAGACATGGTTGTACCTATAAAACTATCTAGGCAGCAAACGGAGTGACCAATCATGACGAATGACTCAACCAATTTCTTGCAACCCTATGGGGCATTGCCATTGACTCGTACACAGACATAGACAAAAGAAAAATAGGTTCATGGTCTGACCTCAAGAAGGCATTCCATGCAGAATTCAAATTGCTTCGCGACGATAATGAGATCGTCAGAGAAATCTACAATGCCAAACAAGGGAGTAAGGAAACTGTTTGAGCCTATAATAGAGGGTTGAAGGAGCTGCTCGAGAAAATGAAAACCCAACCCGCCAATGAATTGAAGAAGAGATGGTTCGTTCATGGACTGAATGCATCTCTCAGAAGAAAAATGATGATAGTACTGCCGACATCGTACGAAGATGCGTTTGACAGGGCCATGAATTTAGAAAGTGAAAACAAAACACTAAAGAAGAAGAAGAAAAGCAAGTCATCCTCTTGAAGTGACGAATCATTTGATGAGAATAGTAGCAATGATGAAGAACCCAATCAAAAAGTGCAAGCATTGCAAAAAGATATGGAGCGAATGATGCGGGAATTCAAAACAATGAAAGGAGGGACCGAACAGACTAAAGAGGGAGAATTATGGTGCACAAAGTGCAAAGGAAATGGCCACACAAAAGGAACATGTCCTAAGAAGTCAATGTGTGACATTTGCCAGGTGACGGTCCACTCTACCAAGGACTACCCATATAACTTACGGACAAGAGGGCCCCAAGTAGTCTTCACCAAGGAGCACCCATCTACCTTCGGGCAGCCACAACCAATCAACAAACAAATAATGCATCATCTGGCAGTTTCCGAAACAACTAGCGTGGAGGAAGAGGAGGTAATGCAAACAAAAGCCGGATAAAATGTGACTCAAAGGGTTGGTCGATGATTCAGTGTCAATTGTGCACGCAGTGGGGCCACTTTGCCCGAGACTACGAAAAGAAAGACACACCATAGAAATTGCGTTGATGCTGTGGTCTCGAGGATCGTGAGGAAGCCAATTGTCTGAAATCGTGGATGAATACACTCAACGTTGAAGAGGAAAATGTACTTGTAGTCACACATGATCAAGGAAAGCAAGCCATGTACCCTGATACTCGCACAAAAAAGCAGAGTACAGGAAGCGAAGGAGGAAATAGAGAAGGCAATGAAAGCCAAGGGGGATTCTAGTGGGGTTGCAAGTACATCAGGATGAACACAAGCCAAGAACAATATACTGGGATAGATACTGCAAATGGAGGTCCCAATCAAGATACAAGACCTCTTCCACATGATACCCTAGTTAAAAACGACATTGTTGAATACATACGTAGTTCCACCAAGTACAGAGAAACCAAATGTTGCTGGAGGCTCAACTATAGACCCTTTGATAATCTCGTTGAACAATGGACAATACCTCGCCGTCTTAGAGATGGGTATCCTCGAGATAATTCTCATCGAGACCATCGTTGATGGAGGGTCAGGAGCAAATGTGCTTTCAAAGGAAACATGGAAGAAACTTGGGAAGCCTACCCTATGGCCTCCCACCTTCAACCTACTTAGCGCAGACCAACATGGAATTAAGCCCATTGGAATATTGATGCCCCAATCCATCACCATTGGAACCCAACCTTTTCTGCTGAATTTTATTGTAATTCCAAGAAAATGAAGGGATATAATGCCATAATCGATAGGGGATGGTTAGTAGCAGCAAGGGCTAACCATATTTGGAAGAAAAACACGCTCTCTTTGGAGAACGTTGGGAGGAAATTTGTTGTTGATCTTCATACTCAGATGGTGAGAGATGAGATGGCTTCAAAGTCGGAATCCAATGGAGAATCTAGTGAAAAGGACATGGGAAGGAATGACATGGAGCCTAATGACAAAGGTGTGTTGGAACTACAAAGATGTTCAGATAACGACTTGGTTCCTTGAATGGACTATTCCATTGGTAGATGGAAGATTATGAGATATTTCCAAGTTGCAATATGCTCGGAATAGACAGAATGAATAAAGAAGAAAAAGAGGTGTTTCCACTGGAATACAATGAGTGCAAAGAAGGGGAAGCCAAGATGAATGAAAGACCAACTCACAACTTCGACACAAGGAAAACAATAAAGGATGAAGAGCCATTCATACAGGTTACAAATCTTGGGGATGAAGAAAACCTGTGCAACATACTAGTTGGCGAAGACTAGGATCTTGTGTTAAAGACAACATTTAAAATTTTCATGGAATATAAAGATGTGTTTTCCTAGAGTTATAAGGATCTGAAGGGTGTCCCATGGGAATTATGCGTACACTATATACCCTTACTGTCGAGAATTGTACTTGTGTGGAAGAGACCGTACAAGATGAATAAGAATTACGCAACATGGGTGGATGAAGAGATACAACATGTTGGAGACAAGAATCATCTTTCCAATAGAAACAAGTGAATGGGTTTCAGCGATTGTGATATCATTGAAAAAGGACGTAAAGCAGATCAAGATCTGTTTGATTTTTGTTGCTTGAATGCGGTCACTATAAAGGATCCTTTTCCTATACCATTCACATCCACAATATTGGAAGAGGTTGTTGGGCATGAAATATATTCATTTATGGACGAGTTCTCTAGCTATAACCAGATATCAATCACTGACGAGGATAAGATGAAGACCACCTTTGTGGTGGAAGATAGCGTGTATGCTTATAACTAGATGCCCTTCGGGCTGTGCAATGCACCGACAACCTTCTAGAGGATAATTCTTCATATCTTTAATAAAATGTCCGTAGGAAACTTCTATGCATTTTTAGATGACTAGTCTATCTTTAGTGGGCAAGATAGGTAGTAAGCAATACTAGGAGAATGCGTGGAAAGCTGTTGTCAAGCCAAGCTAGCCCTAAGCCCAAAGAAGTGTAGATTTATGGTACCTCAAGGTAAGCTGCTAGGCCACATTATATCCAAAATTGGACTGAAAACTAAGACTGACAAGGTAAATGTGATAGTAGAGATGGAAGCGCCGACTGATATTAGCGGGGTAAAATCCTTTTTGGGACACACTGGGTATTATCGAAGGGGTTTATAAAGAACTTTGTCCAAGTATCATGCCCCCTCAATAGGCTGACAAGAAAAGGATAACCGTATATTTGGGTGGTCGAGAAAGAAACCTCTTCTTAAGAATTAAAGACAAGGTTGCTAGGGGCACTGAATTTGGCATACCTTAATTGGGATAAAGAGTTTCATGTGCATGTAGATGCCTCAAACTTTGCAATTGGCATGACGCTTGCACAGAAGGGTGATCATGGACGGGTAATCAGTGTCAGTTAACAATATTTTTGTATGTCTTTGTTTTATTTAATTTTTTCAATAGATATCATGAGTGCATGGCAAATATTGAACATAGCCATTCAACTCCAGAAATTAATTATAATTGTATTAGAGAAGGAAAGACGATATTTGATAAAATATCTTAAACCAAAATTTTCAAAATTTAAACTACGACGAAACCTGGTTTTCTCTGTAGCACAATTCCTTGTATTTGCGGGTTGGAAGGAGAACCCAATATATATCACAATGTTAGCTCTTTAACACAATATCACCCTTAACAATCTTAACGCAAGCCAAATATAGTCTTCCTTAATCCGTAGTGCTCCCAATTCTGCAAATCGTGGCCAAGATTAAAATGATGTCTAGATAAATTGCAAATCGCAGATGGTCCCAACAGAACGTGAAACAATGCAGGGTGTTGGGATAGTGTTTGTCTCTGCCCAGCCAATTGACCCATCCAACAACCTTCTTCTCACAGCTTGGCGTCTAGCTGGTAATAATCTAAGATGCAGCCCAATAATGAAAAACAACACTCCAATACTTTTCAATCAGTTACCAAATCGATTGCCAGATTGCACACTTTACAATCGATTCCCTTCACAATATCAATCTTCATAGTCATAGTGATCATAGTTGGAGAATTGTGACAATTGCTTCCCTTAGCACAATTGCTAGTGATAAATCTCAGACTTCTTCAAACCCTCAGCTAGGTAATTCGAGCAAAGAAAATATAATATTTAAGATCCTTCTCCTTAGCCATAGAAAATACAGTAGAAGAATGTTGGCCAATTGTATACTTCAGCAAAATTGTCGAGAAACTTCTCAGACTTAACCCTTATACCTCAGCAAGGGCAAACAGTTCAAAAACTCAAGAAAAAGCCACAAGGTACAAAAGAAAATATATAATCAAGCATGCTTTTCCCAATGCAATGAGCTCTCATTTATAATCTTCCATTAGCCAAAGTTTCCTAAATAGCTCCACCTCAGAAATTGTGGATGTTTCCAAAAGAACTCAATACTAGAAACTTTCCAACACGCTTTTTAGAAATGACTCTTAATGTCATTATTATAATAATATGAACATTATTATAATAATGCAACTCAATGATTAATAGATAAAAAAGAGCTCATGCAATTATTACTTTATTAACTAAAGGTGATGACCAACTGCTAAAGCCACCCATTGCACTGCCAAAAATAGCAACTACCAATAATAGACTTACTAAAAAGAGGAAGTTCATAACTGAGACCCCTAAAACACCCTGTTAGCTCACGAGGGTCGCTATGATGAGCTAACTCCATTAATTGCGTAGACCCGTCAAAAACGGGGATATTACAGTCCTCCCTCCCCAAGATTGCTTGTCCTCAAGCAATCTAGCATCATACAAAAACCTCCACCGAGATCCCATAAGAAACAAGTGATGTTCTTGTCCCCATTGAACCAACAAAATTTCAAAACCATCAATTGAACTAATAACATGACTTGTAGCATAACACCAAGTACTTGTGTTGTAAAGGTCGGAACAGACAAATCCTTAGGAGATCTCAACACACTCTCTTTCATTATGCCTACCCCATCATCCTATGGACAATCCAGCTTAGACTCAGACCAACTCTGTACCCTGTGCAAATCCTGAACATGTGAGTCTAATACCAACCTATAAATACTCATCACAGTATAAACTCTATCATAAGTATGATCATCTTCATCAACATCCTCATGCTACTGTGAAGACTCATCCTCAATCAGATCAATGTAGACCCAAATACCACGATTCCCTGCTCCCTTTGGCCTGAATGCACAAGTATGACCTTCAAAGAAAAGCTTGCACCAAAAGAAAAGCTAACGCCTCCTCAAATCCTCTCTAAAAATATCATCAGACCTCCCCATTGACTTACCCTTGTCTTCAACAACTAGTGGGGGCTCATTATCAGCTAGAAGAGCAGAAGACTTCAAAGCAACCTTGCTTCAAGAAGAGGACTCCAAGTCTCGTGCCTTCATCATTATTGCCTAAAGAGAAGATGGGTCCAATGACTTCACCCATCCATGGAGTGGCTCAATCAATTCCTCCATGAATAACATCTCTCGTCTGCACTTCGTATGATTGAAAGCCTCTGGAACTCACTAATGTAACTCTCTAATCCACCAGACTGCTTCAGTTGAGCCAACTCATGGAAGTACACCTCTGGATCCTTCCTATCAAATCTCTCGATCAGGTGATCCAGAAACTTTAGATAAGAAGTGATCTAATCATGTCGCAAAGAAACTAACCCATGGTACCACTAGTCATGGGCAACTTCGTCTAGATGCAACACCCCAAATTTGATTGCATCCACTTTTGACATATGACATAAAGCCAAATATGTGTCGAGCTTATGAATCCAAGCTTGACTTGTAACTCTCCCAGTACCATCAAAGTGCTCCAACGTCATCTTACTAGCAACTTGTTGTAACTCAGTCTGTCGAGGTCGTTGTCTCTCAGGTGTCGACCTCGCTCTAAAATGCTCCTGTTTTTGAGTCAGGAACCTAGCAAAGTTCAAACGATCTTTAACAGCTTGTGGTAAAGCATCCCACTCTGTAAAGTGCACCAGCACGTCATCAACAAAAGGAACAGCCTCAAACTCAATACTAACTGCATCCACCTCAAGTCTCAAAAACACAGACCTCTACAGCCTATCATGAGTACCAGTATGTATGTCAGCTTTGTCAGCTAATCCACTACGATCCTCAACTCGAACTCGATCTGCATCTCTGTACCTAACACCATCTCGGGTTCTATCTTCAACTCAAGATCTATGAGAACCAACAAAAATATCTCGAGCTCTCTCATTACTATGTCCTCAAGGAAGTGTTATTTGCTACAAAGTATTAGACAACTATTGCAGTACATCTGTAATTTGTTGTTGCTCCGCTGCAATATTCCTAAATCCTTGTAGGGCATCTCTATCAACCTCAGCATCTATAGGTAGTAGTCCAACGCTACCAGAACCACGCAGACTACCAACCGAACCAAACAAAATCTCAAGCTCTCCTCTAGGAGGAGAATTACGCCTTCTTTAGGTATAGTGCATACCCGACACAAATCTCCTAACATCAGCCATGATACTAAATAGAAAATAATGGATCAAATATTGACTGCAATTCTAACCAAGCACTAACCACTATCATTTGATTCGGAGCCCAATTCCTGGAGGCTGGCAGGAAACCACTCTAATACCACTGTAAAAACTCTAAGTATGCTCCGATAGAGTTATTAGTGTCAATGAACAATATTTTTGTGTGTCTTTGTTTTTTTTAATTTTTTCAATAGATATCATGAGTATATGGCAAATATTGAATATAACCATTCAACTCCAAAAATTACTTATAATTGTATTAGAGGAAGGAAAGACATTATTTGATAAAATATCATAAACCAAATTTTCAGAATTTAAAGTATGATGAAACTTGGTTTTCTCCGTAGCACAATTCTTTGTATTTGCTGGTTGGAAGGAGAACCCAATATCACAGAGACAGCTCTTTAACACAATATCACTCTTAACAATCTTAACGCAAGTCAAATACAGTCTGGTTTAATCCATACTGCTCCCAATTTCGCAAATTGTGGCCAAGATAGGGATGACGTCCAGATGAGTTGCAGATCGCAGATGGTCCCAGCAGAACGTGAGAAAACGCAAGGTGTTGGGATAGCATTTGTCTCTGCCTAGCCAATTAACATGTCCAACAACCTTCCCCTCATAGTTTGGCATCTAGTTGATAATAATCTCAAACGCAACCCAATAATGAAAAACAACAAACTCCAATACTTTTCAATCAGTTACCAAATCGATTGCCAGATTGCACACATTACAATCGATTCCCTTCACAATATCAATCTCTGTAGTCACAGTGATCATAGTTGGAGAATTGTGAAAATTGCTTACCTTAGCACAATTGCCAATGATAAATCTCAGACTTCTTCAAACCCTCATCCAAGTAATTTGAGTAAAGAAAATATAATATTCAAGATCCTTCTCCTTAGCCACAGAAAATATAGTAGTAGAATGTTGGCCAATTTATACTTCAAGACAATTGCCGAGAAACTTCTTAGACTTAACCCTTATACCTCAGCAAGGGCGAATAGTTCAAAAAATCAGGAAAAAGCCACAAGGCACAAAAGCAAATATATAATCAAGCATGCTTTTCCCAATGCAATGAGCTCTCATTTATAATCTTCCGTTGGCCAAAGTTTCCTAAATAACTCCACCTCAGAAATTGTGGATGTTTTCAAAAGAACTCAACACTAGAAACTTTCCAATAAGCTCTTTAGAAATGACTCTTAATGTCATTATTATAATAATAGAAACATTATAATCATAATACAACTCGATTAATAAATAAATAAGAGCTCATGCAATTATTACTTTATTAGCTGCAGGTGATGACCAATTGTTGAAGCCACCCACTACACTGCCAAAAATGGCAACTGCCAATAATAGACTTAATAAAAATAGTAAGTTCACAATTGAGAGCCCTAAAACACCCCGTTAGCTTACAAGGGTCACTATGATGAGCTAACTCCATCAACTACATAGACCTGCAAAAAACAAGGATATTACAGGTCTATTATACAAAACGGGGCTGGACTAAATATTGAAACGTGTCATGGAAGAGGAGGTACCAAGTGTCCTTCACGAAGCCCATGAAGGCCTGACAGGAGGGCATATGGGACCGGACACGACGGCAAGGAAGGTACTCCTCGTAGGACTATGATGACCTACATTGTCCAATAATGCCAAGGAGGGGGTGGCAAGCTATGACACTTGCTAGCATACGAGTAAACCCTTGAAACAAGATTTCATGCCACTAAATCCATCACATGCCCAAGAACTCTTTGAGAGATGGAGCTTCAATTTTGTAGGACCCCTTAAGTCGAGTAAGACTCAAAGTTGCCGCTACATCATGGTAGCAACGGAGTATTTGACGAAGTGGGTTGAGGCACAAGCATTAGGAGACAACTTGGCCGTCAACACAACAAAGTTCATCTATGAGCAAATCATCATGCACTACGGCATTCTTATTCAATTGACAAGTGGTAGAGAGGATCGCTTCGTCAACCATGTGATTCTCTTGCTCACGACGGAGTTTAAAATTTTTCACTCCCTATCAAGTCTGTACTTCCCAAAGGCCAATGGTCAAGCAGAGACAACAAATAAGATCCTTGTGTCAGTCATCTATAAGTAATGTGGGCTCGAGTAGGCTAACTAGGAAGAGAAACTACCATCAACACTTTGGGCGTACTGCACAACGTATAAAGTGACAACCGGACAAATACCATTTTATTTAATGTTCAGACAAGAAGCAGTAGTACCTGCAAAATTCATGGTTCCAAGCCTTCAAGAAGCAATTGATAATAGGTTGGGCAACATTGAAAGTCTTCGCAAGCGGTTGTATAGACTGAACAAACTAGACGAATGAAGACTAATGGCGCAATGGGCTATGGGGGTGGCTCAAACTCATTGTAAGGCCTAGTATGATAAGCACCTGTAGCGGACAAGGTTTTAGCCGAGATAGTTGGTACTGAAATACAATGAACGCAACGAGATTATGCCAGGGAAATTCAAGGTAAAATGGTTGGGACCCTACAAAGTACGAGAAGTTGGTGACAATGTTGCAATCAAACTGTGGACTCTTGACAAATAGGAGATTGTTGACTTGGTCAATGGCTCGAAACTCAAAAGGAATCAAATAGGCAGGAGATAAAGGGCAAATACACCACAAGAGAGGAAGGGAAAATACGTCACGAGATCTGAAGGAGAATCGTAGAGAGCTGAAAGACATGTTGTGGAGCGATAAGAAGGAAAGAAAAAAGATATCGGCTAGAAAGGGAAAACATCATAAGTACATGAAGTAGGGAGAACCATGCACCGACTCCAGATCATCGTGGGGAAGCAAGATAAACTAGCGGACAAGAGCCATAGACAAAGGGGCACGAGTGAACCATGCTAGATAGCAATTGACCACGAATGCATAGCAAACACCATTGGGAAGGGGATCCATGGAAAGAAACAAAGGCATCTAGAGGATAGAAGACGTACCATGTAATAGTTTTTGTTTCATAAAGACAAACAAGAAACCATTAATCAATTGGAATATGCAGTTTGCAGGGAAAAGGCGACAATGGAAGGATCAGTTGAAGGAGAATAGTCCTAAGATGGACAAGAATGCGAGAGTATTGGCCTCAGGAGTCTGTGTTGTAGGGCCAGGAGCAATCTGCAAAAAAGGCCACCATTTCTCATCTCACAGTACAACTTGAAGGGCTAAATGGCAATGAGTGCCGCAAGTGGTAGCAAGAAATACCTCACACATACCTCATCAAACAAATATTGGTCCATGTGCAAGTACACTAGGCGATTCCACTTCCAGTGTTTTCCATATGGCTGTTTGAGCCGATATGGCTTGTACAGAACAAGTACATTCCATACAAGAAGCATCGTCTCACAGTCTTGTTCAAAGCCTGCAACTTCACTAGGGTTCTTGGCATTCTTGGACAAGGAGGCCGCAAAGTGATAACTACGAACCACAAACTTAAGCAAGAATGAAAGGAGTGTTGGGTGAAGCTGGTGGGATGCAACGTCATGCCAGAGGAATTTGAGTCAGTCATAAAGGGCACTAGGATTCAAGGACTGTGATGGGACTTCATTCGGGAAGGCCATTAGCGGTTTATCATGGACGTGATAAAGAGCAAGCTAACCAGGGCGAGTAGGGCTTTAGATATCGCCCTCCCGTAGACTGCCTTCATGAATGGCATCATTAATGGTATGGTATATGATTGGGCAACTGTCCTTGCTGATAGAATGGAGGAATTCATGACACTATAGCATCACACATTCTATATCTCACACCATGCTATTGGGTTGTTTTAGCCGAAGGGCTTGTGGAGATGCACTAGGTACCAGAGCCAGCTAAGAGAGGATTAGCAGAGCCTCAAGTTCGACTTGACATGATTGGCACAAAGGTTGTTACTATAGCTTCATCCTTGTTGGCCAAACCCATGAGTGTGGCCCAGCCAACACAACCAAAGGTTAAGGGTGTTGTAGTGATGGATCAAGCTAATGTGTTCTTAAGAGAGCGGTTCCGACTCACCCCTACAAATGTTTGTTCCTCCGTCCAGTCCCCAAGGCGGGGATAGGTCTTGCCAGGAGTATCTGCCATTCTAGCACCATAGGATTTGAGGGTACCACAGTCCGAGGATGTGCCCAAAGAGGAGGGGGCCGCATCGGAGGTGGACATGGTTGTCACGGAAGGGGCAGAGATGGATACAGAGCATGATGTTGATATTGAGGATGGGTTAAACTATGGGTCAGATGAGGGTAGAACCATGTAGTACATTAGGGCCGTGGAGGATGTGTTGGAGAGAGGTTGAATCATTGGACAACATGCTTTGACCCGCGAAAGAGAGTTGTAGTTGATCTGAGCCTATATCTAGCAGGGTTGTCCCAAGCGTTTGCACTCTTGCTTTGAGGAAAGAGGATGGTCAGCCATAGAAACGCCAAAGATGCTAGTTGATTGGACTAGAGAACCTGAGTTGGGGCTGTGCAACACAACTATGGAGAAGCTTGCACATGAGATAATAGGGGCATATAATGACACCTACTATGCTCGGTGGCGTGCAGAGGCGGACAGAGAAGTAGAAAGGGTTGCAGCTACGAGGTCCAGGGTAGTAGAGGCAAAGGCTCAAGAGGAGCTAGTTGCTGAATTGGCTAGTTAGTAGGCAGCATGGGCAGCAGAGCAAGTAGCGCTCTTGCAAAACAAAGAAAAGGTTGAAAAGGGATTGCAGGTGGCTTAGGCTTAGGCTATGGAGGCAGCACTTCTACTGAAGGAGGCTATGGAGGTCAGCACACGGACACAAAAGGACTTACGTATCCGTACCGATTAGGTTTATGAGTTACACCAACTACTGAACACTTCAGGATCACAACCTCCTCCCTAGCCTATGTTTGCTTCTATATTTGTATGTTGTCTCCTAATTTTGTCAGTTTTGAGTCGCCAGGAGACAACTTCTCTTTTGGGGGGTATGATGTTGTAAGGAGAACGGGTAATTAGGCAGTTGGCATATCCGAGGGAGTTACAAGGTCGTGACAGTTCGCCTTGCGACCCTCGGATACTATATGTAACCTTTATTTCCTTTCATAGAGGCATGTTGATATTGAATACTATTGTAGACGGTGACTAAGCAATGAATATAATATGATTGTTCTCTATTTCCATTCTGTGTTAAGTACTTTTTCTTCTATATGCATTAGTTTTGTTACTCAGTAGGGAAAACAATACTATTAATAATTTGTGGATAAGTCTATAAGAACTCTTGTGTTAGTAGTAGTGGATAGGGAGTGTGTATAAGGGTACGAGTAAATTGCTCACATTGGGGCAAGAGAATCCCAATATGGATAAAGATCTAAGAGGGCCCTAAATAGATTGTGCCCAAACTCAAGTAGAAATAAATCTACCATCCATTATAGGATTCAATAAACAGAGAATATTGACATTATCCAAACTAACTAATGGTATTAGGTGATGGCTCTTACAAGTTAAATATGATTAGTTCTACCAAGAATCAAATTCTAAAAAGGGTCCATTCACATTCTAGGACCCTTCCAAACCCACTTAGAAAAAGGGTCATCACAAGTGGTACACGAGCATGATCCTACCATCCTGTTTGGAAGTTGCATATAAAAGAAAGGAAATAAAAACTAAGGAAAATTAATGATAAGCCAAGATTGAACATATATAAGTCAAGTGAGGTTCAACATTTAACCACCATGTTTGAAATTCTACCTACCTCAAAGCCTTATAGTGAATAAGGATCTTGCGAAGGCCGAGGGGAGTAATTCGTTTAAATTGAGGTAAAGATTCCCACAAGCAGCTTGATTCATGAGGGGAACTCAAGTAGACTGTTTCCATGCCCAAACACAGTAATCCGACCACTCACTACAGGAAAATACCCATATAGATAAATAATCATATCAAAGAGATAAATAGAAAATATTTAAGTATGTTGTTTCTATCTCTTTGCAATCATGTGTATACTTTGAATCTTCCTACATTAAAGCATATGCATCATATATGTTTCATGTCTTCATGTGTGTTTTGTGCCTGCTTCATGTATTCATGCATTAGTGTATATGCTTCGTGTCTTCACATATTCATGCATTAGTCTTCAAGTGTATGCTCTAACTAGAAATATTGTTTTATTAAGTCGTAAGTAGAAAATATAATATTGCTCGAGGACAAGCAAATTTGGAAGAGGTCGATTTTCATGACCCTTGGTTAGTACAAATGTATCCAAATTTATATACTTTGCTTAAATATTACACAAATAATAAATACATACATTTCTTACTTAATCAATAATAAATCACTTATTTTGATTATATCAAATCGATTAAATATAATCTTAATCAATAATACTAATTATTCATCTACAACATAATATTAATGTAGTAATCAAAACAATTATTAAATATTAATCTAATATCAATGATACTAATTTACAATACTAGTATTAAGCTATGTCATATTGACTTAATTAGATAATATCAAACTATGAGCAATATGTTATGAAAGTGTTTACTACCAAAGCTATCGAGCGATTGTCCAATCCGATGTGATGTGTCCACTGCATATTTATATGTGGTCACACAAGTAAGAAAGCACAGATAAATAATGAAAAGGATAATAGAGAAAGTCATATTAAACAACCATATAAAAGGATGAATACTTGACCAATTGAACATAAGAAAAAGGCAATATTGTCATTAATACTAAGAAAACACAGTATAAATGCAAGTGAAGATATAAGGGGCAAAAATATAAGGAAGGAGGGCGACTAGATGATGTGGAGTGCAAAGATGGAGCGATGAGGACTAAATAAAGAGGAATTAAAACAATACCAAATAAATAAATAAAGGCATAGAATGAACAAAACTAGAGTTAAATGGCATTGAATGTCGATTACGGTATGGGGAGATATAAGGTGGAAAAAGATATTGGAAGGGCTGCGTGGGTACCACCAAGTGGTGGTACAGTCGGACCTTGTTCCCTATACACCCACCACCATGGATTCAAGGCTACCACTTGTACCATGATATAATCAAAATTAATTTACATTTCTTTGTCAAGGTTAACTGACAACTACACCCATCGGGCCAAATAAGGTAAATTTAAGAATTCCTTATTATGTGTAAGTTCTAGTAAAGTTATAAATTTTTAAAAATAGAATAATCTAAGATGTGTGAATATTGAAATATAATTAATACTTACCATGAAGAAGAAGAATTGTTACGGAGCTTTGCTCTGTAATATTGCTACAAATTATTATTAAATACAAACTTAATTCTAATATATGCTATTATAAGTACCTTTCATATTATAAAGAATAGATTTGATCTTATGATATCATTATCTAGAATACTATTGTTATTTGATCTATTGTAAGAAGTATAATTTGAGTCTAATATAATCATAATTAATACTAATAATTTGCAGATAAGTATATAAGAACCCTTGTATTAGTACATAGTTGATAGGGAGAGTGCATAGGGGCAAGAGAATCCCAATATGGATAAAGATTTAAGGAAGCCCCAAATAGATTGTGTCCAAACTTGAGCAGCGGTAAATCTACCATCCATTACGGGATTCGATAGATGGAGAATATTGGCGTTACCCAGATTTACAAATGGTATTAAGAGTCGTAGTTAGTTTGAATATGATTAGTTTTACCAAGAATCAAATAATAAAAAGGGTCCATTTGTATTCTAGGACCATTTTAAACCCACTTAGAAAAAGGGGTCATCACAAAGTTCCCTAGAATCATGTTAGTTATTGGGATTGCAATTACGAATCTAACAGGTGCAGCACATTAGTAAATGGTTCATGTTGTAATCCAAGTGGTATAGAATCAACATGGTGGTTCAATAAAGAGAAGAATATGGAACCTTGGGATTGATTGAATTTGTAGTTTAGCATTTGATGATAAGCAAGCCATTGTTGGCTTACTAGTGTTCAGTCCTATGATGTTCTAATAAAGTTCTTATGGAGAACAGTTTCCTCAAGAGTTGATATAGTTGGGGCAATATTTGATTTCTCTTCATTCAAGAGCTTTTTAGGAGGTCACTTTCATGGGTACCTCAGAGGGCAGAGCTTTTAGGAGATGGTACTACATATCTCCTAAGTTGACTTGGCACACCAGGATTGTTCTCAATTACATTTAGGATTAGTTTGATAATTGTGGAGTTACTTTGGTATTGCTTGAGGTCAAGCAATGTTTGGGAAGGATAAATTGTAATGTCCCTATTTTCTAGTTCTCTTGTAGTGTTGTTGGCATTGGTCTTTTGGGTTGCTGTCAGCATGATTAGAGGGGTATTTCAATGTCATTGGTGTGTTTAGACAAATTAATGGAGATGAACAACACTTTCTAGAGTGATTTCGAACAACTTGTTCCAAATTTACTAGTTTTATTAAGTTTTAGTTTGGACATCAATTGCCTATTTGGATGTTTTGATTGACTTAACATTTATATTAGATACTATTTATGGTAATCTCTATTTTTGTCATTTGGTCATAGCTTCATCCTTGTCTCAACTTCCACATGCAACATCTTTAATGTAAAGACTTTTCAGAAACATTTGTATTTTAGCATATTAGTATTTAAAGAGAAGTTTCTTTAGTTTTAGGGTTTGGATGGTTTTTGTTATTATTAGCTTGTTGGTATTTTGGGAACAATCTCAACCTTTTCTTCAAATTCAAAGTGCAAATTTTTCAATTTCAGGGTTTCATAAGCCTAGAAAATATTGCACTATTATTTCACGTGATTATTTTATAAAGTAATTATATGATTTAAGTGTAATAAAGTGTTCAAAAAGACCCATTAGACCACATCTAAAGAGTGACAACATTAAGTTGTTCTTAAGAAAAATATTCAAATAGCTAAAGTTAATTATATTATTATTGGAGTTTACGGAATTTAAGTGTTGCCCTATGTTTTCATTTAAACTCTATAAAATAGAGTTTTGTCTTTCATTCTTCTCTTGAATATTGTGAAGATAATGTCAAGCTGCTGGAATGAGCTAAAGATGTTCTTTTCTCGGTTGAGGATAAAAACCCTCTTCTTGTATTGCTGGTTTCAATGGTGAGAGATCCATCCTAATGGGTTGGTGCTTGTAGTTCAAGATTTACAGTGATACATCTAATACTAAACTGTAATATCCCCTCTAATAATAAATTTAAACAACTAATATCTTTATAATCGATTAATAAATTGATACATCTCTATGTTACAATTTGACATCAAATGAATAATTACAAAATAAATAATTAAGTACTTCATTATGAGATTTATTAACTATTTGATCACTTAAGTTAATCAAGCATTAAATCAAATTAGTGACTACTAAATTAATAAATCATTAAACAAATAAATTAACCCATCAAACATGTAAAGTAAATTAAAATAAACAGATCATGTTCAGTGGCATGTCAAAGGACATGACTCATGTGTGCAGGCAGTATAAATATACTAAATTGTCCATGGAATAAGCAGACATGGGAAAAAAATAGGATATGAATAAGATAACGACATATGCTAAAGGTAGAGAACGAATGGGGAGGAAAATATTTGAATACATAGTCTTCAAGTGACAATAACTATCAAACAAAGTCAATGAATAAATAAAAGGAAGCATATAATACATAAAAAGGAGGAGAATTGAATCTCCATGGCAACCACCAAATATGGAGCTGAAATCCCGAAATTATAGGGAGTACTAAATGGAGGGTATGTAATATGATGATAATGTGCTTTATTGAGTAGAAAGGTTGCCCTATAAGTTAGGGAATTTTGTTATGTAACATTTCTTTCTTATTATTACATTTAGGTGTATTATATGGAATTTTAGAAGGATATTTAAGATTGAGATTATGAACATTGGAAAAATAAATTTATTTTCAAGAATGATATTTAAAGATTAGAAATAATAAATTCATATCCTATAATATTGATATAACTCTTTTCTATAGTGCTAGTGTAGGGACTATGCTCATCCCTATATGAATGACTACGTGCCAGCGTCGGGTTTGGTAACATCTCTACATGAATGACAAAGATAGAATAAACGTATACTCATAGTGTTAGTGCAGGAAATGAAATCCTCATATGAATGACTATCGTGTTAGTGCGAGAGATGAGTAACCTTACATGAATGGCTAGATGATAAATGGATAATATTGTGTCAGTCTATTGGACTGACACCATGGAGATTAAGGGAATCTTTATCATGGGGTATGTGAGGCATTAAAGTCTATATCTGACCACCACGACTAGGATTAATAAAAATCTCTATGTGCCAGACTATTCTAATGATGTCAAGATATGCATATGTGATTGGCCTTGGATAGAGGATGTCATGTCCAAGAAGAATGAGATGATCCTTATTTTTAAGATCATGCGATCATTAATTATATGTAATGTCTTAAACAATATTCAACAAATGGGTTCAACAATAATCAAATTCAAGAGGTCTGGTTGTTACAATTTTCCAATTGAATCTAAATACTAAGTCCAATTTTAATCATAATCTGAACTGGAAAAAAAAAGAACAAATCATATATAATCATTGAACATATATAAAAAAAACCTGAATTTCGAGCCACCTATGAAATACTGTTGGCAATTCTTAGGCTGAGTTGGAATGGGTTTCAGTTTCACCTCAATCTGTTTGAAGGGAAAAAAAATCGCACATTACTGGCGGCGCTTCCGACTGTGTCTACACCCGTGCCCTTTTGCGATTTTAAAATCGTTTTTCTAGATCCGCGCGGATGATCCAAAAATGACTGCGGTGCTGTAGGAAAAGTCGCCGAAAATGATTAATAAAATGGTTCCCCCGCTCGAATCCCTTTCTCTGACCCCTTGATTCAAGTGAACTTTGGCGTGTAACAATTCGTATTTCATGCAAACGATTAATTGAGAAAATTCGAGCGCAGGTTATTGTTTGCCGGCTGGATCTTTTGCAATCCGACTATCACCATGACTGTATGGCCGATAGTTACTAAATTTCCTCTCCAATAATAAAGGGACATCCACCTTTCATAACACCTACGATGGGAAACTGGATGCTAAAATTGGAGACGCTTTAAGGTATTATACAGCTCGTCCAAGCAGAAAATTCTGAGTCCTCCTCTGTGAAGAGTTACGAGCAAATATGCATTTGGTCTTGATCCAAACCTTGTTCGAAAAGCATAATTTCTTCTCCTAAACTCGGCCAGTAGATACTGTAAAAAGTAGATTACCTCCAAACCCTTGCGAGGAACTAAAATCTACAATCCCATCTCTCAGAAATGATCCTTCATGAAAATAATACAAGTATCATAAAGTTGCCACCCTTCAAACAATCTGAATATGCAATAAGCCCAAAATGAAATGCTTGAAGACCACTTCCAATGTGCAACCCTTCGGAGGATATCTCACCACCTCAGTTATGCAGATCCCAGGGAGTTTTCGTTCCCAAAGACCTAATGGAAATTTGCAAACCGAAGACCACAAATTGCTCCAATATGATAAATAGTAAAATCCACAAAATCGCTTGTCTCCAATGGGTGCCCCCTGCCCTCTATTTATTTACTTTTTGAGAAGTCGCTAGAAGCTTCCAGAACAACTCATTATAATAACTTATTATAATGTATTTTATTAACTTTATAAAATTAAATAAATAACTTTATAAAGTTAAAGTACAAAAACAAGTAGGCCCCACTTACTGGATAATAATTTTCTGAGAGCAAGAATGTAATCATCTGTCACATAATGACTCTCTCCAAAATCATTTGCCTACGAGAGTCAATGATAGGCAAATCCCCGGTAAAAGTTATGTCACTAGAAAGGGGACATGACAGTCCGCCCTTTCTGAAATTGCTTGTCCTCAAGCAATCTCAAAGCTGGATGCTGCAAAACTGTTTCATTTTCCCAAGTGGCATCTTCAACTGGTAGATCTTTCCATTTAACCAAATATTCTCTGATTACCCTTCTGCGGAGCTGTTTTTCCCTACTTTCCAAAATGAATTCCGGCACTAAGATCAATTTCCCTTCATCATCCAAAGGAGGTAATACTGTAGAAGGTACCACATTCTGTCCCAGTGCCTTTTTGAGGCGCAACACATGGAACACATTATACACTTTACTATCTGCTGGAAGCTCAAGCTCATAAGCCAATTCCCCTATTCGTCTGGTGATCCTGAAAGGCCCATAATATCTAGGCTTAAGCTTTTCTGACCCACTTCTTTTAAGAGTAGATTGCTGAAAGGTCTGAAGCATGAGGTAAACCATGTCACCAACCTCAAAGCTTCTCTCAGTTCTCCTCTGATCTGCATACTGCTTATATTGATTCTGTGCCCGAGCAATGTTATCCTGAAGAGTGCTAATAATATCTTTACTCTCTTGAATCAAATCCCCGGCACATGGAACCCAAACATCACTCATCAACAAGTCAATGAAACTCGGTGCATCATACCCATATAATGCTTGGAAAGGTGTCATCTGAATAGACATGTGGAAAGTGGTGTTATAGCAATATTCACACAAATAAATCCATCTTACCCATGCCTTCTGCCAGTTAGCCACGTAGTTCCTTAAGTAACCTTCCACCCATTTGTTCACTATTCCCGTCTGTCCATCAGTCTGCGGGTGATAACTGGTACTGGGTGTGAGCTCAGTGCCACATAACCGGAACACCTCTTGCCAAAAATGACTCAAAAATCTACTATCCCTGTCGCTTACAACACTTCGGGCTATCCCATGTAACCTAAAAATCTCTCTGAAGAATACCTCAGCTACCTGTACTGCTGTGTAAGTAGTGGTGATTGGAAAGAAATGAGCATACTTCGTTAGTCTATCCACTACCACATAAATGCAATCGCGTCCCTGAGCCTTGGGCAGCCTTGTAATGAAATCCATGGATATGCATTCCCACTTTTGATCGGGAATGGGAAGTGGCTGTAGGAGTCCTGCTGGGAAGGTGTGTTCTTGTTTATTCTGCTGACAAATGGGACACTCACGAACATACTGCAACACATCTGTCTTGAGTCCTTTCCATGTAAACCGTTCTCGCACCTACCTATATGTTTTAAAGTACCCAGGGTGACCAGCTATAGGTGAATCATGAAGAGCCCTCATAATAGTCCGCTTCATCTTGGATCCTGGGACTAAAAATATATTGTTCTTGTAAATAATCAATTCATCCACAAGTGTATACCTGGTATCAACAATTGTCCCATCAACTATCCCAGATGCCCAAGAGTCTCTAACATACTCTGCAACAATCAAATGCTTCCAATCCTCAGAGATTGCAATCATCGCACTAAAATGTGGCCTGCGTGACAAGGCGTCTGCTACGACATTCTGAGTGCCCTTAACATATGATATATCAAAGTCGTATGCCTGTAGCTTACTCACCCATTCCTGTTGCCTATCATTTAGATCTCTCTACCCAAGGAAATGTCTTAAACTGTTGTGGTCGGTTTTTATACAAAACTTACCACCTACTAGATACTGCCTGAATTTAGCTAATGCGTGCATGATAGCTAACATCTCCTTGTCATAAATTCTAAATGATCTCTCTGGTCCACGGAGTTTCCTGCTCTCATATGCAATAGGGTGTTTGTCCTGCATTAAAACAGCCCCAATACCATCCCCTGAGGCATCACACTGGAGTTCAAATGGCTTTGAGAAATCAGGCAATGCTAATACCGGACATGAAGTCATGATCTCCTTAAATCTGTCAAAACAGGCCTGTGCCTTTGATGTCCAAACAAAAGCTCCCTTCTTAAGTAAGTCTGTCATAGGAGCTGCATGTTGTGAATATCCGCAAACAAATCTGTGATAGAAGCCACATAAACCAAGGAACCCTCTTAGCTAGGTCAAGTTCTCAGGAATGGGCCACTCCACTATAGCACGGATCTTATTAGGATCCATCCATACTCCTTCTCTATTGATAATATGACCTAAATATAATAACTTGGTCATACCCAAATCACATTTGGATTCTTTGGCGTACAAGGACTCTGCTTGCAAGGTCTTCAGTACTGTCTCTAAATGTTCCATATGCTTATGCCATGTTCGACTGTATACCAAGATATCATCAAAGAAAACCAATACAAACTTCCTCAACTGATGATGGAAGACCTTATTCATGGTGGATTGGAAAGTAGCTGGTGCATTGGTTAACCCGAATGGCATCACTACAAACTCAAAGTGTCCACAATGACATCTGAAGGTAGTTTTCTCTATGTCTTGTTCTCTGACTCTAATTTGATGGTACCTGGATCTCAGGTCTATCTTACTGAAGTAGCATGCCCCATGTAGCTCATCTATCAGCTCATCAATCCGTGGAATGGGATATCTATTCTTAATGGTCTTCTTATTCAGCATCCTGTAATCAATGCACATCCGAAGAGAACCATCTTTCTTCATTACCAACACTACTAAAGAAGCAAAAGGAGACTTACTAGGTCTAATGTGTCCCATTGCGAGAAGTTCCTTGATGGTTTTCTCTATTTCATCTTTGAGCCTCTTTGGATGCCTGTATGGAGTAATCATAACTGGTTTAGCCCCCTCTTCTAATTCGATGATGTGTTCAATCCCTCTATCAGGTGGTGTACCAGGTGGAATATCGCTGAATACCTTACTATACTTTTCTCACAAAATCTGAATATCTGGATGACATTCTGTCTTTTGTTGTTCTTCCTTTGTAGGCATGAGAGTACACATGGCTGCCCACTCAATATCATTATGTCTCACCAATCTTTCCAATCGCCTGAGAGAAATAGTTCGGATGTCACTATTCCTGATAGCTCTCAACACATGCTGCTTCCCATCTACTTCAAACTTGATCTCCATGTCCTTGAGTCGAAAAGTGACCTCACCCAATAAACGTAACCATGTCATACCCAAAACGATATCCAAGTCACCCATATTGACCACATGGTAATCCGCTTTGAACTCATAATTATTCAGGCGTAATGGCATATCCCTAACCATCCTGTTACACTTAAGAGTGTAACCATCAGCAACTTGTACTCGAAGACCTTCAAATTCTTCTGTCTTAATACCACGGTGCTCAACCAGTCGTGCATCAATGAAGTTGTGCGTAGCGCCTGTATCGACCAAGGTGATCACCTTCTGTCCTACTAGAACACCACGTAACCTAAAGAATCCCTCCTGCTGAATGCTTGACAAATGCCCTTGCTGTAAATACAAGTCAGGTTCCTCTTTTTGCTCTGAATTCCCTGTTTCTCCCTCAGGCTCTAAATCACTGTGATCATCCTCATTCATTGTACTGTCAGAATCTGATCCTTCGTAATATGCCCACATAACTCTGTTGGCCTTTCCCTTAGGTCTCAAGGGACAATCATGGTCCCTGTCATATGGGCCTTTGCAATAGAAACATAATTTCTTCCTGCGCAAGTCGTTTAATGTTTCTGCATCCAGGAGTGTAGTAGATTTTCCTTTGGTCTCAATGCTCTTCCCTTTATTCTTATCAAACTTCTTATTGTCTCTGAAAGAAGTAGTACTCCTGGACGTGAATCTGTTAGAAGGTGCTGAGAGCTCCATACTTCGCGCTTTTCTCATAGCCTCCTGAAGTGTTGGTGGGTCAAATGCTTTAATCCAACCCTTAAGGGGTTCTGACAATCCTTCTCTGAACAAGATAACCAACCGTCTCTCTGACACATCTTGAACCATCACTGACAACCTTTGAAATTCACTAATATAAACCTCCAAACTACCTAATTGTTTCAACTGTGCAAGGTCACGAAAATAGGTCTCTGGATCCTTCCTATCAAAACGTTCAACCAATCTATCCACAAAGTCTTGGTAAGATGTCACCTGATCATGCTGCAAAGTAATCATCCCGTGTGACCACCAATCATGAGCCACTCCCTCCAAATGTAAGGTGGCGTATCTAATGGCATCTATCTCTGACATAGGCCTCAATGCTAGGAATGTATCCAACTTATGAACCCACGTTTGTGCTGTCATCTGTCCACTACCATCGAAAGATGGTAAAGTGAGTTTACTAGCAGCTCGTTGTAGCTCATTTTCGTGATTTCCTCTAGGCCTCCTGTTTTGACGGTTACTCCTCATATGCTCTCTCCTCTGATTCAGGTAGCGGTCGAAATTTAGTAGCTCACGAACATGTGGTGGTAATGCTTGCCATTCTGCAGTAGCAGCTCTGAGATCATCCTAAAAATCGTTCGGCAAATCGTCTTCTCCTATCTCCTGAGCCTCTTCCCTTAAGAAGGTGGGACGAGTAGGCCTATTTGTTGTCCATGATCTGCGCCTAGGAGCACCCTGTGAGCCTGCCACACTTCTGTTATCATGATCAGGTGTACCCCTACCTTGTTCCTGAATCCTGGGCTAAACAACTCTCTCCATTATGGTAGTCAAAGCCTGTAGTGACTGAGCTATTTCTTGCTGTCCGGTGGTCATGATTCTATAGAACTCTCTGGTTTCATCATCGTCAACTCTGGGAAATCTCGGAGGACTCTGTGATTGTCTTTCACCCATATTTTTGCCCTTAAGTATTGGTCTCCTGCGAATATAATATCTGGAATATGGTTGCATAAAAATGTTCTACCCAACAGGATGGCAGGATTACTGCTTTGATACCACTGAGATGATCCTTATTTTTAAGATCATGCGATCATTAAGTATATGTAATGTCTTAAACAATGTTCAACAAATGGGTTCAACAATAATCAAATTCAAGAGGTCTGGTTGTTACAATTTTCCAATTGAATCTAAATACTAAGTCCAATTTTAATCATAATCTGAACTGGAAAAAAAAAGAACAAATCATCTATAATCATTGAACATATATAAAAAAAACCTGAATTTCGAGCCACCTATGAAATACTGTTGGCAATTCTTAGGCTGAGTTGGAATGGGTTTCAGTTTCACCTCAATCTGTTTGAAGGGAAAAAAAATAGCACATTACTGGCGACGCTTCCGACTGTATCTAAACCCGTGCCCTTTTGCGATTTTAAAATCGTTTTTCCAGATCCGCGCGGATGATCCAAAAATGACTGCGGTGTTGTAGGAAAAGTCGCCGAAAATGATTAATAAAATGGTTCTCTCGCTCGAATCCCTTTCTCTGACCCCTTGATTCAAGTGAGCTTTGGCGTGTAACAATTCGTATTTCATGCAAACGATTAACTGAGAAAATTCGGGTGCAGGTTATTGTTTGCCGGCTGGATCTTTTGCATTCCGACTATCACCATGACTGTATGGCCGATAGTTACTAAATTTCCTCTCCAATAATAACGGGACATCCACCTTTCATAACACCTGCGATGGGAAACTGGATGCTAAAATTGGAGACGCCTTAGGGTATTATACAGCTCGTCCAAGCAGAAAATTCCGAGTCCTACTCTGTGAAGAGTTATGAACAAATATGCATTTGGTCTTGATCCAAACCTTGTTCGAAAAGCACAATTTCTTCTCCTAAACTCGGCCAGTAGATACTGTAAAAAGTAGATTACCTCCAAACCCTTGCGAGGAACTAAAATCTACAATCCCATCTCTCAGAAATGATCCTTCATGAAAATAATACAAGTATCATAAAGTCGCCACCCTTCAAACAATCTGAATATGCAATAAGCCCAACATGAAATGGTTGAAGACCACTTCCAATGTGCAACCCTTCGGAGGATATCTCACCACCTCAGTTATGCAGATCCCAGGGAGTTTTCGTTCCCAAAGACCTAATGGAAATTTGCAGACCGAAGACCACAAATTGCTCCAATATGATAAATAGTAAAATCCACAAAATCGCTTGTCTCCAATGGGTACCCCCTGCCCTCTATTTATTTACTTTTTGAGAAGTCGCTAGAAGCTTCCAGAACAACTCAGTATAATAACTTATTATAATGTATTTTATTAACTTTATAAAATTAAATAAATAACTTTATAAAGTTAAAGTACAAAAACAAGTAGGCCCCACTTACTGGATAATAATTTTCTGAGAGGAAGAATGTAATCATCTGTCACAGAGTGACTCTCTCTCCAAAATCATTTGCCTACGAGAGTCAATGATAGGCAAATCCCCGGTAAAAGTTATGTCACTAAAAAGGGGACATGACAAAGAACCTTTATAGAAGCACTCCATGAGAAGAGGACAAAGTAGCTAAGGGTTAGGAAGCCTAATCTGGAGATGTCATTAAGGTTGAGATTAAATTAGAGGATGAAATAGTATAGTTAGATTTGTTATTGTTATTATTCTAAAAATTATTTTGCAAGTATTACTTGTCCTAAGATAACCCTAAGAGTGGGGAGATTACAATGGTATCAAAGCATGATCTTGCTATCATGTAGGGTGAATAAAATTATAACCATTTCAATTAATGAAAAGATAAAACTATTGAATACAAGTGATTTATTGTCAAGATGGGAGAGGCAGCATAAATCTCCTCAAGATAGGTAGATCCGAAGATAGGTAAGGACATGGGTTCCAATAGCTCGAGGAAAGAGTCCAAGATAGGTAAGAATAGGATTCAAAAATCCTTGAGGAAAGAGTCCAAGATGGATACAAACATACAGTCTTAATATCTTGAGGGAGCCTACTTGGAAATGAGTCTCTAATGCCCTGCATCATTGAAATTTCCATCCTCTTAAAGAGATCATTTAAGAAGGAAAAAAAAAAGGACTTAAGTTTAGTATGCCAAAAGTCTATTTCATATCAAATGCATATTGACAATCCTTAAAGAAACATCAAACGTATACAACGAAATGATGTTGAAACTATGAAGATCAATCACACCATTATAAAATCAAAAATCAAATTATGAAATTATGAAACCTATAATTTGTAATCACATAACATTTGATCATCAAAACACATACCAATTGCTAAATTGATCACCCATTGTTAAATGAAATTCAATCTTATATACTCACCAATCTCAATGAAACATAAAAGATAAATTTACTCAACTCCTAGTTATCACTCAATTCAAACAATGAGAAATTGAACAAAGGTGTTTATCGAAATCTAAGGTTAATTAAGATATATTGATTCGGGGGAGAAATAGTAATTGCTTGAGAACAAACAAATTCGAGAGGGTAGGACTATAATATCCCCTCTACTAATAAAATTCAAACAACTAATATCTTTATAATAGATTGATAAATTGATACATCTCTATATTACAATTTGACATCAAATGAGTAAATACAAAATAAATAATTAAGTGCTTTATTATGAGATTTATTAACTATTTGATCACTTAAGTCACTCAAACATTAAATCAAATTAGCAACTACTAAATTAATAAATCATTAAACAAATAAATTAACCCATCAAACATGTAAAGTAAATTAATAATTAATAGATCGGATTGGGTGACGTGTCAAAGGACACAACTCGTGTATAGGAGGTATAAGTATACTAAATTCCCCATGGAA
This sequence comes from Cupressus sempervirens, assembly GCA_028749045.1. Classification (NCBI taxonomy): domain Eukaryota; kingdom Viridiplantae; phylum Streptophyta; class Pinopsida; order Cupressales; family Cupressaceae; genus Cupressus; species Cupressus sempervirens. The sequence continues at coordinate 360,648,917 of CM053784.1, forward strand.
TAAGGGGACATGGAAAAAAAATAGGATATGAATAAGATAACGACATATGCTGAAGGCAGAGGACGAATGGGGAGGAAAATACTTGAATACATAGTCTTCATGTGACAAATAACTATCAAACAAAATTAATGAATAAATAAGAGGAAGCATATAATACATAGAATGGAGGAGAATTAAATCTCCATTGAAACCACCAAATATCGAGCCAAAAGACCAAAATTATAGGGAGTACTAAATGGAAGGTATGTAATATGAGATTAATGTGCTTTATTGAGTATAAAGGTTGCCTTATATGTGAGGAAATTTTGTAATGTAACATTTCTTTCATATTATTACATTTAGGTATATTATAAGGAATTTTATAAAGATATTTAAGTTTGAGATTATGAACTTTGGAAATTTTATTTTAATTTCAGTAATTACATTTAAAGGTTAGAAATAATAAATTCATGTGCTATAATATTGATATAACTCTTTTCTATGGTGTTAGTGTAGTGACTATGCTCATCCCTATATGAATGGCTATGTGCCAGTAGGGATTGGTAACATCTCTACATGAATGACTAAGATAGAATAAATGTATACTCATAGTGCCAATTCAGGAAGTGAGATCCTCGTATGAATGGCTATCATGCCAGCGCGAGAGATGAGTAACCCTGTATGATTGGCTAGATGAGAAATAGATAATACTGTGTTAGTCCATTAGACTCACACAATGGAGACTAAAGGAATCTTTATCATGGGGTATGTGTGGTGTTAAGGTCTCCATTTGACCACCATGACTAGGATTAATAACAATCTCAATGTGCCAGAATATTCTGATGATGTGAATATATGCATATGTGATTGGCCTTGGATAGAGGATGTCATGTCCAAGAAGAACCTTAATGGGAGCACTCCATGAGAAGAGGACAAAATAGCTAAGGGTTAGGAAGCCCGATCTGGAGGCATCATTAAGGTTGGGATTAAATTAGAGGGTACAATAGTGTAGTTAGATTTGTTATTGTTATGATTCTAACAATTATTTTGCAGGTATTACTTGTCCTAAGATAACCCTAATAGTGGGGACATTACATCAAACCACCTTCTTGTATTGTAGGTTTCAGTGTTGAGAGATCCACCCTAATGGGTTGGTGCTTGTAGTTCAAGATTTATAGTGATTTGACATTTTCGTTGTTTTTTGATTTGAGAAGTTAAAGATATTATTATGTTTGTGATGTGGGTTTCTTGAGTTTGGTGGGATGTGAGGCTTTTTAAAGTGAAGTTTAGTTTTGGTATGCCTTTTTTGAGAAGTTGGGAATCAAACTTAAGCTCATATTACAATGATCATACCTACTGTCATTCTGGGCATTATTTAAATGTCCCATTTTTAGGCAATATTCGTTGTTTGTGATGTTAGCCCATCATCGCAACCCTCGTGTGCTAATGTAGTGGATTGAGGCTCTTTGTGATTCAGTTATCCTTGGTAGTGGCAGTATCACTCCCCTTCAGCTTGGTGGTGTCCAGGATCCTTCCTTTGTTACTTCTTTGTATTTGTTTGGCTCAATTTGATGAACTTACTATTTATAGTAAGTCATTTTTAGGCAGTTTCTATCTTTAGCAAGGCATGTAGGTGTTGGGCTCAGTGGATGAGCATTTGGGTATTAGTTAGATCTCTTGGAGGAATTTTGTAAACTATTTATTGAATTTAACGATTATTAATTAAGTTCACTTAAATAATAATGGTGTGGTGGTTTAATACAAATAATGACTAAGTCTTTTAAATGACCCTATTTATAAGTGTATCATGGCGGCATACTTAAGGGGGAATTATAATTCAAATATTCAAACTTTATAAACTATGTCATAAGTGCTATGTGAAATGCGACGCTGAACCTAAAGGCCGATGGTGTATACTTGAAGCCAGATGATCGTGATTGGAAGGAATGGAATATATAAGCCAAGTCTGAAATTGAAATTCCTTCTCCTACATATCTGTTATCTTTGTGAATGGTGAATATTGTCAAGGGTTTCTGAATTTCTCCAATTTGTTGCATTGGGAATTCTCAGCGTTGTTGCACTTTGAATTGGTATGCTGAAGACTAATGAAGTGTGCCTATTGTGGCTTCCTTCAGAGGTCATCATTGTGTGTATTTGGATCAATTTGTCAAGGGAAATTGAACAGTTCAATCCAAGAAAAAATCTAAGTGAGGACGTGTGCTACATATTAATCACAGCTATGTCTGCATTGTACTCCTGGCTGCTACACATATATACTGGATGGCTTCAATACTTCATAAAACTCAACTGCAATATATATATATATAATTGGATGTTGCCCTATATGTAGAAAAAATGGATTCTGGAGTTTCAGATGCACGATGCCCAGCAGCAAGCAAGAAAGAAAAGCCAAAAATGGGCTGAAAAACCCATGCAAGTTGCAGGAAAAAACTGCATGTGCAAACAAGAAATGGTGGACAGGATGTAGAAAATTTTTGTGAGGGTATTTGTAAGAACCCCAAATAGGCTCTATGCTGATCACTGTTTGTTTCCCTGATTTTTGACTCCCAAAATGCAAACACGCTGCTGATTGCTCCCTCTCTAGGCAGCGCCTATCAAAATCTGCAATATTAAATCTCTGATTTTGAATTTACTGTAGCGCGGTACTGTTCACGGCACTGTTCACGTCACTGTTCACGGGCACTGTTCACGGTACTGTTCACGGCACTGTTCACGTCACTGTTCACGGGCACTGTTCACGGTACTGTAGCTGCTGTTATAAATCTGCAAACAGATCCATCCAATTTTCTCCTACTGAAACACAATATTGACTTCTGGATGAAGCCAACTCACAGGCAAAATTCGGGTGATATTTCACACCTTCAAATTGCATCAACTCTGAAGAAACTACGTCCTCCACAGTCTGAATTCTTCTCGAATTTGTAGAAACCCTGGTTTTAAATAATTCTCATAACATGCTCTTGAAGGAAGACAAGGTTTGTTTATAAAGACTCCTCAACTCCAGAATGAGGCTCTACGCTCAATGTGGGATAAAAGAATATAATAATAACATAAAAAATGTTATTACATTAGAACTTAGAAAACCCCTTTTAATTTTTCCATAAGCTTGGACCCACAATTAATTGAAATATGGCCCCCTTTTATGATATCATGACCCTCACTTAAGTTATAATATAAAAACATATTATAACTTAATAATATAAGCTCAAAACCAATAATGTTTATTCTAACTAAATAAACATTAATATCTCCATTATTACTCAACATTTTTGAATGTCGTCTGAACCGGGAGCTAACATGATAGAGCTGCATATGACCATACCCCTTTTCTAAAAATAGCAGGGGTCCACCTTTATAACTCCAAAATTGCTAAAAATAGCCTGACCAAGCCAAACTCATAATAAACAAACTCTGGCAACCCAGAAGTGTACTCTTCTCAGGTCCTTGGAAGATCTCCACACCAAGGTGACCCTCTAACCAATCCTACTAGCCTACGAGGGTCTCTGATAGGCTAATCACAAGCTAAAGTGATGTCTCTAGCTAGAAGGGGACATCACAGTCCACCCTCCCTGAAATTGCTTGTCCTCAAGCAATATCAACTCTGGATGCTGTAAAATCTCCTCGCTCTCCCAAGTAGCATCCTCTACCGGCAAATCCTTCCACTTCACCAAATATTCCCGGATGGTACGTCTCCTCAAGTTCCTTTCTCTGAAATCAATGATAGCCTCCGGAATCAAAACAAGTTTTCCCTCATCATCCAGGGGCGGTAATACTGTAGAAGGCACAATATGATGCCCCAACGCCTTCTTGAGACGTGACACATGAAAAACATTGTGCACCTTGCTCTCTGCCGGTAAGTCTAACTCATAAGCCACCTCTCCCACTTTCCTGATAATCCTAAATGGACCATAGTATCGTGGCTTAAGTTTCTCGGCACCATTCTTCTTGAGAGTGGATTGACGGTATGGCTGCAACATAAGATACACCATATCTCCAACCTCAAAAGTCCGCTCAGTCCTCTTTTGATCTGCGTATTGCTTCTGCTGATTTTGTGCCTTAGTTATATTATCCTTGAGAGTCTTAACAATGTCTTGACTCTCCTGTAACAAATCACCTGCACTGGGCACTCTACTGTCACTCAAAAGCAGATCCATAAAATTGGGTGCCTCATACCCATACAGGGCCATAAAGGGTGACATCTGAATAGACATGTGATAAGTGGTGTTGTAACAATACTCACAGAGATAAATCCACTTTACCCATGCCTTCTGTTGCCCTGTTATATAATTTCTGAGATATCCCTCCACCCATTTGTTCACTATCTCCGTCTGACCATCTGTCTGAGGGTGGTAGCTAGTACTCGGAGTGAGCTCTGTCGCACACAACCTGAATAACTCCTGCCAAAAGTGACTCATAAACCTGCTATCTCTGTCACTCACAATGCTCCGAGGTAAGCCATGTAATCTGAATATCTCTTTGAAGAACAACTCTGCCACTTGTGTAGCAGTGTATGTAGCAGTGATCGGAAAGAAGTGTGCAAACTTCGTAAGGCGATCCACAACCACATATATACAGTCCCTGCCTTGGGCTCTAGGTAGTCCTGTGATAAAGTCCATAGACAAACACTCCCACTTCCTATCAGGAATCGGAAGTGGCTGCAGTAAACCGGCTGGATAGGAGTGTTCCTGCTTATTCTGCTGGCAAGTGAGACACTCCCTAACATACTGAAGTACTTCTGTTTTGAGCCCCTTCCATGTGAAGCGCTCTCTAATCTGCCGGTAAGTCTTGTAGAAACCAGGATGTCCTGCCATAGGTGAATCATGAAAAGATTTCAGAACCATCCTTCTCACCGCTGATCCTGGGACCAAAAATATTCGCCCTTTGTAAATGATGAGCTCATTCACAAGGGTGTATCTGTTGTCCTGAATAGTCCCATCTATGAATCCAGTTGCCCAAGTATCCTTCGCATACTCTGCAAGGATCAAGTGTCTCCAATCCTCCGATATGTCTGTCAATAAGCTCAAATGGGGCCTACGTGATAAGGCATCAGCAACTACATTCTGCGTCCCCTTAAAATATGTAATATCAAAGTCATAGGACTGTAACTTGCTCACCCACTTTTGTTGCCTATCATTGAGATCTCGCTGCCCTAGAAAATGCTTTAGGCTATTATGGTCGGTTTTGATACAAAATTTGCTACCTACCAAATATTGCCTGAATTTAGCCAAAGCATGCATAATGGCTAACATCTCCTTATCATATATACTGAAGCTCCGCTCTGGCCCTCTCAATTTCCTGCTCTCATAAGCAATAGGGTGCTTCTCCTGCATAAGCACCGCTCCAATGCCCTCTCCGGAAGCATCACAGTGTAGCTCAAAAGGTTTGTTGAAATCTGGTAATGCTAACACTGGACAAGAAGTCATCAACTCCTTAAATTTCTCGAAACACTCCTGTGCCTCAGGAGTCCACAAAAAAGCTCCCTTTCTCATCAAATCTGTTAAGGGTGCTGCATGCCTGGAATATCCATCCACAAACCTCCTGTAGAAACCACATAGTCCCAAAAAGCCCCTCAACTGTGTAAGGTTCACCGGTGAAGGCCACTCCACAATGGCACGAATCTTTTCAGGATCCATGCGTACGCCCTCTGCACTGATGATGTGACCCAAGTACAACAACTCTGTCATGCCCAAATCACACTTCGACTCGTTTGCATACAAGGATTCTCTGCCCAATATATCCAACACCGTGTCAAGGTGAACTAAGTGCTCCTCCCAAGATCTACTATATACCAAGATATCATCGAAGAAGACAAGTACAAATCTCCTCAACTGAAGATGGAAAACCCTATTCATTGTTGCCTGAAAAGTAGCGGGTGCGTTAGTTAGCCCAAATGGCATAACTACAAACTCAAAATGGCCACAATGACATCTGAAGGCTGTCTTCTCAATATCCTGCTCTCTAACTCTGATCTGGTGATAACCTGATCTCAAATCTATCTTTGAGAAGAAGCAAGCTCCATGAAGCTCATCTATCAACTCATCGATCCTGGGAATGGGGTACCTGTTTTTAATTGTCTTCCTATTAAGCACCCTGTAATCAATGCACATCCTCAATGTCCCGTCCTTCTTCTTTACTAACACCACTGAAGAAGCAAAAGGAGACTTACTTGGTCTAATGTGGCCCATAGCAAGTAACTCCTTTATGGTTTTCTCAATTTCATCCTTCAACCTCTTCGGATGCCTATAAGGTGTAATCATGATGGGCTTAGCCCCCTCCTCTAACTCAATGATGTGCTCAATACCCCTGTCTGGTGGTCTACCCGGTGGAATGTCACTAAACACCTTAGAGTGTTTAACTCTAAGCTCCTGAATATCAGGAGGATATTCAATCTTCTGCTGTCCCTCCTGTGATGGCATTAACATGCACTCTGCTGCCCATTCTACCTGATTATGTCGAATCAATCTAGCCATCCTCCGAAAAGAGACCATCCTGAGATCACTATCCCTAATTGCCTTAAGGATATGTGTCTTCCCATTCACTTTAAACCTCATCTCCATCTCCTTGAGGTTAAGAGTGAACTCACCAATATCGTGCAACCAACTCATCCCAAGAACTATATCTGTATCTCCCATAGGCACAACATAGAAATCTGCCTTAAAGTCATAATTATTAACTTTCAATGGGAGTCTAGTGATCTTACGATCACAATTGAGAACATAGCCATCCGCTACCCTCACTCTAATTCCCCCAAACTCCTCTGTTTGTATGCCACGCTTCTCCACCATCCTAGCATCGATGAAATTATGAGTGGCACCTGTATCAACCAAAGTTATAACTCGCTGTCCAGCAAGTACTCCTCTCATCCGGAATGATCCTTCTTGCTTAATACTAGTGAGACGAGCTTCCCTAAGTTGCCCATCTCCTTCCCCATCCTTGGACTCCATTTCAAACAAGTTTTCAGCCTTGTCTTCCTCTTTTCCACCATCCATTTCCTCTATATCAGACTGCTGATCTGAATTATCTGATTCTGATTCCTCATAGTATGCCCACATAACTCTGTTAGCTTTTCCCTTTGGCCTAAGAGGACAATCATGGTTTGCATCATAGGGTCCCTTACAGTAGAAACATAATTTTTTCTTCCTCAAATCATTTAATGTTTCCCTGTCAAAAGGTGCTGGAGTTTTATCTTTAGAATCATTTTTAAAATCAGTCCTCTCTGGTTTTTTATAAAATGGTTTGTTATCCTTACTAGAAGATGCTCCTTTGGACTGAAATTTGTTTGTTGGGACTGCATGTTCCATACTTCTTGCCTTTTTCATCGCTTCCTGTAAAGAAATAGGATCAAATGCCTTTATCCACCCTCTCAGTGGTTCGGATAGGCCCTCAATGAAAAGAACTATCAATCTACGCTCTGAAATGTTTGGCACCATCACTGCCAACCGCTGAAATTCACCAATGAAATACTCCAAGTTGCCTGTCTGTTTCAACTGTGCTAAGTCCCGGAAGTAAATCTCTGGATCCTTCTTATCAAATCTTTCAACCAACTTATCCACGAAGTCCTGGTACTCTGTCACCTGGTTATGCTGAAGTGTTACCATACCATGGTACCACCAATCATGTGCTACTCCCTCCAAATGCAAGGTGGCATATTTGATAGCTTCAATCTCTGTCATTGGCCTCAGTGCCAAAAATGTGTCAAGCTTATGAACCCAAGCTTGAGCTGTCATCTTACTACTCCCATCAAATGTAGGGATAGTAAGCTTGCCTGTAGCCCTCTTCAGCTCACTATTTTGACCTCTAGGCCTCCTATCCTGTCTGAGTGACCTGTAATGCTCTCTCCTCTGATTAACAAAGCGTTCAAAGGTCATCCTCTCCCGAACCTGTGGAGCTAATAATTCCCATTCATCATTTGCAGCCATGAGTGCATCTGCAAATATGGGGTCTCCTGCCGCCTCCTCTGTCGGATCTTCTTCTGGCTCCTCCGGAACAAATGTAGGGCGTGTAGGCCTATCAGCTGTTCTAGAATGGGTCTGTTGTGGTCTCTGATTACCTGTAGCACTCCTGTTATCTCCCTGTACTCCCTGTTCCCCATTCTGTCTAACAGGTGGGTTCATCCTTTCTACCATAGTAGTGAGTGCCTGTAATGCCTGTGTCATCTGCTGCTGCCCTGTAACCATTGCACGAAAGAATTCTCTGGTATCCTGATCATCATTATTCCTCCTGTTTCTAGGTGGACTACCATCATACCTCTCTTCCATATTTCCTGTTTCCTGTAGCTGTTCTCTGTCAATCAAAGCTCTCCTGCGGGTATAGTACCTGTGTGGTCCAATTTCCAGTGGCTGCATATGACTCCCAAACCCTCAGGATGGCAGGAACTAGGCTCTGATACCACTGTAAGAACCCCAAATAGGCTCTATGCTGATCACTGTTTGTTTCCCTGATTTTTGACTCCCAAAATGCAAACACGCTGCTGATTGCTCCCTCTCTAGGCAGCGCCTATCAAAATCTGCAATATTAAATCTCTGATTTTGAATTTACTGTAGCGCGGTACTGTTCACGGCACTGTTCACGTCACTGTTCACGGGCACTGTTCACGGTACTGTTCACGGCACTGTTCACGTCACTGTTCACGGGCACTGTTCACGGTACTGTAGCTGCTGTTATAAATCTGCAAACAGATCCATCCAATTTTCTCCTACTGAAACACAATATTGACTTCTGGATGAAGCCAACTCACAGGCAAAATTCGGGTGATATTTCACACCTTCAAATTGCATCAACTCTGAAGAAACTACGTCCTCCACAGTCTGAATTCTTCTCGAATTTGTAGAAACCCTGGTTTTAAATAATTCTCATAACATGCTCTTGAAGGAAGACAAGGTTTGTTTATAAAGACTCCTCAACTCCAGAATGAGGCTCTACGCTCAATGTGGGATAAAAGAATATAATAATAACATAAAAAATGTTATTACATTAGAACTTAGAAAACCCCTTTTAATTTTTCCATAAGCTTGGACCCACAATTAATTGAAATATGGCCCCCTTTTATGATATCATGACCCTCACTAAGTTATAATATAAAAACATATTATAACTTAATAATATAAGCTCAAAACCAATAATGTTTATTCTAACTAAATAAACATTAATATCTCCATTATTACTCAACATTTTTGAATGTCGTCTGAACCGGGAGCTAACATGATAGAGCTGCATATGACCATACCCCTTTTCTAAAAATAGCAGGGGTCCACCTTTATAACTCCAAAATTGCTAAAAATAGCCTGACCAAGCCAAACTCATAATAAACAAACTCTGGCAACCCAGAAGTGTACTCTTCTCAGGTCCTTGGAAGATCTCCACACCAAGGTGACCCTCTAACCAATCCTACTAGCCTACGAGGGTCTCTGATAGGCTAATCACAAGCTAAAGTGATGTCTCTAGCTAGAAGGGGACATCACAGTATTGCAATTGACTTCGCCTTGCAGAGAATACGACTACCAAAAACAATGGTGCCAAACACATAATGCGATTTGCAGGAATGAATTGAGAGAAACCCTAGTCGAGTTTTCTCTGCAAAAAAAGGCATCCAATGAGCACCAAAACCCTGTTCAGACTTTCTGAACACACCCAAGCGAAGGATTCTGAAAATTTTCAAAACCTATTTTGGAAAATAACTCGGGAAAAATGAAATTATTATTCTAATACCATATTACAGTAAAATAATGAATGTGTTATTAAACAAAGATCATAAATGATCTATATACACAAGAATGTTTCAGTGATGAGCAAAGAAAGGGAAATAGAAACATTTGTAAGGGAAACAGAAAGAGAGAGTTTCCATAATGAACAAAGAGAGAATATGGAAACATACAAGAGGAGTGGCCATTAATAAATCTATGGAAGAGAGACAAAAATACAGAGATTTAACTCTAATAACATGCACATATGTTGATCTCATACATGTGCACGTGCATATATCTACATGCATGCACAAGAACTCACATACATGTATACATGCTCATCCATACAATTGCATCATACATCAGCATATACATTTGGTAAATCTATACATCTGATGGCATCCGTATGGCACCCTTGGTATATGCATATGTCAATATAAGTTACAATGATCGAAGCTCTGATCATTATAACCTATATGGATATGTCCACACAACAATGATGCAAGATGTTCAAGTACCTAATTAGATGAACTCCTAAATCCATATTCGGATGTCACTGCTGATTTATGGAAACACTAAATCATGATCAGCTTGATTACTCATAATAATCAATATGATTATTATAAGTAATACACATGATTCAGCCTTGATGATTATCAGCACTGATCGCATTATGCTCATTATATCATTGTAGTGTTAACTAATAACATCAGCAGTTATCATATGATGTGACTCTACTAACATGTCCCTTCAGACATATATTTATATTACATGCCATGTGATTCGGAAAGTGTTATCAATTGAGAATATATTTTAATACTCCCTTTGTGTTTTACCACTCTGCTTGAGCAAACCATGGTTGCTGACACAACCCTCCAGTTATAAAAGTGCAAGTATTGCAACAGCATATATCACACAGCACCTATTGAGCATATTTATATCTCTATATCAGAGACAGTTCTAGAGATTGCAAATTGCATATATATTAAAGACATATCAGAGACGACACACTGCACTCTACCATCCCATTATCAGCAGTGCATATTATAAAGTAATATCAGAGATGACTCGCAGGGAATGTGTATGATTCACAATCGCATATATCACAGACAGCCATAGCGTCACCTCAAGGTCTGGATATCTATAGACTTTGACTGTAATATTATTCCATTGGCATTGGAATAGACTTTGTAAATGCATACATAATATCATCTCCATTCGTATACATCTGCATAACACCATTCCATCATGTCATACATACTTTCGCCTGCATTATCAGCATTCAAATATTCATTTGTAATCATTGTAAATACATTAATATATTATCATCCATAATATCTAAATACAATTTGCTGCACATAATTCATATTATAGCACTTGAAACTATCAAATAGTTGTATTGTTGTATAATTTCACATAGCGTCATAACATGCCCAAAAAAGGGACATTACAAAAACATTGCAAAAGTACAAAACCAACAAAGAAAAATGAAAATTTCAGAGCCAATGATGAAGTTAAAACCAGCAGGGTTCTTACAATTATTTCTGAGTATCCTCTTTGCTAGATGATGCATTTTGAGTGCTCATTTGTTATCTTTGGTGAAGAATTGAAATAGTTATGGTAAGGGAGGGTTAGAGCTGCTATTTTAGCATTGAAAAGTGGTCTTCGACTCTGTTTAATACCTATTCACAAACAAAGAATGCAAGAGCGAACTTTGAGCAGCGACATATCCTACCTTTGTGAATAATCGCCTAAGTCCATATTATGCCTTGCTTAGTGCTGGTAATGTTTTTGAGCAGACTCTTTAATGATTTCTGAAGATGATTTCAGGTTTGCTTTTTATATCATAAATGAAATTTCAGTTTGGAAATCATACCTCTTTGTCAGCCGGCTTGATTGTTGTCAATGTTTTTGTACTTTGTAGCCGACATCGTCGGTAACTAGTTTGTAGCGGACAGATTTTGTAGCCAACGGGTAGATTGGTAATGTTTTGTAGCCAACAGACTCCTTTGGGAAGGTTTGGCGGAAAGTATTTATACACCCTCTTGAGTCATTGTAAATCATCAGATCTTATCACCAATAATGTAATGTTCTGGCATATGCGAATAATAAACGGAGTACTGCTGTTGCTGTTCTTGTTCATTGTCTGTGTGCATTAATCAATTAATCTATGCGGTAAACACTCTTTTGATATTCTTATTATCATATGCTTGATGTGAAGAAAGACCGTCTCTTATAATGCTATGTATTTTCAGTTGTAATGTACCTAACCAAGTAGCAATGGTGACAAACCACAGTTCATCTAGTAAGTTGCAATTTCCTTTTTTTTATTTATGCTAAATGTACTGACTGCATGGCAATGGAGACAAACCTCCACTCCATCTATTTTGTTATTGGAAGCATTTGCATATGTGGGTTTATTATCATACATGTAACCTTAAGGTAACAATCAGCAAGTTACTCTTCACTAGTATATATCTTGCATCATAAATTTCTTAATTTTCAGGAATTGCTATTACAGTGAGACACAATGTTCTCATCTCTTGAGGGATTTTAGCTTAGCCTTTTGGCAGTATTGTTAACCCTGTGAGCACTCTCTTGCTCTACCTAATCGGAACTAAATACACATCAATTAAAAAGATTGCAATACTGATGACACAAGGATGAAAACCACCAAACTTATAGTCCAAAATAACAACACTAGAAAAGTTCAAAATCTTTGCACTCTCAAATGCGGTGCGACTCTAATCCTTCAACATATTAAATGCATTGGATATTATATTAGCCTTGTACTCGATAATTCTAACTCCACCCCACAACATTGCTCTCTTTTTTCTTAATGAGATTAAATCCCCTCTCTAGCCCTGCTCAAGTCAATCCCTCACAAATCAATTGGTTACACTTATAATGAATTGTCTACAATATATTTTAAAATGATAGTTATCCTATTAAGAATGTTAGCATTTAGTGTATTGAAACACTTGCTGTTTAATATAAGTTACTGACAGTATATATATTTATAACAATCTGTCATTACAATTCTTAATGCAAAAACATCAGTTCATAAATGTTATTCCTCTTATTTTGTCAAACGATCTTCAGATTGAATGGTGTATTTCATATTCAATAAAGTTCAAGATGCATTATATGTAATCCCAATTGCTATCAGGTGTTATCACCGATCAGTATTAATGCTATACTACTCACACCGATTGATGAATCAGGAGTCTCCTTTGGCAAACGATTTTGTTATTAAAGGACGTGTCACTGGGTGAGATTAGCATCAGTTAGTTTTAGTTATGAAGAGATACTAATAGTATTATATATATTGAGGCATGACCACGTAGGGTCATGCCCCTACTTGGTTATGTTTTAATGTATATATATTTGAGTTTTATTTCTTATCTGCAGATCATATCAATAACATTGGCATATAGATCTTAGACTGAAATCAGAATACTAATTCACAAATTATATCAAAGTACGAATTCAAGCAATCGTATAAAGAATGAATAGGTCTGTCAAAGAAAGGAAATAAAACTAAAACATTAATTGCTCAGTCTCCACCAATCAAGATCTGTTAAACTTTACATGGTATCAGAGCCTAATTGGTAGAGAGACGCTCAAACTGAATTTTGAATAAATAAAAGGGACAATATGTCAAATAATGTAAGAGTAGAGGACAGAGTCAAAGGAGCAACAAATTTTTTTTCTTGGAAAATTCAAATTACTACAATCCTTGAAGAATTAGAACTAGAATCTTTTATTAAATTAGACATTTCGATTCCTGGAGATGAGGCAAAAAAAGCTACTTGGAAAAGATGAAATAATAAAGCCAAGAAGATCATTGTGGATTCCGTAAAAGATCATATTCTTCCATCCAAATCAAACCTCAAAGAAAATTAATACTCTAAGATCAAACAATGGGGGAGAATATACTTCTGAAAATTTTAAAACTTTTTGCACTTTTGTTGGGATTAAGAGGGAGTATACAATACCTTATAATCCTCAACTTAATGGGTAGCAGAAAGAAAAAACAGAACCATTGTTGAAGCAGCAAAAGCCATACTTCATGATCAAAACCTACACTTTTCATTATAGGCGGAAGCCACCAATACTTTTGTATACATTCAAAATAGATGCCCCCACTCTATACTAGAAAACATAACACTGGAAGAAGTCTTTACAGGGAATAAACCTAACTTAAGTCATCTTAGAATTTTTAGTTGCCCTATTTATATTCACATACCTAAAGAAAGAAAAACTAAATTAGAACCATCTGGAAAGAAAGGGATATTTATTGGGTATACTGAAGACTCAAAAGGGTATAGAGTTTATGTTCCTGGTCAAACATCAGTTGAAGTAAGTAGAAATGTCATACTCGAGGAAAACACTGCATTAAACCTATCTAGAAATATAGAAGATGAGCCCATTACAGACTTGGATGAAAATCCACAAACTGAAAATCAAAGGGAGAACATATCAGAAGAAAATGAACTATTACTAGATACAGAAGATAGAGACATTTCCAATATCAAGAAAAAGGCCTTTATGGGCAAGAAAGATGAGCGAAGAAAATAATGTTGAACCAGATGAAATTTCTAGGGAAAGCAAGAAAACCAGAAACAAATCTTGTTATACTGCATTAATAATTGAGCTTACTAAATCTGAACCAACAACTATTGAAGAAGCTCTGACTTGTCAAGCATGGAAAGATGCTATGGTTGAAGAATATCAATCGATACTACAAAATGATGTCTGGGATATTGTACCTAGACAAAAAGAAAAATTAGTTGTTTCTTCAAAGTGGCTATATAAAATCAAATATGCATTAGATGGCAGCATTGAGAAACATAAAGCAAGGTTTGTTGCTCAAGGGTTTTCCCATAAGGCAAGCATTAATTATGAAGAGACTTTTTCTTTGGTTGCTCATTAGAATTTGGTCAGGACATTTATTGCAATTGCAGCAACTAAAGGATGGAAGATACATCAAATGGATATAAAGACTACATTCTTAAATGGGGTCATTAATGAAGAAGTATATTTTGAACAACTTGAAGGTTTTTTTATAAAAAATAAGAACCTATATGTGTGTAAACTCAAGAAAGCCTTGTATGGCCTTAAACAAGCACTTCAAACTTGGTATGAAAGGATAGACAACTACCTCACCAAATTATGATACTCTAAGAATGAAGTTGATCCTAACATATATTTCAAAATCTCTAATGATGATATGTTAACACTTGTTTTATATGTTGATGATCTATTGATAATAGGAAATTATCATTTAATTGAAAGATGTAAACATGATCTTGCAACTGAATTTAAAATGAAGGATCTAGGTTTACTACATTATTGTTTGGGTCTAGAAGTATGTCAAAAGAAAGATTACATATTTCTAAATCAAGGGAAATACACTTAGAATATCTTGACTAGATTTGGGATGATGGACAGCAAACCACTTGCAACTCCAATGGAAACTAATCTACACAAGCTAAAAGAGGAAGCGGTACATTCAGAATCTAATGATCCTACTCTATACAGACAAATCATTGGATCTCTCATGTATTTAGTAAATGCTAGGCCCGATATCTGCTATGCCACAAATGTATTAAGTCACTTTATGTGTGAGCCTAAGAAAATACATCTAATGGCTACAAAACATATTTTGAGATATCTACGTGGCTCTATTGGTCTTGGACTAAAGTACAGAAATGTTGAAATCAAACTTGAAGGTTATATTGATTCTGATTGGGCTGGTTGTTCCATAAATTGTAAGAGTACAAACTGATGTTTCTTCAGTCTTGGATCAGCAATGATATCACGGTTCAATAGAAAACAACCCACAGTTGCCTTGAGCTCTACCGAAGTTGAATACATGGCAGCTTCCATGGGAGCGCATGAAATAGTATGCTTACAGAACCTATTATTTGGATTATTTCGAAAGAAGTTAGATTCCACTATGATTCATTGTGACAACCAGACCTCCATTAAACTTTCCACAAATCCACTGTTCCACAATCGGTCAAAGCACATCGAGACTCCTTACCACTATATCAGAGACATGGTTGATAGGAATGTGATCAAGCTGATCTATATCAGCACAAATGATCAAAATGCTGATATTTTTACCAAACCTCTTACAAGAGTGAAAATAGAGTACTTCAAAGGTAAACTTGGTATGACAAATTTGTAATCATATTTCTAAATGTATATATATTCATGAATATTAAAAAAATAGATTGTTTGCAAACTTGTAAAATGAAAGGTGACAATCTTTCATATGTGTTTAAGGCCTCTATTGTAAGGTGACGATCTTATCAATAGATGACCAACCTTTTAACACCAAAAGTGTTGAAGGAAAGTGTCATCATTGTTCTTCAGGCCGGATTTTGCTAGACACATTGATAACTATCATGGTTCTTCATGCCAGATTTTGCAGGACACCATGAAAACTATTATTATGGTTCTTTGGGCCAAATTTGTCAGACACGTTGATAGCCATCATGGTTCTTTAGGCTGGATTTTGCCGAACACCATAAGTGTTAAACCACAATTGAGTGGTACTTACACTTTTATATATGTAAATGTTTCAAACCCTCATTGCTAAAGAGGGAGTGTTAAGAATGTTAGCATTTAGTGTATTGAAACACCTGCTGTTTAATATAAGTTACTGACTCTGTGTGTGTGTGTGTGTGTATTACAATCTGTCATTACAATTCTTAATGTAGAAACATCAATTCATAAATGTTATCCCTCTTATTATGTCAAACGATCTTCAGATAGAATGGTGTGTTTCACATTCAATAAAGTTCAAGATGCATTATATGTAATCCCGATTGCTATTAGGTGTTATCACCGATCAGTATTAATGTTATACTACTCACACCGATTGATGAATCGGGAGTCTCCTTTGGCAAACAATTTTGCTATTAAAGGACTTTTCATCGAGTGAGATTAGCATCGGTTAGTTTTAGTTATGAAGAGATACTAATAGTATTATATATATTGAGGCATGACCACGTAGGGCCATGCCCCTACTTAGTTATGTTTCAATGTATATATATGCTGGTTTTATTTCTTATCTGCAGATCATATCAAAGACAGTGGCATATAGATCTCAGACTGAAATCAGAATACTAATTCACAAATTATCAGGTTAAGAATTCAAGCAATCATATAAAGAACAAATAGGTCTGTCAAAGAAAGGAAATCAAAGTGAAACATAATTGCTTAGTCTCCACCAATCAAGATCTACTAAACTTTACATATCCTACCTTTCACACACATTTTAGCTTACCAGAAAATTCACAAACACTTAAGTTGATGGAATGGAGAAGAAATCCCACATCATATAATACAATAGCCTCACCTGCGCAATCTCAAAACCACGACCTTCGCCCAGAATAACATTGCTGGCAGGAACTCGAACACTCTCAAAGATTACCTCTGCATGCCCATGAGGAGCATCATCAAAACCAAACACATTTAATGGTCTCTTTATCTGGACTCCAGGTGTATCAATAGGTACTAAAATCATGGATTGCTGCCTATGCCTTGGGGCACTTGTGTCTGTTTTGCCCTGCATCAAAGGAAAGAGAAAAAATTGAATAGGCTATACCTATAAGTAGAGAAAAGCTGACCATTGTCCAAAACATAATGACCAAAATAGTTGACTTTTAACTTAAACCATGAAATGAAATCATAAATTTTCTTGTGAAGCACTAATAGGGTAAATAAAAATAGCAACTGCTGGCCTCTAATTCTCTTCGGTTAACAAACAAATAATCTACAATTCTGTGACTAAAAGGTATAGTTTCCATTAACAATAACATCTGATTACATAATTCAAAGTTTAGATTATTTTTGCAGTCAGATAATCAAATAATAATAGAATAATCAAGAATCACAATTTGATAATTCTATTTTGCCTAATTGCAAAACCAACTACTACTAGGAGTCCAAATGTTTTCTTTCATTGATCCATATAACTATTAAACTACCAAATTGGCACTGTCATTGCCTGAATAGTAGTCCAAATAATGTATGAAACATAGCTTTTCAAAAAAGAAATCTACTGTTGTAAAGGACCACAGGTAGGCCAAATAGTCAATTCCATAACATGGCAAGTTATGCACCAGTCAGAAGGTTCAGTGTAAGAGACACCAAAAAGTTCATTAGTAAGCTTCAAGTGACTGCTTGCTGGGTAACTCATCTTAAAACCTGTGGGGACCCATGAATCTGTTCTGAAAATCATATGGTAGAAGCAGAAAACAAACAAAACCCTCTCTTTTATAGCAAGAAAGCAAATGTTTATTAAGAGTATAATTCAAGTTTAAATTTTCTATATTTTTTTAATCAATGTTGAAATCAAAAAAATGATACCGAATTCATTTTAGTTCTTTCTCACTTTAGACATGGAAGGAAAGGTTTCTTGCTGAGGCATCAAATCTTCAGAGAACCATCACATGTGTCTTGACTCAACCATGTATAAACTCAAGATGCTTGCACATTTGAAGTATGTTGGAGCATATACTCTCCAAGAGGCACAACAGATTGTCAATGGAAAAATTGAATGATTTTGTCTATATCCATTGAAGACTTCATTTCTATCACAAGAAAATCCTAAGCTTTGACTTACATCCTATAACATTAGATGATTATGATCCAAAATCAAAGTTGATCATTGACGTTGAAATCTTGTTTTTCACTAGGAGGTTATTGCATGGATTGACTAGGCTGATCTTGATGCAAAGGCAGTAGTTCCGACAAAACAGAGAGCACCAATAGATCCCTTGAATGTTGATGTCACTAACACGTCCAATTATCACAGTTCCATCATCATTGAAGTCCCTTCCTTGGCACTACAACACAATTTTGGCATGGGTTGGTTTATTGCACGGGACATCTTATTGGTATAAGGCTCAGTTCCTTGCATGAGTTTCTTTGTTTTAGTGGATGGAAAATAATTGGTGGTGATTCCCTTCCTTGCATGGAACTGCTTTTGTATTGGTGTGGCCCTTCTACAGTTTTGGCACATAACTACCTGAAAAGAGGTGTGTGTATGTTAAGCTGGAAATCGCGGTAGTCTTCCTGTATTATCATTATTGTTGAGCATGTCAGATAAGATAAGATAAGATAAGATAATGATATTAATGTCCAGCAAAAAACCAAAAAGAGATCTATGGGATTGAAAGATTACAACAGTTAGGCTGACACTAGCAGGAACACACAAAGGTGTTCGAAAATAAATGAATACAACCAAAGCAATAACAACCAACAAAGAACAAAGAAAGCGCTAGGAGTCTTACTTGGGTGAGAAGAAATTAGTCACTAAATGATACACATGCCGATGTGTAGAGGCACTAGACTGTCTCTGGCTACTCACAAAGGAATGTTGCTGGTGCAAATATCTAGAATGGGATCTGACACATCTAGAAAGCCCATAAGAACAAATAGAGCTGGAAGGCCTTTTTACACCCCACAAAGGAGATAATGGTATAAAAAAAGTAGTAATGAGCTGAGTAGAGGAGTGCCGGTGAGCAAGCAGTGACTAGATTGTGCTATCACGGAGCGTGATGGCCTCACGAAGATAAAGTGCAAGGCATCTCTGATCATAATAGCTGAAAAAGTCGTAGAGAGAAAAGCACTCCCGGAACATACAGAAGAATCTCCCTCTGATCTCATAGTAAATAGGGCATCAAAAAAGGAAATGAGCCTCATTCTCCACCTCCCCTAAAGTATAGAGCATACAGATCCACTCCCCACTATCAATATGATGATTAGTCTGAGCTCGAAGATTGTGAGAACCAACTCTGAAAGAACCTAAGGAGATCCGCAGGGCATGAGACCACCTCCGTGAAAGGTAGCTAGGATGGACAATGATCCCAGAAATCTCCAAAAACTGCTCCGCATAAAAGGACATCCGCAAGCATAACCCACCAGGAGGGTTAACCCAGGTAGCGGTAATGTAATGTCTATAGATATCAAGACGAACATGCTCATTCAACTCCCGCCGAGAGGGGAGAAGATGAGCAGGGGCATCTAAAGAGAACTAAAAGGGGGAAGACGCTCAATATCAATCCCAATCGAACATAGTAAAGAAGAAACCTGTGCATACCAACATCATGCACGAGAACCAAACTCAACATCCGCAATAGAAACAGAAGAACAGTAAGCTAAATAGGAGTAGTGGTTCCAGCCCCTAGCAGTATCTGCAAACCCATGAAGACGATGAAGGAACCAAACCAAATCAAAAATGGCCACAAGTCTAAAAGGATGAGCACCAAACTCAACAAAAATGACACTGTGAGGAGTGAACCTATGACATCTGATGATGTGCCTCAAGAACAGAGTCTGAACTCTCTCAATCAAGGCCCAATCAGAGCCAAGAAGAGAAGGGCCCTAGACCACAGATCCATAAAGAACAGTTGGCCACATAAGAGCATCTAAGAGAGATAGCTTAGATGAGGTATCCTGGAAGTGATGCCTGAAACATTGTTTCTTGAGGAAAGCAAGAGAACCCATACCCTTATTAACGCTAGGCTGAATAGCCAGTCTCATACTAAACCACAGACCGGAAAACATAACCCCCAGATATGTGTAGGATGAAGTGATCTCAATCTCCTAGCCCTGAAAAATGACGCAAAGATGAGAAGTCTTTAAACCATTGAAGAGCATGACCTGAGTCTTACCCAAGTTAACCACAAGTTGTCGCTGATCACAAAATAAAGCTAAGCCATCAAAAAGTCTCTGTAACCTATAGGGAGAGGAAGCAAGAAGAACCACATCATCCGCAAAAAGAAAGATGGAGATCAGAACTTGATGAAGATAACAACCATCCCCCGGAAGCAAAGACTTCAAGAGGAAGTCCTCAAGCTCATTGATATATAATCCAAATAAAGTAGGAGAGAGAGGATAACCATGCTTAATCCCAATTGTACTATGGATCGGATCCAAGAAGCCCTCGAGAGTCTAGAATCTGCCAACCATGGTCTCATACAATCTCATAATATAAGGCAATTCTAAATTCTGAATGATTGAAGATAGATTCCTTCAGATTATGAGAGCTTGTATTGACACAACATCTTGTAAGTTGTGAGATCTATCTTTATCTTTTCCACGCTTGATATTTATGGCATTTGGATTGGGGGAATCCTAGGTCAATATTGAACTTCTTTAAGACTGAATATTAAAGTTCCTGAGTTCTTTATTATGTTTGCTTCTATTTAGCAACTACTTTAATATTTGGACATAAGTCTCTGCAGTTTGTTTACTGCAGCAGCTTAGCATATGTAAAAATCCCTTATCAATATTTTCTCCCAGTAACCCTCAATTAATTTTTTTAGAATGCACCAAATTGCTTTACGCAATAAACTTCAGAATTGACCAGCAAATAAACAACAAATTTCTCATATTGAAAACTTCATAAATTTCTATTGTATTATAATATTCAGCAATACAATAACAAGACCAACAAAAGCTCAAATAAATTCTTCAGAATACGTTATTACATTATACATCAGCAACACAATAACGAGCACGAAATATCCAATCTTAAAAACAGTACTATAGTCAAATTGAGAATACCAAGAAAGAACCTATATGCGTAGTCTGAACTCTGTCTTGAATCCACCACAAGATTGAATCTGATTTTAAATCAATTCACAAGAAGAGCCTAAAGGTGTTTGTCCTCAGGATCATGAAACTCAAAGCAAAGCTTCCACTTCCTTGAAGCCTAGAAAACTAGAAACAATATCCAAATCTAATCATGCTCAAATGAATGAAGTCTTCCTTCTTTTAATGCTCAAAGTTGTGACCCTTCAACTTGCTTCTTTTGTCTTTTTGTTTTATTCCTCCTTTGTCACATTTACCCCTACTTTATAATATTAAACTGACCCCTTTTTATAAATTTAGATCAAGTTCTCATAAGTCAATTTATATATTACATGAATATGTCCTAAATTTCATAATGTTTCAAGAAGGGGGCATTACAGTCCTCCCTCCTCGAGATTGCCTGCCTTTAAGAAAACATGAGTTTGTAAACAATGCCAAGGTCCCATATCCATATGCAAGCCTTCATAACTCGTACTAGTAATTGTGTAATCAAGATGTACTATATTGTAGAACCAAAAGTAAGGATGTAACTCATCCTTCAACCAGATCCCTGGATCCCCTACCAATCTGTGAAGCAATGCTACATCTGTAGGCTGTGTAACTGTAGTCATAACTACATCAAATCTCAAATTGTGTAGTATCACAACATAATCCATAAAATGACAAGCATACATCCTGACAACAATTGGATCTCGAACCATCCTAGGAGCCGTAGTGGATGTCTAACAAACTATCATTATCTCTGATCATCCAACTAAACAAACAAGTGACCTAAAACCAAAACAACGAAAAGTGTCAACCACATATCACTATCATAAACCGGATCAGCCATACAAAAGATAGCCCTATTGTCTTTGTGCCCTGTACTGGAAGGGAAATCATCTCATAAAGTATGTGCGTCCAGATATCTCCACGAATCAACCTGTAACTCGCTAACTTTTAGATGCTGAACAAAATCTGAAAAAATAATAGTAGACCAAATGTAGCAACAATTAATAGCTCTAGCATGCATAAAGGTAAAATCACCAATCAATAGTAGGTAGCCGCCATATTGTAGGAATTTGGTGACAAAGCAATAAATGAATTGTAAGGACCTCCATCTTTTAATTCACTATGAATACCGTGAACCAAAACATTATCTCAATTAATGAGAAGATCATTGCCAAATGAAATCTCTGAATTATTTTTACCTGGTTCATCTCTATCCACATGGCACTTTGAAGATATACAATTGTTATAAAAATTAGAGTTCGCATGGTTGTCTTAATGCTGATCCTTATAGTCTTCTTCAGCATTATTTACTTTATATGTGTAAGGTGAAGTGAATATATTGTGTTCTTCTGCATTCTTACCAAGGGTGTGAATCCCTTCTATTATTTGTATGATCTCCTTAGTCTTAGGTTCTTGATCATCATCTTGGTGAGTAGTTGTCCTAGAAATCTGATATTCAATCTAATGTAATGAGTGTTGTGTCATACTTAGTTGGAGACTTAACCCATCTATCTCCTTCTCTTTATATTTTGCATGTTTGATGGCTATTGTTTACTACACAAGGTAAACAAGTACTTATCGTATTAATAGACTAGAATGTAACTCAAAACAAAGACTTTATTCATACAAGCAGAGATGCAATTCAAATTATAATGATGATTCATAAATCCTTTCAGACGATGTACATATACTTCCCGAAGGGGTGACTCAATTGTCATGCAACCTTTCAGACACTAACTCTGCCCGTCAGCTATAATATAGTCTTTACTGACAACATCATCGCTCCCCCCCCCCTCCCCCAAAAAAAAGTAAAGTCGTCTTTGGACAACAAAATAGAGACAACTTATACATCAAAATTCAACATATGACTCAAACTATTAATTACATCAAGACTCATAACAAACTAAGAAGTAGAGGGTTGCGTCTCTGATCCAACTAGTGTGGTAGATGTCCTTTACACCTAGAGCTTGTTCAACTGTGCCCGCAACTCATGTACCTGTTGCGACCAAGCGTTCAAATTCAATTTAGCCTACATTTGTAGTTCTAGTGCTCTCTTCATCATTTTTGATATCCTTCGAAACTCCACTTCCTTTGTACCCGATTCTTTCTTCGCATACCCCAACTGAGATACGACTGTTGCCTTCTTAGCAATGAGTGTTGTGCACTCCTTTTCCCAAGCCACCTACTGGGTGGCCAAACTCCCTTGTACTAAGGCTATTCTGGTAGCTGTCTCCTCCCAAGCACTTACTACTAGTACCTAATCCGCCTCACTCCTGCGCAGGGCATAGTATGCCTCCCAATACACCTGAACTATCCCTTGCGTGGGCTACTCAACTCTATTCTCCACCACAGGGTCCTGAGTATTCCAATCCTCCCACATCTCTGGGGTCCCTATGCTCAGCCATCCTCTCGCCTTAGAACATACAAAGAAGGCCGCTAGACAACCAACCCTCATAAATGCCAAGACTTGCTCCAACTCCCGTACTACCTACTCCAAGGTGCGCCTCTGTGTCGAGACCACTACTCATCTACCTCGAGTCAATACATCTACTAAGTATGTCTCCATATCCTCCTCTATAGTAGGCGAAGGGTCAAATAGCGTGGTGGGCTCTGTGGCCATTTTTGTCTCTACCGCTTCCAACATCCTCTCAGCCATGCTCCTTGTCAGAGGCTAGGGTGGTGGTGGCTCCACTGTGACAATAGGATGACTCTCTGCTAGGGCTGGAGGATTTGTCACCTCAAGTATCTCTCTCATGGGTGAGATAGTGACAAGTGTCAGCACTACCAGTCTGATAATGAACCTCCTACCCAAATACTCACTCAACTCCTACTCACTTAAGTCCTTGGTTGCAGCATCCTCACCGGTCAATAATGCATCATCTATCATCATCACTGCATCTAATCCCACTACCTCTAATCTGACCTGTGGTGTCCCCGAGCTCTCAGGAACCTCCTGCACAAGTACCTCCATCACTCCCTCATGTGCCTCTACCTCATCATCGGGAATAACCGCGGATGAATGTGTCTCAACCCCATCTCTGGTAGAACTAAGGTTGTAGCTGGCAAAACCTCTCAGTCGACTAAAGGCTCAGCAACCCCTGGAGGTGCTAATGCTGGTCGGACTGATGGTCGAGGTGTTGCCGTACTGTTGCTCTGGCAGCTATGGTGACTAGGGTCATAACCACAAGCTGCCTAAACTCCCCATATCCCGGAATGTGAACACCTGCTCGAACTAAGTGAGAGTGAGAAGTATCTGCAAGGGATCTCAGAAATAATAGTGGTGGTGTTGTGATAACCTCGACGACCTCATCATCCTCCTCGTCCTCCACCTCCTCCTTTGAGTCGAAAATGTCTTCAGAGGATGTGTCCTGCCTCCCACTATTAGTGTCCCCATGCTCTTAGCTCTCTACCTCCTGCCATAGCCTCTTCTATCTGATGGCCTTCTGCCTTCCTGGAGTATCGAGGTGCTTCCACTGCATGATCAGAGGCTCCCTTGGTTCTATCTGACCTGGCTTGATCTCTGGTCTATCATTGGGTACCAGCCGTGCTGTGGAGTCGAGAAATAGACCAATGGCATAGTGTGGCATATAGAATGTTTTGTGCTGCAATGTCATGAACTCATTCAAGCGCTCAACCAATAAAGATGCCCGATCGTAGACTCTGTCATTCATGATGTCGTTCATCATGGTCACCTGTAAAGATGAGATCCAATGCGCTACTCGATCTAGTGAGTCCACTTTTTACCAGGTTTGTCAGACAATGTCAGTGTCCTTCCTATACATCGGATTTCTTCAATCCTCTTCCCTTCTAAGTATCCATTATGGCTTCACTTTCTGCCTGAGGCCGTTTACCACATACTAGTTCTACTACCTGAACCTTCACTTCTCGACATAGTTTCTTTGGCTTGTTAATTTTTCTCCCTCCCTACACATGACCTCGTATGCCGAACACCCTAGTGAAGTCTGCTGCTCTAAAAAATATCACGAGGTTCTCTCCCAGATACTGAAATGCACTTGTTCACGAAAATTGATCGTAGGTTTCAAGCATGGTGCAAAGAAAACCCTTTAATGGAGAACACTGGCATCCGCAGTGCCCATTCCACCTGCACCCTCTGTGTGCTTTCCTTCACAAAATGGTCATTCAAGGTCTCCTGCCGCCACTTCCTACACTCCAACCTGTTCAAGCCCTCGAACTTCACATTCTGGGGTATGAGTTGTGTAGTTGCAGTTAGCTATACTTGTGTCCTTGCCTTCTTTTTGCTTGTACTTCCTACAATATGCACTCTCCCCTGTACGTTCTTGTTCATTGTGCTACTGGCTGAATCTTCTAATTTTTTCTTCCAAGCCCTCCTCCCTACACTCTCCATGACTGTCCTTTTGTTTGGTGGATGTTTGATAGGGATCCATAAACTAAGCCACTAGCATCCTTGCAGCTTGTTAGGAGGCCTTGCATGGTAATCTAGTCTTTTTTTCCCTTGAATCATTCATCTATGGAGATAGCGCCGCTAGTAAGCTTTCATCAGATTTGATCCCCGTCCATTTGCTAATTTTTTCATTGATAGGAGTAGAAGTAAACCAGCAAGTAGTATAGTAGTTGAATTTCATTCTTGGAACAACTTCTAAAATTAGAAGCATTGTTGGTGGACATACCCTCCATTATCGCCATCAAAATTATTTGGCGCTCATATACATTACAAAGCTAGATTTCATCATCATCACCGTGAAAGTTCAACATCCTTGAAAGAACAACGTAAGCCCACCTACATGATTAACCAACAAATCACATTAATATAACTAAGTTAGTATCCACAGGTGTAAGGAACCTTGGAGTTTTTCTCATGTTCTTCATGAGTATTTACTTTTCAAGAGAGGGTTGAGTGTTTGATATTCCATATCAAGTATTCAATTGCTATATGTTATGTAGTGGTACAGAACTGACATCAACAATTTGGCATTGGTTCACATCACTTTTCTAAAATAACGCCTTTGTGATGATATCATATCACGAACGTTACTCAGTTAGCTTGTTGTCATTGTTTCCCTCTAAAAATACTCTATAACGCTTGAATGATAAAAAATTATTTCTGTTTCTTGTAACGGTTATTGATGGCACTCAGGACCACAACAGATGTCATTTTCTTCCCTTATTTTCTTGTAACATTGAGAAAGTAGCTGGTTAGTATTCTTTGGAAACCACGGGCCTTAGCCTCCTACATTATCATCCCTCAACCTTATGAGTTGAGTCGACTGCCAAGCCCCCATTGATGAAGGTTGTCAATCAGGATTGCGCCTATAGCAAGAACAAGATGCAGAATCTAGCCATCCTGTTGAAACATGGAAACTCTCTTGGGTGGTGGGTTGTCCTAAAACAAGAGATGAATCTTTGGAAGTTAGGTTGGTTCCTAAATAGTGATCACGTAAAACCTAAATTTTATGCGAGATAAGGGATGAGAAGTGAATAACAACTAATGAATACTAACCTAAATAAGGTGATACATCGATGGTTTTGAATGTAACTTTAATTAAATCAACACGAATTATGAAAGACACAATTGATTCACAATACTCAGACAAACATGCAATCACAAAAATGTTTCTATGCAAGGACTGGGATCTTCTGCTTTGAAAGGAAAACCTAGGTTTCACCAATTTTCTGCAAAAAGAACAATGATCACAAACAAAGACCTGTAATCACACGTATCGAGATTCAAATCTGCAATAAGGAATATAACTTAAATAAAGGCAAACACAACATGAAAGTAAAGAATTCACAATATTGCATGAGAATCAATGAGCAAGAACAACTGAATCTCTATAACAAATGCTGAAAAAACCTTTGCTACAAATTTGCTCTTACAATGAACTCAAAATTTGCAATGTGCAAAAATCTGAATCAGAAAGAAGATGCCTCATAATGAGGTGAATGTACAATATATAGAACTCATAACCCTAATTTGGATTCCAAGATCATGCCTAGGGAAAATAAGTCAAAAATGATAGAAACTATGAAGAAGCCTCTAAAAACTGCCATCAACCACCTGCCCAACTAATAGATACCAGGAAAACTACCTCTAGCTCATCAAAATCATGCATAAAACCCTAACTCGGATCCCTCAAATAACCCAAAAATATAGCATGTAAAACACCTCATAAATATGCAAAGTATGCATGAAACAGGCTCTCATCATGAACTACATGCAAAACTGGCCTTAACTACTCCATAAATCACCAAAAATAGCACTAAAGTGCTTCATCACTGCATGAGAAAATCAAACTATCCTTAGCCTCCAAAAATAACTCCATACTTAACTCTGTAACTGCATGTAACGTTCAGTTAACTCAAACAGTCCATCTGTATAATAATAGAACTCTTCTTTGCATGAAAGAGTTAACTGAATGTTAGCTTCGGAGTTTAAATATAGCTACTAAAAATTCTCCTTGCATTTAGGCATTAAAGATTTGGAACTCTTCTTAATTCCCTTTATTTAATCAATAAAATCAAAGTCTTTATAATTATAGCCATTTGATATATTAATTTTACAATCATAACTTCTTTTTCTTATATTTATTAATATTAATGTGTTTATCGTCATATTTATTAATTTAAAACACATTAGTATTAGTAAATATAATAAAGGGACTCTAAAATATATTTTTATAAGTTCTATATATAGTAAATGATTAATAATCATAATCCATTTAATATATATATAAAACTTTAAAAAATATTTTTTAGAAGTTTCATAAGAATAAGAAATCAAGGCTCTTTATTTTATGGACCCTAAATCTGATTATAATATAGCAAAGGAGAAAATATATCAAAGGCAAAAAGAAAGGTGAAATTGTCTTGTTTTGTTCATTTGATGTTTCACACATGGAAGGAAGAGAGAGGGTTTTCAAACCCTAGCCGTGGCCATGAGTATGCTCCTGTGATTTCTTGCTTGGATGTCATTTTTGCTGGTTAGATATCTCTCATTCAGCTTCCATTCTGGTTTAGGTGCAATATTTCTAGCAGATTCTGGGCATGTTCTTGCTGTATGGCTATCATTTCTTGTTGGCCATGGATGCCTTACATCTTCTCTTCTACGGATTTCTTTTTGGTTGTGGATGTCGGACGCCATACTTTGGCATGAACTGCTTGGTTTATTGGCTGAATGGATGCCATTTCTTTGACTGAGGGTTTTTGTTGGAGTATTTGCCATTTCAGCTGGTTATTGGTCGCCTTATTTATTCCATGCGGATTTTATCATGGATGTCATGAGACGTTATCTTTCTTACATATGGCTAGGCATAAGTTTCTTCCATGGCCGAATCTAGTGATGTAAGGGTTTCATCTTGCATCTATAATACTGTAGCTTATCATAATTTCATGGTTTTATCTGCTGCTAGCATGCCATTTTTTAAGAAAACCTTGCCCTTTTGGTTTCTACAGTCGGCTTTTCTGCCATATTCTCCTTCTACGTTTTTGCATATAACTGTGCTTGTATAATTAGAATATGGTCTCCTTCATCCTGTTCACAAGTTTCTTGGCTGAGACATTCATTCACAGGTTTAGTTTGCTTGCTGGGTTTTCTTCATTTTGTATAAAGATATAATATGCATTGCTATTCATGAGATCTAGAAGCTATTTGCAGCTTTTAAAATTGAATGGGTTTTCTTTCTATAGATCTGACCATCATTTGATGAACATGAAGTATACAAACAAAGTGAATGTTATAGATCTTTGAATCTGTGCTTTCCTGATAATAGTTTTACTCTTTCACTCTAAGCACCAAGTAAGGGCAGGTTCCCTCAAGGAAAATAGAACGAAATATGGCATCTTGAAACTCATTACACATTTGTATATTGGAATCTAATTGCAAAATTTTACTCTTGCTTGATGTGTCATATACGAAAGGATAATTGCAGGATGAGAACGAACTCCTTTCCATCAAAATTTTGAAATCTGCTACAATGTTGAAGTCCTCACTGTTTATTGCATCATTATAGAAGAAGATATGATTGACAACTTGAGATTTCTTATTTGCTCTATAAAGAAACTCGAAAATCTGCAATCCCACTTCGACTTTGTCATTTATAGGATATTCATAGACCAAAATTGTGATGAATTGTTGAACAGTGGCTAAAAACCTTTCCAACTGATCTCTGTCATAGCTTTGCAAAGCTAAGAGAAGATTTTCCTTAAAATGTGTAGGCTGATTTAAGATTAATTTCCATAGCCTCTTCATCTAGAGATAAAAAAGACTCAATTGATTCCATAATTGCTGATGTCACCTTTTTGCTGTTTTTTGCACTTTTGGTTTTGTATCCTCCTATACGTAATCCCAGCTCCTTTGCTGAGTTGTAAAATTTCTTCAGTAAAGCCATGTCTAGTTCTGCAACTACACCCGTAGAACAATCCATTGGGAGGAAATTTATACTCAATGAATCTAATGAAGAAAACATTCTTCTGATCTTAATTACCAAACTTTCTTCTTTCTCTGACACCTTTGCCAACTCAAAATCTTTCATCAGATCCACATGGTCAACAAGTCTTGCAACTTTATCCCCTTTTCTTGTGCATTTGAAATTCATAATCCTTTAACCTTTGTTGAACCCATTATGACTGATCTCCCCTGATGTAGTTGATTGTATCCTTATTTTTTTTCGATTCTAATGCTATTATATATGTGATCATATGTTATGCTAGTGAAATCATAGGATTTCTGGTTATGCTTCGGCTGTTTTACTTCTGAATATTATGTTGAAAAATATTCTTGCTGTTTTAACATAAAATCTGTAGTTTATTTCCTTGTATTGTATCTCATTCACTTGTATGCTTATATGTTGAATATCTGATTTTAAAAGATCATAAACATCTTTCTATTTATACTGTAGCTTGCTGCCTATCTTGTTATTTCTGAAAGTTACATCTCGTGCCATGTTCTACCTGTATGTTTGTAAATCTCCAATTCTTCCGACTTGTAAACTAAGAATTTCATAAGTCCTCCATGATTTGACTAGAAGGTCCCATGCTTGTAATTTATGTATGCCCCCTCCATAGTCTCCCCATGTCTTTAGTCTTTGCCTCTACATGATTTGACTAAAAGGTTTCATGCTTATAATTTATGCATCTCCCTTTGATAGCCTCCTCGGTCCTTCAATCTTGGCCTCTACATGATTCAATCAAAAGGCTTCATGCGTGCAATTTATGCAAGATCCTTCAACAACCTCAAACTTCATACTTATATCTGCACATGAAACAAACTCATTAGCATAAACATGTTTTACTTTTTCAAATTTCTCTTTTGCCTTCTTGTTTTATAATATAGTTGTCTAAATAACCATGTTGTAGGAACAGCAGTGTATAGATAACCGGAAAAATTTCCATTGCTCAGTTCATATGAACTGACCCTCCTCTTCTTTCATTTTTTGCAAGTCTATTCCCAGGTGGAGATGCGGGCTCAATCCATCAACATTCAGAACACTGAATTTTCCATTCAGGCAATGGAGACCTTTCCTTTCATCTTCAGTACTTTTCTATTTATACAATGTGTTTATTCAGATATTATGTTAGGAGCTGAGAATGCTTGTGGGATATCTGAATGCATTGTATTTAAGTACGGTGTAAAACTCGAACACTTTGTACCTTACCAAAAAGAAACAAAACAGTTTTGAATACTTCAATAAAAATGAACTGCTTTGGTACTTGTATTTCGAATAAAAGTGATCAATTTTTTGTTTACTAATTTCTGTACTTTACTTTCTGCATCCTTTTCATTCTGTAATATGTATTCTTAGCAACTAAAAAACACTTAGCTCAATATAAAGACAAGCATAAATAGCAATTTAGGAGGTATGCTAAATTGGTAACATTTTTGGTGACCTCTCAGGGTTGTTTGCCTGCTAAACAGTAATAGACCAGCTGCTACAGTTTGCCTCATACTGGTACCTGCTCGATAGTGTTGCAGGCATAGTATTTCTTGCACCATACTTGACTTTGTCGAGTCATCCAAATTCTATGAAAAGTGCTAATAATCTTACTATGATGTTTTATTCATTCACGACACCAATCAACTCTACAAAGCCCATGTAATCTCACTGTAGATAACCATATTCAAAGTCATGAAATGTCTCCTTTACTTTAGCAAACCCACAGTTCAGATTACCCATTAAATGAATTTTTTGTCTCCAATCCTATTTTGTATGTTTATTGGGAGTTTGTTCCAACTATTTCTTCGATGACATATTTGCTCCACTTGCCATCCAGGAAAGTGTTCTACAGATTTTTGTTTTCCTAAGCTGAAGCTAGAACAATCTCTTGGGTGGATATTTTGCAACCAACAATTTATTCAAATCCAATTGCAAAATAGTCAAACTAGCCACAACATACAAGACAGAGTCTCACCTACCTTTAAGAGAAGGTTCCCCCTTCTCATCATCCCTTGGATCAACTCAAGGTAACCAAAAAGTTGAGAGATTTTGTAAGGGGTGTTACCAATATTCTTTCCTCTTAGCTTTCAGGAAAGAATCCACTTACCCGCGGGGTGAGTAATGGGCAAGATTAAATCTCTAAACTATACTTCTATCTAATAGCTAGAAATGGTGATACCGATAAACCAACACCCACTCAAAGGTTGATTGATGCTCTAAGTCTTGTTTGTCTAATTTCTAAGAAATACCACTACCATTGGGGCCCAAAGTCTTCCAAAAGTAGATGAGTTCTATTATATAACCTATTTTTAGTTTCAATTTAGTCTATAAGAAAAACCTCTACCATTGAGGTGCAAAGACTTTGAGAAGTATGGAAATTCTAGCTATTTTTCATGAATTTGAGATGGTAATACAAGCTACAGTCAAAGCTTCTACTCTATGTATTACCATAATCGCTCTCAGTCAAAGCTTCGGCTCCGTTGTTTCTTAACTCACTATGTTCTATTATTTAAGCATACAATAAAACATGAATAAAAAACAATAGACACAAATGACAATCAAAACTTCCAATTTGTGCTATTGCAATTGCTTCCAGTGAAAGCTTCGAATCCAATTCCTTCTTTTTATTCACTCTTCTTCCAAATTGGTACTACACAATCAAAGTTATGCTTGCACAAATTTGGCAGAGATTTATGCATACATTAAAAGATGATTTTTACAATGAGACGACACTTTTTATACAGACAAAGAAGTGAGGCAAAGGAGGAAAAAGTGGGAGCAACTCAACCAATTTGACCCAATAAAACTAGATGAGAAGAATTATTAGCTTACATGTCATGAGGACATGCAATTCATCTTTTGCAACTACAAAGATGAAAAACACTTAAAGAAAATGTTGAAGTTGTTGATTCTGAATGAATCAATCTTATAGTTTGTCAACAAAGGGCGTGTACTTGGTGACAAAAATGTGGACGATTGCCGAATTGGAAGTCCCTGTATTTTGCACTACTATACTCTCTCTGATGAATTGTTATTTAATATTTGAAAAATCGATGTAATCAAGCTTTTCCCCATTTTGTAGTTGTCAATTCTTCTTTGTCAATTTCATACATTATGGGGTTTCTGACACTTTGAAAAACCTTCTCAATGATGTCTAGATGTAAAACTAGAACAACTTTCCTGTCAACATCTTTAAATGATTCTTCTCTTTTCTTTTTTCTTTTTTCTTTTTTTACAAATCAAAGTGCTTTGGTGCATTCCCACATGAACTCAGGTTCTAGGCTGCCACTAAGAACGTGGGGACCAAATGAATTATTGCTTCTTTGGATTCAAAGCACGTCTTCTTGACTGGATGTCTCTATTCGTTGAGGAAATTTTGACATATCTTGAAGAGTGCGTCAAAAGATGAAGATCAAAACATCTCCCAATGAGATTGGATCCTTAAAAACTTAACAATTTCAAATACAATGAGTATTCATGAGAGATAGGTGTTTGAAGCACGGATTGGATACTTAGTGAACACTTTTGAAGGCTGGGAATGAATGGAACAGCTTCTATTTTGGGCAACAATGGCCAAAATCAGGTTTAGGATGATGGAATACATATGGGCAAAAATAGGGCTTTTGTTAGGAAAGGTCAAGAATGCAAGTTGCAAGTATTTGGATATGTGCAAGATGAGAGTTTTCGTGTTTTAGATGTGAGTTTTCACCCAAATCGGGTTCTCTAAATGTCATTGCATGTGGTAGGAACTCCTCATTTTACATGATGTAAAACATGCAATCGGGTTCAGAGAGTACAATTACATGTATAGAAAAGTGGAAAATGTTTATTGTACAAGGTAAGAAGTTCAACACATGTATAACACGATTGAATTCAGATAGGTACTTTATTCATGTATGCACTTGCAGATTACAATCCGATTACAATGACTACAATGATCCATCGATGATTCCAAAGTCCATCTCGGACGTGTACATATACCTTTCCAAAGGGGTGACTCAAGTGTCACGCGCCCATTCGGATACTACTCTACCCGTCGACTACACTATACATTTTACCGACAACATTATCCCCCCCAAAAGAAAAAGCCATCTCCGGACGACAATTACAAAATATTTGAGACAAATTAACAACAAAATACATTAACTGACTAACTACAACAAGATAGATCTATTTCTGTCACATCACTTTCACATTCATTCTGTGCCTGCACCAAACTAGTCTTCTACCCACATTGCATCTGTAGCCACAATACTATCTCCTTAGCTAACCTTGATAGCCACCTGTGCCACTTTCTCTATTTCCAACTCCTAGGTACACTGAGCCAAGTGTTGCCGTACTGCCTTCAATTGGATAATTAGCTCCTCCCGAGCTCTCTATGCATCCACCAAGATGGCCTCATGCCCAAACACCTACTCCGAGTGCCACCTCTGACACACAGACACTCATGCCCACCGTCGCAACTCCAGGTCTCATCAACTGGTCATACTTCCCACGATTGATAATCCGCAATGACTGGGGGTCTAGGGGGCAACGCCCCCAACGGGGTCGCCACCAAGACCAAATTAGCACTCCGAAACCCACACAAAACTGCATGGAACACACTTTCTGTCATTTTTTTCAAATTCCACACTCCTTCTGGCAACTGCTTATGTCTACCCTTCCCTTTGGCATCATGCATTACTCATTCCGAACTGTTTCAATCTGTCGTCATTATTTTATATTTATTTTTTGCTCTTCTACTTCCTCTTTCCTGAAGACTTGCTTTGTGAATCGGCTACACCAATTCCTCTTCCTTTCCTGATACCCTTCGTACGGCTGTCCCAGCTTCTCCCTTGCTATACGTCGTACGACCTTCTTCTTCCCTTTCCTCTAGTCACCAAATCCGTACTGATTCAGGTCGTACAGTCTATTTGTTTTTGCTTTGCTATTCCTTACTTTACCATATGGTCATCAATGATTCGTCTGTGTTTCACTTAGGGACTGTACGGTCCTCCTTTGTATTCTTTCCCACTAGAGACCGTACGGCTATTCCTTCTATCTTCTTATTCTGTACGGTCATGCTTATTCCTTCTATCTGTTGTACGGTCCTTCTATTTTCCGTACTGTACGGTCTTGCTCACCTCATCAAAGCCTCGAGGCCATACGGTCATCTAAAACTTTATTCGATTTCCAACACAAGTTCTTTTGGGGCCGTACGACTATCTAGGGGAGCCGTACGGTCATCTAACTCCTTCTAATTTTCTTTCCAAGGCCATACGACCTCTTTCTCCAGACTTTTCCTTATTGTATGTCTTTATTAATTTTGCTTCTCTTCTATATAGTCTCTGCTAAGGCCGTATGGCAAACTTCTACTCTTGATTACTTTAATATTTAAAATTCACCTCTTAATACATTTACTTTATGCTTCATTTTATCACTTCATACTTTTACAACTACAATTTATCACTTGACATTTTAAAACTATATTCAACTTTAATACTATACATATATACATTATTTACAGACGTCTTTTCTTCGTTCAATTATTTGCCCACGGAGGATCCTTCCTTTCCCTGTATATTTTCAACTTTGATCCATTTACAGCATCTGGTATTTCTTTTCTGTCTATTGTCCACAATTTAATTGCTCCGTTATATCCAACTTCCCTTATCTTGTATGGTCCAACCCATTTGACTTTAAATTTTCCAGGCCTTATTTCATTTCGTCCATTATACTTCAATACCAATTGATCGGGTTGAAAGTTGTTCAATTTTAAACGCTTCTGATGCCATACCTTCCACCTGTTTTGTGCAACTTCCGTGGCCCATGCTGCATAGTTCTTATTCATTCGGTACGGCCGCTTTTGTATAGGTACCGCACCTTCGATTAATGGTATCCGATGGAAACATAGTTCTGGTGGTACTCCCTTTAAGTCCTTATACGTCCAAACAAAAACATCTTTATACTCCATGAATATTCTAAATGTTGTCGCCTTTAATACTGGGTTCCAATCATCTCCTACAAGAATGTTCTTTAGATTCTTCTCATTACCCAAGTTCATTGTTTTCACTGTCGGCTCTTCATACTTTATTGGTTTATCTTTACTAAACGTATGGGTAGGTGTTTCATCCACCTGTGCTTCTCCCTCCTTCAGTTCACTGTACTCCTTCGGAAACTCATGGCCTTCTTTTCCTTCCTCGATACTCAAAATATTGTAGCTCGAAAAGACCTCATAATCTTCCATTTGCTAATGTAGCAATCCATTTATTGAATCTAGGTCGTCATCAATTGACCCTCCTTCTAATCTCAGCACCCCTTCATCATCTGGTTCCATCCTTTTTTTCCCTTCGTCGTTATTCTAGCCTTCGCCTTCTGAGTCCGACGATGTTGCTTCTTCTCCTACCATCTGTGTATGCAAATCGATTATAAATCTCCTACCTCCTTTCTCCATTGACAGGGTGTTCCTTTTCCAATCATGCTTTACCTTAGCTTGCACTAGCCACCCCCGTCCCTGGATGGCGTTGTACCCTCTTCTCTTTAATGGAATGACTACAAAATTCAGTAAAAATGGTTGTCCCAATTGTTACCGACTGCGCCATCAGAGTGCCCAAGGGTTTTATCCCATGTTGATCTGCTATAAGTAACTAAAAGGTGGGTGGCCCCAGTTTTGGTTGTCCAAGTTTTTTCTAGATATCTTCCAACATCATATTCACTCCCGATCCTCCATCTACTATTGTATCTGTTAGCACCGTACCCAAAATGCCCATCTCCACCATTGCTCGGTGTCTACCTGTCGTAAGTGCTAGTAACATCGGGTTTGTTGTTGTTGTCGTGGTTGTTTCCTTACTATCCTTTGCTTCCTTTGTCACTCTCGGGGATGGTGTCATATTTGTAATAGTCATATGCAGCTGTGGCATGGGTGAGAAGATCATTTAATTTGATTGGTACTTTCGTTTGCATTATCCGTTTCACTATGTCTTGTTCCGCCAAGTTTCTTTTCGGAGTTTCAGTAGTGTCTTTTACTTGTGACTTCTCCGCTCTCATCTGCTTCTCTATCTCTGTTTGGGATTTTTGTAACCTCTCCTTCTCTTCTTCTACATTCGGATATTTTGCCTTCCTTGCCTGCTCCCGCGTGATTGCCAACACATTCTCATTACTTGTTTCAATACTTAATAAATTTATGCTTTTCTTTGGACATTTTTTAATCTTCATGGTCCCCTAGACCACACCATCTGCACAGTAGTTGCAGCGCCTCCTTCGTAGTACAATCCCTCACGAAGTGACCCCAAAGATTACATGCTCGGCACTATATCATTGGCCGTCCACTCGCATCATATTGTATTCTACTCCAGCCTCCATTGTTATTATTGTTATTGTTTCCGCCCCTACCGCGTCTATTATTATTTCGATATCCACCCGAAGTTGCATCATTGCCTACGTTATTGCTATTGTTCGGTGCTTCCTGCATTAGTAACACCTGCTAGTGTCCTTTTGTTTTCAAGTTAAACGGGCACTCTTTCAGAGAATGCCCCGCCACTTGGCAGATGTCACAAAACTGCTTCTTCGAACATGAACCTTTCATATGGCCATTCTCCTTGCAATCTATACACCACAATTCTCCTTTTACTGTATCTAGATTCTTTTTCAAATTTTTGAATTCTTTCATCATCCGAAGCATGTCTTTCTGTAGAGCTTTCACCTTCTTGTTTGATTCCTCATCGCTACTACTGCTCTCCGAGGATGAATCATCCAAATCAAAGGACTTATGCTTTTTCTTCTTAATCGTCTTCTGTTCACTTGCCAAATCCATAGCGCGAGTATATGCATCGTTGTACAACGCCAGTGGTACAATCTTCATTTTCTTTTTAAGAGCCGACCGTAGCCCCTCCATGAACCACCATTTTTTCAACCCATCCGCTGGTTGACTCTCCATCTTTTCGATCAAATCTTTCAGTCACCTGGCATAGGTTCGGACTGTCTCATTCTTTCCTTGTCTGGTGTTGTATATCTCTGCCACTATTTCATTATCATCTCGGAGCAATTTGAATTCTGCTATAAATTCTTTTTTAACATTCTCCCATGTATTAAGTTTCTGAGGACTGGTGTCAAAAAACAAATCTATTGCCACACCCCGTAGGGTCGTTGGAAATTGTCTTACCCAATCATCCTCATTCGTCACACCATTTGCCGTCCATATGGTTTCACACATTTTACAATGTCTAATAGGGTCTGCTGAACCATCACCGTGAAACTTGGGTAACTTTTCTTTAGGGCCAGCCATTGTTACTTGCCTTTGATTCTAAGGTACTTGTGTACCCGTGCTGTTCTGGACAACAGTCTTGTTTCCAACAACTGCGTTGTCTGGTGAAAAGTCTTCAAGTGACGTTCTATTCTCCGCCTGTATTCATTCGTCCGGTGTATCGGGAACGAAGAGATCACTCCACGCTCGTGCTCCTTCAGCACTCCGAGCCGTGCGAGTTGTTTCCCTTCCATTCAGACACTCTCCCCTCAGTATATACAGGTTAAGGAATTCTTCCCTTGTTTCCTCCACCAAATTCAAGCGTTGTCGAGTTTCTTCCAACAATTCCTCCGCACTCCTCAGCCTGCTAGGTGAGTGCACTCCCTCCGTCTGTGCGTCTTCACCCCTTCAGTGCCCCTTGGCAATCTACTGAAGTCTCTGTCTGCGCTCTGCTTGTTGTGTTAAAATTAAAATTTCTTTTGCTGTACTTAGTTCATTTTTATTTGTTACCTTGTTCTGATCTTTGTTTGGCAAATTCGGCATTAATACTCATTCCTTCATTCTAGGTACGTCTGGCAACGGTGCCAAATGTTTACCGTACAGGGTAAGAAGTTCAACACATGTATAACATGATTCAATTCAAATAGGTACTTTATTCATGTATGCACTTGCAGATTACAATCCAATTACAATGACTACAATGATCTATCGATGATTCCAAAGTCCATCTCGGACGTGTACATATACCTTTCCGAAGGGGTGACTCAAGTGTCACGCACCTGTTCGGATACTACTCTACCTATCGGCTACACTATACATTTTACTGACAACAGAAAACGAATGAGTTTCGAAAATGGATAAGTATGGGAGGAGAAATATGGAAATGCACTTGCATTCTTGGGTGTATATCTTCAACTTTTCTCCAAAAAAATTTAAAACAAGCAACAAACAAGAAAGAAAAACTAAAAACAAAACAACTTACCTCTTTCTTTTGACTCAAACTTGATAAACTTCAAAACCTTTCTTTACATGCAATTTAATTTTCGGAGTTGGAAGACAACTGAATTTGCAACAACATGAAGATTTCATACATATTTAAAACTAAATGCAAAAAACTAGGGATGGATTTGAACAAATGGACAAAAATGAACCAAAGAATGCAATACTTTAGCAAAACAAGAAAGAAATACAAGAAAAATCATATCCTCACACTTAGACAGCAATGAGCAAAATTTTGGAGAAAGAGAAGTTTGGATTAACTTGTCTTCTCCAAAATCTTCTTCACCAAGTGCATTTGCATGTAATGACCAAATGCCTTTGAATGTTTCAAACCTTAGCTTCAAATCATGGTTTGTAGATGCAAATGCAAATGCAAGATATTGCAAATGATCTTGCAAATGTCTTCCAAAATACAACTTGCACTTCTCCAACTGATTTTCATGTCTGAAAAAGCCTCTTCAAGGAGAAATCAGGTTTTCCAATGTCCATTACATGTGCATGTATTGGCTGCAAAAGCTTGCTGCAAATGCCTTTCCTTGCAAGCTTCTTGGTAAAACATGGTTTAGATGTCCTTCTACATGGATGTTTTTGGGTTTTGGAGCGGAAAATCGAGTTCTCCCGAGACAAATGCATATTTAAAATATGTAACGCAAATGCATATAAGTCTTGTTTGCAACCAAAATCGGGCTCAACAAGAGCAAACACATGCAACATGTTTATATTATAAGAAAAAATGGGTTCTCAAGGTACATTTGTGTGTTTTAAAAATGACATAAAAACACATGGATTTGGATATTTTTATGCAATTAGTGCCCTAGAAAACCAAACACATGTAATGATTTTGCGAGAAATTAATAGAAATGTGGCCTCTTAAAGCATTTACATGCATCCACAAACCAAAATGCCTCATTGCAAGCAAACACATGAATTGGAAATGCATGTATTAGCAATTTTTAGTGCAAAACGCACTCTAGAGATGACATTACATGTAACGCCCAGCATGTAGTTTAAGATATATGCAAATGCATGGGACGTTGTAACATATAAGATGCAAATAGCACCCTGGAGTCCTCATTGTATATTTAAAATGGCATTGAAATAACATGTTTTAGTTCAAATAGCTCTCTAGAAGGGTATTTGCATGTGACGCCTTGGCTGGAAATGTCTTCTACATGCAAATCGGACAATAGACATGCAAATGCATGTTTTATTTTGGGCCTTTTTTTTGTCTAAGTCAAACATATCTCTCCAAGAGAAAAATCGCACTCTATAGATGCAATAACATGTTTTATTTTTTCCTTCAAGTGCAAATCGCACTCTTCAAGTGTCATTGCATGTTTTCAAATATGCTTTTGACTTTCGTGAATTTGAGTTGGACAAGTCAAAATCACCCTCAAAAGATGCACTTGCATATTTTGGTTGTTTGCATTTGCATGCAAGAGGAAAATCACATTCTCTAGATGCAATTGCATATAGGATATTTCAAAAAAGACATATTATTGAGTTGTAGAACTTCAATTTTCTATTTAGCACATGTCTAATTGATTATTGAGTAAATATCATTGAAATGGGCCAAATACAATATTTACATTATATAGCATAGTTACACCACCCTACAGGATGGTTGGACAAGTTTTCGAGACAGGGGGACACAGGGGCCTTGATTTGGGGATGGAGAGGGTACGGGGGGTAGCGGGGGGAGTAGGGGTGTATATAGTATATACTATCTATATGGTACTTAAAATGCTAGTTATGAAAAGATGTACTACAATTATACAATATAAGATATAAATATGTAGAAAACTTAAACATTGAATATTTCGTTGAAGTTTTGAACTAGAACATCATGATTCATGATCAAATAACAAACAATGAACATTGAACATCAGCAAATGAAAGTGCAAAATTATATAATTTTTAACTTTTAATATATATCAGTCTTAAGAAATAGAAATGCAAATGTGAATAAAAATGAAGAATAGAAGGCTTTTGAACAAAGGAGGAAGGAATGGGCCTCACATCCCATTATAACAAAAATAGAACCAAGAAAATATTAAAATAATGCCTTTTTTTTTTTTAAATGTCCCCCATCTTGTTGCTGCAGGAGACATCTCTACGTCCCCCCGTGCGTACCCCCACACCCACAGGGGTTTTGGAGATGTCTTGTCATCTCTAGCAAAGGTGACACTATAAGTGGCGCCACGCAAGACGCCGAGACACCGTCCCCCAGTCTCCGGAGCAACTTGGTTTTGGTGGGGGGACGCATCCCCATGTTACATTGCTATATAGTTGACATATTGTGTAAATATTTATTTAAAAGCAACATTTTACTAATCAAGCATAGGCTAATAAAATCAAAAAACAAAAAGGACCTAACAAAAGCCTTCAATAAATAGATTCACTATGTGAATTGGGAACGATTGATTGATCAAAGTTGGCCAATTAAATAGTGAATTATCTCAGAGATATGCAAAACTTAGTTGAATAAGTTTTGCATTGTTACCTCCATTTTGTGATGATCACAGTATCGAGGACAACAAGATCTTCCTTAAATAACTGTCAACTCAAGCTAAAGTCATCAAGAGTTTGGACTTTAAATTATAGCCTCAATACACATTATTTTTCCAGATATTTAAAACCACGACACAAATTCTTTATGGCAATTCAAAATAATTCTAAAAATTATTTCGTATCGTGCAAACAAATGTTTCTGCCTCCTCCAAATATTAAATGGTGGTCATATACTCCAGATTATTCTCTCAATACTTTGGAAATGGATTTCTTAAAAGTTTTCTATTCAATACCACCAATGTTTGGTCGTCCAACCTTAGTCACACAACTATATCTGCTATCAGACGATATTGGAAATAATTTTCAGATTTTAAACTATAGCCACCATATAAAACAATTACCAACTTTAAGGTGGTGATGCAAATATTTCACACCCTGATTATAATCCTTAACCAATAGATTACTCAAGCCCACATAAAGAATAACTATTATGTGCACTTTCTTTTTGTCTTCAGGTAATCATTATTGCATATATACCTCATTAAACCTAGTTCCATTTCCTGCAAATACCCATTACCCTGTCTATATTTCTGCAACTTCATTCTAATCAAACGTCTCGCCATACCCAACAGGGCAGCAGGTTCAATGCCCTGATACCAATGTAATATATCTTGTCGATATTGTAATATCTCCACTATTAGGGTTCATTTCAGACAAGTAATACTTGCAAAATAAATGTTAGAACTTAAACAATAATAAATCTAACTACACTATTCTACCCTCTATCTTACACCCCAATCTTAAAGGCGTCTCCAGATCAGGTTTCCTAACCCTTAGTTATTCCACTGTCTTCCGCAAAGAACAACCCTTAAGATTCCTCTTGGACAGGACATCCTCTATCCAAGGTCAATCACATTTGCATATGTTGACATCATCAGAATATTCTAGCACATAGAGATTATCTAGTTATCCTACTCATGGTGGTTAGATGGAGACCTTAATGCCCTACATACCCCATGATACGAACCCCATTAATCTCCATAAGGCCAGTCCCATGGATTGACACAAAAGGATTCTTATTCCTTATATAAGGAATCATATTGATTATCTTGTTAAAATGACTTTTAAGTATTCAATATAAATACAACTCATTTCATTAAAGACTATGTCACAATAATACATTAATGTTTAATTATAACGTTCCATTGTTTAGTTCAATTTATTTAAATTCGTAAAACAAATATGCTTTAATACTAACATGTGATAATTCTTACCTATGGTGTAGGGTCCATGCCTCCTTAGCATTTCCTTAACACATGTTGTTTGATCCTTTTTAAGTCATTGCTGCTCAATCCTATTAACACCCATGCTGTTAGTCACTATTGATTGGCTTACTAACGGTTGTAGGTGACTTGTTTTATGTTTGTTTGTTTTCCTAATGCTGACTTTTCCTGCTGCCTTTCCTTATTTGATTGGCTTTCCAGTGTATTGTTCAACGGATTTATCCGTTTATTTGCTTGCCATATGTCCTCTTCATAATTAATTTTTATGCGTTCTCCTTGTATATTTTTCAGTGGTTCTTTCGCTTCGTCTTCCATGTCAATTCGTTAGCTTATATAATTTGTGGCTTGATGTCCTACACACATCAGTGTTGTCGGTTACTCTTCCACGTGAGCGGTTCGTACTAGTCTTGTAAATACCTCTTAGCGGTAATTATGGGATCTTTGTGTTTGTGTTTTTCCCATCCTTATAACTCCCCCCCACATTTAATCAAGCTATTCCGCCATATGTACCCACTAGTATGTAAGGGCCTATAGCCGCAACATATGGAGGTTACCTTTTGACTCATCGAACACCCATCTTATATGGTACCAGGTATATCATCAACAGGGGTTGTCTAATTAACTTTATACTTTGCACCGCTGTGTTTATTATTTATACTTTATTACTTCCATATATAATTTGTAATAAAATTTATCTAATATTCAATCTACGATTCTTACTTATAAATATATATTTGATTAATTATTTGGTAATACTAGAGCAACAGATTGCTTTATGCAATAAGCTTCGGAATGGACCAGCAAATAAACAACAAATTGCTCGAATAGAGAACCTCAAAATTTTCTATTGTATTATAATATTCAACAATACAATAACATGACTAACAAAAGCTCATATAAATTCTTAAAAATACATTATTCCATTATACATCAGAAACACAATAATAAGCACCAAATTTGCAATCTAAAATATAGTACTACAATCAGATTGAAAATACCAAGAAAAATCTTGTATGCACAGTGTGAAATTTGTCTCAAATCCACCACAAGACTGAACCGGGTTTGCATCTGATTCACAAGAAGACCCTAAAGGTGTCCGTCCTCAAGATCATGAAACTAAAAGCAAAGCTTCCACTTCCTTAAAGGGAAAACTGAAAACAATATCCAAATCTAAGCATGCTCAAATGAATGAAGTCTCCGT
Organism: Cupressus sempervirens; assembly: GCA_028749045.1. NCBI lineage: Eukaryota > Viridiplantae > Streptophyta > Pinopsida > Cupressales > Cupressaceae > Cupressus > Cupressus sempervirens. The sequence goes on from CM053784.1 coordinate 360,692,833, forward strand.
TCTTTTAATGCTCAAAGCTGTGACTCTTCGATTCCCTTCTCCTATCTATTTGTCTTATTCCTTCTTTGTCACATTTAAGCCCACTTTATAATATTAAATTGACCCCTTTTTATAAATTTACATTATGCTCTCATAAGTCAATTCCAATATTACATGAATAGACCATTAATTTCCTAATGTCCCAAAATGGGGACACTACAGCATACGCTACCATTTTGAATTCTAGATAAAATGTCTTCTTATTTACACATTATCTAATGTTTTATATACTGCCATTGTGTCCACAGCTTTGTAATGTAAAACAAGGCCAGCATTTTGAATCTCGGTTCATACTTATGTCAAAAACATTTCTGGCTTAGTGTATGTTAAGTATGTCTATATATGCAAAATAAGTTTATTTAAAAGAAATCTGCAAATAGCCAACAATAACTCTTCTTCCAAAATTAGAACCCTTTGTTTTGAAACCATACAAACAATCTGTTTGAAAAAAAAATGTCTAGAGGAAAAAGATGAAAATTTGGGGTGAGACGTGTTAAGGTTATTTCAAAGATTGACTTCCATTTTGCTAATTTATGGCTGTATCTTCACCTCTTTCTGACATACTTTAATTGGTCCAATTTTAGTTAACCTTTGTATGAAACATGTTCAATTTGGTTTTATCGTCTCACTTCCTCCTTTTGTGCTAAATTGTATATATAACATTATTCAATCAGTTATGTATTTATAAGGAATATGATGTCTAGCTTCAGAAGGATCTATCATAAACACTGGAAAATAACAGTATGTTCTGCTTGTGCTTAACTTAATATGAAATACCTACAATACAGTACAATAAGGTTCCGTAATTTTGAAGTTGTAGACAAATCAATGCTAACATCACTTTGAAAAGAAAGATGGGGAGTGTTTCCAGATTCAATCTTCAAGTTATGCATAGTTACGCTACCTCCATGTGCCTGTTGAAGCAGAAGACACTTCGCGAGGATGGAGAAGATGAAGTGAACTGTACAGACTTATTCAAGTTTCTTGCGGACAACTGGAGCCATGTGTTAAACCAGTCAGGCTGCAACACCAAATGTCCATATAGTTGGCTCTAGTTTTTGCCATGTTTCTCGATTTGGTCCTTAATCCTAGGTTCTATGCCTAGGAAGAATGTTTTAATTGTTAATCTTTCAAGTTATGTTAGTTGTAGTGGTAGGATTTATTTGAACACTGTTACTATCAGTAATATAATGGTTAGCTGGATGTATATAGGTTGTTTGACCACTTCAGCAATGGTTGTTTGCCAATGACTTTTATCATGGTAGTTTGATGTTTTTCTACCATGAGTGTTTTGTTGGTTTTACGCCCTCGAGCTATAGTTCTATAATGATCAGCACCCTAATTTTTCTGTTGTTTACTATTTAATATCAAAAACATTCAATGTTTATTCTTATTATTGACTTCTTCACCTGGCTTCCCTCACATATTTAGATCCCCATCTTAGCTATCTCTTTAAGTTCTCTTCTTCTTATGCATGCTTAAAAACTAATTTATATTACAAAATAATAGCACAAATTATGGAGGGAACCTTAACATCTCACATGTATGATGGCAGCAAAAAAGAAATAGCTTGCAAAGTAGAAATAACTTAATAAGTATAAAGCGCTCAATGGATTTGCAAATAGTACCATGACTATAAGAATTCTGCATCTTGGATCCATTGCTCCACTTGTCCACCATTTGTGACCGTTTATTATATAGTAATCCCCTTCCCTACAGAAAGCATAATTTACTTATATCCTTTAGCTATATAACAACATTGTTGGAATAAATGAGCAAAGTAAATCAGAAATCAGAGCTAGGTATGACCATAAAATATTCTCACAAAATTAGTGACTACCATACTCTTTAACTAGGATGCATAGAGAAGCTCCTAAAGCAATATCCTTTCACAACAATCATTACATTGGACAGGATATTCCAAGTATAAAAATAATGTATTCTTTCATTGAAAATGAATGGTAACTAAGCTTTCATATTTACAATGGCCTCAAGACAAATAGGTTCATATGAGCATACAAATGCATCAACTCTTCATCAGTATAGTATCTAAATAAATAGCATAAAAGAGAACACAAAATAAATTTGCCAGAACAAAATAACAATTACTTTGATATCAACCAAAACATGTAGACCAAAACTTGATAGATAAACAACATAAGACGCAATGATGCCTCATTAGCATTTTAGTTTGTCTTTTGCAATACAACCAAAAAAATAGATAATTCTGTGACAATAAACATCTCTTCAAATTGTTTGTGAAAGCTCCCTAATCTCTAAACTAAACCTATAAACTAATCTGGACTAACCCTGGACACCAAACTATAAACAAGATGTATCAGTATCAGCACTGTACAATTTTTCTAAGATGTCATGGTAATGAAATCTTGCAGATATTTTTAACACAGACAAGCACCAAAGTAATAACAATGCCTTGCAGGAAAGATTTTACATATTTGAATTAGGAAAGCAACATTATATAATAGTGTAATCAATAACGCTTCCTAATCACTAAATAGAAAACCAGCACTTCAGTGAAAAGAATAATTGGAAATAATAATAGATGTAGTACACCGACTCCAAGAATTCAACAATTAAGTTGCATAAAGAGAGACAACCCATGTAAAAATACAGCCTCAACACAAAGTTTGATGATAGGATCTACTTTGAACTCAATTACTAGGCATACACATTAAACCAATTAAATAATGATTTCTGCAGCATAAGCATATCATCCATCCTTCTAAATGTCTTTTGCTCAAAGCAGTTATTTATAGGTTACAATATCACAATATTTTGGATCTTAGAATATATTATAATATTTTGTGATTTTTAGTTTGCTATTTTAAGCTAGCTTTTAAGAATCTTCAATTGTTGAAATTGATAGCTTCGGTAAGATGCATGATAAGCATATACATGTGTGTGTCTATATATATACATACATACATACTCATATTTCATTGAAATATTAGTAATCTTGTTGTAGATTGATTATCCTCTGTATTAAAACATATCATGGATCCAAGTACATTGTCAAATCTGCACTTGCAGATTCTACTCCTGAGAATTGTCATACTATGTTCTTCATATTCTGATCGAGCAATGATCAAATGTTTGACTGAATCCAATCAGATTGAAGTCTGATTATAATTCCTTTCAGATCGGTGAAATGACATATAAATAGGTTAAGTGCAAACTGATACTAATCCCAATTAGGGATCGGACTTTAGTTTGGTAATCACATAGATGCAAATGAAGAGGCATGTCATGAGTGGACATGCCTTCACTTTGTGGAGACACGTCACCTCATGGACATGACTCTTCATTACATTTATATACTCAAATCGATCAGCCAAGAAGAGCATCGAAATCAATATATGCTCTGACCTTAAGAGTTTGGTGAATACAAATATCATATTTAGTGTTGCAAAATAATATTAAGTATTATCAATGTTGAATAATCATCTGCATACACATTTTACAAAGACCAAATTCTAATCACATTCTGCAAAATATAATTCAAAGCTTAGAAATAATCTGATTCTCAAAATTAAAAGGCATTCATAGTTCTAATCTGAGACAGTGTTTCTCATGAATTATGCATTAATGGATTCTCCCTTGTTTATTTATACATGATTAAGTTGCCTCTTTAGAGCAAGGGTGCACCTGGTGTTGTTTATTTGAAAAGTGATTTCAAAGAATTTATACATAAGGTTTGCACTCTCAAGCTTCACAATATAGGTAGTATATAATCGCTAACTGCATTTACTATAAGTTTTGTAGCTTTCTCATTATTCTCAATTAATTGAGTTTTCTCTAGATCATTCTCTAGTTCTATCTTATTTTCTTTCACAAATGAGTTTAACTTATTTTCTTTCATCACAATTATTAATTTCTATGATGTAAAGTTGTTTGCACCTTCAAGACTGTTGAGGCAAATAGCTTTGGCTCAGAAAATTGCACTGATCTCAGGAGACCATACTCACGTATATATACATGTCGATATGCAAAATATCGATATGTATATGTACATGAATATCGTCTAAACATTCTTAATGAAGATCGGAGCATTCAGAACTGCCGATGCATATTATTATTGAAGTAATATCTCAGATTTCAATTCAGTAAACAATCATATTTATACTGATTGTTATCAATTGCAAAAAACTTAGTTAAAGTCTTAATGGCATTAGTTCTTGTTATGACTAATCATCGGGTGTAACCATTCCACCGAACAAGCACATTGGCGAATGGACATCTCTCCAAATCGAGACATGCCCATTCAACCATGTACCCATCCAAATCATATAATGTATATGCCACCTGATATTGCAACATAGTAATCGATTAATGTGTGCAAATCGAAGGCTATACAGACACCGATCTTGAATAAATATTTATCATCATTTGCATTGAGTTTTATATATATTGTGCAACACTTGTATACGTCATTGGCATTGATTGTACCTGCAAGAAATATGCATACTTCAGCAGCGAAAAGAAAATCTGTAAGTAAACTTTACATGGTACCAGAGCTTGGCTAAGGAAAGATCACATTAAGTTTATTGAATCAGATTTTTACTTTAAGACAAACAATCCTCTCTCCCTACAAAATCACAAACACAATGAGATTCCAACATCACCTTGGAAGTGCTAATAACTTCGAATACTGGAAACTTCGAGTAATGATGTTGTTAAAAGAAAACAAATTGGAATCATTTATAAAAGAGGACAAAGAGGAACATAAAGATGATCCTGAAAAATCAGAATGGATTAAGAAAAGTGAAAAGGGAATGAAGATAATTGTAGATACTATTTGAGACTACATAGTACCTATTGTGGCAAAACATATCACAGCTTATCGTATGTTTCGAACTCTTGAAAATGCATTTATAATCAATAATACTAGCAGAAAACTTGCTCTTAAAAGACAAATGAATAATATAAGCATGAATAAAGGAGAAACTATAAATGCTTTCTTTATGAGAATCATGAACTTAAGAGATCAATTATCTGCACTTGGTTATGAGATTGAAAATCACGAGTTATCCTTAATAGCATTAGGACTTCCAAACTCATAGGAATCCTTTGTACAAGGCATAAGTGCAAGGTCTAAAATCCCTAAAATGGATCGTTTAAGATCAGATTGTCTTCAAGAAAAATCGAGATTAATGATTAAGGGATAACACAAAATCTTAGATGAAGATGTTCAAGTTATTAATACAAATGCTCATAAGAAAGGAAAAAAGAAAAACAACAAAACGAAAAGAAATTTTCATGGAAAAGAACAATCCAAACAGAAGAAAGATTTGTCCAAAATCCAATGCTTCAAATGTGATCTATATGGACATTATGCAATAAATTGTCCCAATAGATCTAAACCTCAAGCATCTTTTGCAAAATTTGAGATGTCAAATGAAGGAAATGCACATGAGAAATATGCTTTCTATTCTGCATTATCTAGCCAAATATTAACTAAAAGGAATACATGGATAGTTGACAACGGGTCTTCTAGACACATCATTGGATATCAAGATAACCTAGAAAGCATGAAAATAGAAATTGATGAAAAAGTTACAATTGGTGATGACTCTGCACACTCGATAAAAGGAATTGGGACCTGCACCATAAAATTGAAATCTTGAAATTCTATTCAATTTTCTGGTGTTCTCTATGTACTAGGTATTAAGAGGAATTTAATATCTATATCCACTCTTGAAGACGATGGTTGTAGAATTGTTTTCATGGAAGGGAAAGTACTAGCATGGCCTAAAAATTCAACCATTAAAAGGGCTTTAACAATAGGAGTATGACAAGGGCTCCTATATGAGCTATGTGCTAAGACAAACTTTGCACTTGTACATGAGACCTCTGATTCAAATGAAATATGGCACCGAAGACTAAGTCATATCAACTTTCGTGCCCTAACATCACTGGAGAAGATAGTAACTGGAATGTCCAAGTTAAAACATATTCAAAATGAATTGTAAAGGTTGTTCCCTAGGGAAAAACACTAAAAAGCCATTTCCCCATAGTTTGAGCAAAACTAAAGAAATGTTAGAACTAGTACATTTTCATCTAAGTGGGCCCATGTCTATACCAACCATAGGAGGATACCTGCACTATTTGATATTTGTTGATGATTTTTCAAGGAAGACATGGTTATACTTCCTTAAATGCAAAGAATCTAAAGAAATTCTCTCTAAATTTAAAGAATTCAAAGCTATCACTGAGAACTCCTCCGGTAAGAACATTAAAATTCCGAGAACAAATAATGGGAAGGAGTATACTTTTGAAATATTAAAAGAGTTCTGCAAACTCACTGGGATTAAGAGGGAGTTCATAGTCCCTCTCAATCCTCAACACAATAGGGTTGCTGAAAGAAAGAACGGAACTATTGTAGAAGCTGCTTAGGCCATGATTTTTGATCAAAACTTGAGTATGTCTTTTTGGGCTGAAGCATCCAACACAACAGTCTATATTCAGAATAGATGTCCTCACTCACATTTGGACAATAAGGCTCTTGAAGAAACATTTTCTAGAAAGAAACCTGACATCCGTCACCTAAGGATATTTGGATGTCCTATATATGTGCATGTAACTAAGGAGGAAAAGACTAAGTTAGAACCTTCTGGAAGAAAGGGTATTCTCATTGGTATTAGTGAAATAGTAAAAGGATACAGAGTCTACATTCTAGGATAGAAACAAATAGAACTAAGTAGAGATGTCATCTTTGAGGAAGACATTGGTTTCAAAAGAGCCAAAACCAATGGATATAGGGTTACTTTTAAGGATAAAAAAGTTATCGGCCAAATAAGAATGGCATTAGATTAAATAAATAATAAGCTAAAACTACAATAGTTCATGCATGCTCCAGTTATGTAAAATGTTGTCAAGTCGAGTGGTGGAGATTGGGTTTGTAGAGCCAACTTGAAATCCTTGGCCATGGTAGAAATTAGGCAGATATGCCGAACATGTGATCTTTGTTGATTGTCCAAACACTTCAGTTATTTTGGAGAATAACTGTTGGGAGCCCCAGTGTTGTTTGTAAAGAAGAAGGATGGAACCATGAGACTATGTATAGATTACAAGATACTTAATAAAGTCACCATCTAAAATCGGTACCCATTGCCGAGAATAGATGATCTTTTTGACCAAATGAAGGATGCGATAGTATTTTCAAAAATTGATTTAAGATTAGGATATCATTAGCTTCGAATTAAAGATGAGGATATACATAAGACCACATTTAGGACCAGGTATGGACATTATGAATTTATAGTATTACTTTTCAGGTTACCCAATGCCCCAGCAGCTTTCATGAATTTAATGAATAGTATATTTCAGGACTATTTGGACAAGTTTGTATTGGTCTTTATAGATGACATTTTAATATACTCTAAGAACGAAGAAGAACATCAGAGGCACTTAGAAATAGTTCTGCAAACACTAAGAGAACACAAGCTATATGGGAAACTATCTAAGTGTACTTTTTACCAAAAGGAAATTCAATATCTAGGGCACATTATATTAGCTCAAGGTATAGCAGTAGATCCATCTAAGATAAAAGCAATTAAGGAATGGCCCATCCCTAGAAATGTATCCGAAGTTAAGAGTTTTATGGGGTTAGTTGGATTCTATAGAAAGTTTGTCAGAGATTTCTCAAGGATAACCTATCCGATCACTTCACTTCAGAGAAAGGGAAAGAAATTTATTTGGACAGATAAATGTCAATTAGCTTTTGAATTTCTGAAAGAAAAATTGACTATTGCACCTATTTTGAGGGCACCTGATCCACAAAAACAGTTCATAGTTATAACAGATGCATCCGGAGAAGGATTAGGAGGGGTATTAATGCAGGATGAACAGTTCATTGCTTATGAATCTAGAAAACTAAAAAATGAACAAAATTACGCACCCCATGACCTTGAATTAGCAGCAATAGTGCATGCCTTGCAAATGCGGAGACATTACTTAATCGGAAAACCTTTCGAGCTTATATCTGATCATCACAGTTTAAAGTATATTTTCACTCAACCAAATCTTAATGCTAGACAAAGGAGATGGCTAGAATTTTTAGCAGATTATGAGTTCAACATAAGCTACATTAAAGGTAAGGAAAACAAGGTGGCTGATGCCTTAAGCTGGAGAAGACATATTTCGGCAATAATTACTGTAAACTTCAGATTGAAGGACCAAATTTTACGACACCTAGAGCATGATGAGTTTTATACAGAAATCAGCTTGGCTCTTATGAGAGACCAGCAAGATCCTAAGTATTCAGAGTTTAGCTTAGAAGAGAATGGATTATTAAGATACCACCAAAGAATCTATGTGCCCAACGACCCTGAACTCCGAAGACAAATTTTAGGTGAATTTCACTTCGCCCCATATTCAGGACATCTGGGAGTAACGAAAATGTTATCTAATATAAAACCTTTATATTTCTAGAAGGGGATGAAAAGGGAAATAATTGAGTTTGTAGCAGGATGCTTAGAATGTCAGAGAGTAAAGGCAAAACATCGGTACCTAGCAGGTTTGTTGCACCCAAATGAAGTACCTGAATGGAAGTGGCAAGTAATATCCATGGATTTTGTACACAGGTTACCGATGACCTGAAATCGACACAACACTATTTTGGTCATGGTTGACAGATTGACTAAGGTTGCTCATTTCATACCAGGGAATTTATCTGATGGAGCACCCAAAATTGCCCATAAGTTCATAAAAGAGATTTTGAGGTTGCACAAAATTCTGGAGAAAATTATTTCAAATAGGGATGCTAGGATAACTTCCAAATTCTAGCAAACATTATTTACAGCTTTGGGCACCAAATTGAATATTAGTTCAGCCTATCATCCTGAGACAAATGGTCAAACAGAACAAGTAAATCAATTATTAGAAGATCTCCTAAGAGTATACTATATGGACTGACAATACCAATGGGAAACATACTTACCCCTGGTAGAATTTGCATTTAACAACTCCTATCAGTCCACCATGAGAATAGCTCCCTTTGAGGCTTTGTATGGTCATAAGTGCAGAACTCCAGTGAGTTGGAATCGATTGGAGGATAGAATCATTGTCAGGCCTGAAATGCTCTAAGAGATGGAGGACCAAGTACTCTAGATTCGTCAGAGGTTAAAAGAAGCAAACGACAAACAAAAGAGTTATGCTGATGCCAATAGAACACCCAAAGAATTCTCAGTAGGGGACAAGGTGTTATTAAGGGTTAAACCTCAGAAAAGTACTATCAAGTTTGGCAAAAATGCTAAATTAGCCCCAAGATATGTAGGACGCTTTGAAGTTTTGGAAGTTGTAAACCCAGTAGCTTATAGGATTGGTTTATTACCAGCCCTTGCCAGGATGCATGACGTCTTCCATGTGTCATATTTTAAAAGGTATATTACCCACCATGAACATATGATTGATTGGAAATTACTGCAGGTGTGAGAACCAGGAGTGGTACAGGTAAGACTACTCAAAATACTCAAGGTACATAAGCTACACTTACAAAATCGAGAAGTAACGAAGTGTAAGGTCTAGTGGGACCAGTATGCTGAAGATAATGCCACCTAGGAAGATTATCATGATATTTTTCAAAAATATCCCTATCTTTTCTCTGAGATTGAAAACTGAATATTTCCTTTCTTTCCATATAACTGACTGAGTACTACTTAAATTTTCTATTATTTTCATTGAGGAAAATGAAAAATCTAAGGGGGTGGGTATGTTACATCCCAAATTTTTGCCCTAAATTTTTATTTTGATTATAGTTGTTGGTTTAATGAATTATTATCATGTGAAGCGAGTTAGTTAATTATAGATGTTGCATCAATTTATTTCTTCCTAATCATGTGAAGTGAGTTAGTTAATTATAGCCATTGTATCAATTTATTTCTTCTTGATCATGTGAAGTGAGTTGGTTAAGTATAGCCGTTGTATCAATTTATTTCTTCCTAATCATGAGAAATGAGTTAGTTATTTATACGTTGATGAAATCTCTAATGGTCACTAAAAGATCGACAATGGTTTTGGATTAACAATTAATATATCTTGAATTAATGTCTTGGCGATAATGTTTGTTTGAATGATTGCAGAAAGAAGATTGAAGAGAGGGGTCAGGCATTGCTAAATTGGACATCGGAAGGGGATGGTCGAATGGTCCAATCATCTGAATCAACAGGTTTGACCTAAGACTACCCTGGCAAGGATACTAGGATTTGACAACATGTTGCATTAATGGAACCGCATGAGCTATTAAAGAAATAATATAATAAATAATATAAATAAAAACTATAATTCATACCTTTGAGGAATTATTAATGAATTTATTATTTAATCATTATTATTCACACTCGAATACAAACATATGTATATAAAAATAAGGTGACACCAATAAATTATAAGCTATAATCAAATGATGTCACCTTATCAATACATACACATGAACGTAAATTAGAATGAACAATAACAATAAAATAATAAAACCAAACTCTTCAACTTCTTACTCATTTCTATTTTTCCTTCTTTTAAAAATCCGAATTGTTATGCATTCAAAAAGTCTCTTGTAACTAATGGCAGCTGAAGAGCCAAACCAATTCTTTCTTTTAAGGAGTCTCATGATCCTGTCTTAGCACAATCCTTTATTCTTTTCTTCCCTCTCGGCAATCAGACTCTCTGTTCTCTACATTTACATAGAGTGGAGAGGCTAATCCGACTAAATCATTGCATTTTTCATTTTTCTCCATAATACCTTCACATTCTGAATCTGTAGGATACTGTGCAAGGAGCTGAGTCTATTTACCGACCACAGAGAATCCAAAAAGAAACAATGTGACATGAGATACTGTCGTGCTGTATTTTCCTTATCTTTCTTGCATTCTTTCTTAGTGCTAAGTCTATCATGTTTCTAGTAGAATGTATACACTAAGTTCAAATGCCATCGTACCATAATTTCCATGATGTTGCATCAGTCGTGTATCCCTTTGTGTACAGAATCCAGAATACTGATGTCTATTACAGACTTAATCAATGAGATATTAAATAGATGTTTAGAACATGGAATATGTCATTTATATCATTAATGATACATAACCATGATAGGGTATCATTCATGCATGAACGATTAACTTAGCCCAGAAATTAATACATTTATTTATTTCCCACAAAGATGAAAACAATATCATGAAATCTGAACACCGAGGAATTCACCAGGCAATGATGCCATTATAGATGAAGAGGTGTAAAGAAATGCAATGGATATAAACTCGTGAGCACCTAGGAATCACTGGCATGGTAGCCTGAAAATGGTGAGGAGGTGTAGAAGAGTCTGCACAAATAAGAATGGCATCAGATTAAATAAATAATAAGTCAAAACTACAATAGCTCATGCATGCTCCAGTTATGTAAAATGTTGTCAAGTCGAGTGGCAGAGATCGGGTTTGTAGACCCAACTTGAAATCCTTGGCCAAGGTAGAAATTAGGCAGATATGTCGAACATGTGATATTTGTTGATTGTCCAGATGCTTCAATTATTTTGGAGAATAACTGTTGGGACTTCAACCCACCTGATTACTCGAATGGCTGGGTTATGAACATCCCAAGCCCGATCCCAAGGTAAGGAGGGCCGTTCTATTAATTTAGGATGTGTGGGCATAAGTAATGGTCCGCAATTGGGAGGTTAAATCTATGTCAATGCTTCTCCTCTCACCAATGCTGAGGCTTGGACAACGAGTTTAAAGAGATTCTTTGTTAATACTATATGTTTCTTTCACTTTTAACCTTTGCAAGAATAGATAGATAATTTCATTTCATGAAGGAGAAAACATGTACTTTTATGTTGAATAAGCATTTCGATTGATATAATTAGTCATTACTTTATTTTCAATAGAATAATTAGTAGTTAAATTGTTAGCAATACATAAGTATCTCTTTTGTTTCTCGTGAAATCAGCTGAATGTGTAAAATAGATTGAAAAGAGTTTCTTCAGTTATAATTAGTTGGTAGAAATCATTTTCATGTGAAATGTAATCAGTTACTTGTGAAATTAGATTAATTTGAGATTAAAATTTGGTTATGAAAATTCATATGTTACAATGCATGAGAAAACCACAACAAATAAATGCTTTCTTATATCAACTCTGTTCTTTTACAATGCATTGTAGGCTATGGCCTACTAGAGGCTCCAACCCCTATGTTTATGAGCACCGACTCACGGGAAGCTCCAACTCCCACACTTCGTAGGCTCCAACCTACAGGAAGCTCCAACTCCCACTATAGTCTTCGTGAGCACCAACCCACTACACAAACTTTTTTTCCACCTCTTACAATGTTGCTTTCTTCAACTGATAATAGACACTTTTATTGCACACTTCTTTTCTTTAATCTGAAACTTATCTATGCATGAATTCTTTTGTTATAACAACACTCCTCTCTATTCTAGAGGTCAGCCATCAATAATTAGAAATCTTGATCTATAACATTCTCATCTATCTTCACACATCACTCTAAAAACTCTGATTCTACAGTAGACCAATAAATCTGCAATACTGTTTTGACACATCTTCTCTTTCACTTTATATTCTATTATTCATCACATATTCATCCAACAACTCTTTTTATATTTGAAAATATCAAAGAGTGTGACTTTTCAAAATCAAAAGTCATATCCTTTTGAAATCGCACCTTTTCATAAAATGATTTTTTTAACTTTGTTATTATTTCTTTTAATAATCTCTACTCTTTATTTCCTTCAGAGCTTTTATAACATGAAACAATTTATAATAATAATAATATTCCATGAATCCACTATTCGCACTTTTACTATAAGGCCTTGTTTTAAACTTTCACTTGTATCTGCTCAATATTTTTACCTGCGACAATACTATTAACTTGACCACCATTGTTTCTAAATTTATTTTGATCTTCACAATGACTCATTGCTATCTCAATATTACATTTAATTAAATAATATATTTCTGCATAATCCATAGTTTGTTTTCTATCTTATGTTAAATATTTACTTTGATTGTTGCAAAAGGGTATTTGCTATATGATATCATTAATTTTTCTTATGACAGTATAACTATCTTTTCAAGAGTGCTCAAGTCTCACCTACACAAATAGAGAAACAAAGAAAACTAGAAAAAATTAGCGACTTGTCTTCAAATATTAAAAAGATCAAACCACCTAGGTTTCTCGAGCTTCAAATCTAGAGAGGATGCAGAAGCCTAGTTAACTGAAATGGAACAGTACTTTGAAATCAAGAGTTTTTCTGAAACTTCCAAAGCAGTATGGGGAATATACCACCTTTCAAGTGAAGTAGCTACTTGGTAGGGCAACACTAAGATAGACCTCAACATTAGGACAACTGAGGTTACATGGGACAAGTTCGTCTCCATCTTTAAGAACTGATGGTTACCTCAAACTTTCAACGATCAGAAACTGTTAGACTTTCACAACTTTAAACAAGGGAATATGTCTGTACACAAGTACTAGGAGAACTTCACTCGATTGGTGAAGTATGTATCCCCGTATCATCAAGACAAGAACCTGAAAGAGAAGAAGTACATTATAGGATTGAACAATAGGATCAGGGAAACAGTGGATGTTCTTGCTCCTCGAACTATGGAGGAAGCCCTCAAGAGAGCTGTCTGTCAAGAAAACAAAGTGAAAAGGGATGACTCTATCTGGGATAACAAGCGGAAAACTAGTTGGAACGTAGAAGGATCAGATTCAGGATCCCACAAAAAGCATTTTAAGAACTTCAAACCCAATAAACCAAAGCCCAAAGGGAATGGTGGTAAAGAATTCAAGGGTAACCACAACTTAAATGAGGGTGGTAAAGGAAATGAAAAGAAAGGACCACCATCAGGATGTTTTAAATGTGGTGAGGATAATTATGCCAACAAGTGCCCTAACAAGCCAACTACCAACCAGCCACCTCAACCCCCATTACCGCCACAACAAACCGCCTACTAGCAAAGGATTCCTACAACACTAGATAACTGGCAAGGAGAACAATTGGGTCCAATAAAAACTCCGGGCAAGATCTACAGAAACCCTATTTCTATATTAATTGATACAGGGGCAAAAGAATAGTTTATATCCCCAAAGCTATTGACTAGATTTCCTAAAAGAACTAGTTTTATGGAAAACTCATGGACTATTGAGTATGCAAACCAATCAAGGGCTAGGGTAGAGCAATGCCTATTTGAGGCCTGGGTTGACTTTCCATATTTTTCAACAAAAGTCAATCTGTATGTAGCACCTCTTGGGTCCTATGACATCATCATGGGTATAAATTGGCTTAGTGAACATAAGGCTAACGTCAATTGTCTTGCCAAGACAATAAAATGTTTAGATGATCGAGGTAATCCTATGACCATCAAAGGAATTATGCATGAGATCAAATCTCACAAGATATCGTCCATGTAGCTTAAAAGATGCAGAAAGAAGGGGTGTGAAATTTACGCAATAAAGATAGAAGACTTGAGAGAACCTGTAGATACTACTTATCTAAATGACTATGTTGGATGGATATTTTGCAACAACAAATTTGGGTAAATCCAATCACAAAATAGGTAGACCAGCCACAGTGTGGGAAACAAAGTCTCTCCCACATAAAAAGGAAGGCTCCCCTTTCCCACCGTTCCTTGGATCAACTCAAGGTAAACAAAAAGTTAAAAAATTTATGAGGGGTGTTACTAATATTCATTCCTCTTAACTTTCAAGAAAGAATCCACTTACTTGTGGAGCAAGTAATGGCCAAAATGAAATCTCTAACTACGCTTCCATCTAATAGCTAGAAACAGTGATACCAATAAACTCACACCAACTCAAAGGCTGATTAAAAGCATACCAATTTGGCTCTAAGTCTTGTTCTAACCTATTCTATAAGAATAACCTCTACCATTAGGACACAAAGGCTTCCAGAAGTAGCAAATTCTAACTACTTTTTGTGAATTTGAGATGGTGACATAAGCTATAGTCAAAGCTTCTAATCTATGTATTAACACAATCGCTCTTAGTCAAAGCTTCGGCTCTAATTTCTCCTTAATTCACTATGCTCTATTATTAAACACACAATAATAACATGAATTAAAGGTAATAGGCACAAATTATAGTTAAAGCTTCTAATTTTCTCTATCATAATTGCTTCCAGTCAAAGCTTCAAATCCAATTGCTTCTTTTATTCACTTTTCTCCCAAATTTGTACTACACAATCAAAGTTATTCTTGCACAAGTGTGGCAGAGCTTTCTTGCAAACAACATAAGATAATTTTTACAATGAGAAGGGCACTCCTAATATAGGCAAAGGAGTTGAGAAAAAGATGGAGGAAAAAGTGGGAGCAACTCAACCAACTTTGACCCAGTCTAACTAACAAAAGAAATTATTAGATTACATGTCATTACACATGTAAATTGTATTACATGTAATTACATCATTTCATGTAATACATCCTCTCCAACTACAAACATGGCAGATGAAGAAGAAGAAAGAGTTGAGGTTATTAATTCTGAATGAATCACTCCTATGGATTGTCGGCAAATGCCTTGTACTTGATGATGATCACAGGATTGAGGATTCTTGTATTCTATGTCACTACATTCACCATGATGTGTTTCCAGTTGTGAGTTGAAAACTTGACGCGATCAAGCTTTTCCTCATTCCAAGTTGTGAATTATCTTGTCAGACTTGCACATTCCGGATTTTTCGGCACTTTCAAGACCTTCTCAATGATGTCCAAACGTAAACTTGGAAAAACTTTCCATCAGAACCTTTAACTTTTTTTTTTTTGAAGCAAAGTGTTTGGCGCATTCCAACGCAAACTCAAGTTCCCGGACAATCATTGGGAAAATGGAGACCAAATGAGTTATTTGTTTTTGAGAATTAAAGCATGTCTTCTTGATGGGATATCTCAATTTTTTCAAAAAAGTTTTTACATATCTTGAAGACTGTATTGCAGCATGAAGATAACATCTTCCAATGAGATTGAATCCTTGAGAACTTTGGGATTTGAGTTACAATGATGAATCCATGAGGGATGGGTATTCAAAGTATGGATTAGACACTTATGGAACACATATGATGGCTGGAAATAAACCGGAAAGTATATGTATTTCAATGGAAAGGGCCAAAGTTGGACTTGGAAAGATGGATTGCATGTGGGCAATGATGGGCTTTTGTGGGTATGGCCAATAATGCAAGTTGGGATGCATATGAATGCGTGCAAATGATAACTTTTGACTTTTAAACTATGACCTTTAGTCAAAAACGGGTTGTTTAAATGTCATTACACATAAAGTGGATTACATGTAAAACGAACATGCATTTAGGTCTGGAGGATGGAAATCTATGTAAATGGGAACGAAGGATGAGATTGCATGTAAATGTGGATTGAGGGTGAGATTACATGTAATCGCATGTGGAGAATGAGATGCAGTGTGTCATGACATGGAAAGTAGAATTACTTGCAATTGCTCTTGTAGTGTAATTGCATATGAAAGGAATGGATGCAATGCGCCTTAGCATGTAATGGTGAATATGGAATGAAACAATGCACTTGCACGAAAAGGTGGAAGGTGGAGTTTAGTGAATTGTGCTCAAGTTCTTGGGAAAGAACTTGCAACTTCTTCAAAATGAAGAAAAACAAAAAAGCAAGCAAGCAAACAATGAAAACAAGCACAAAAGAAAAACGTACTATTGGTCTTAGACTCAAACATGCCAACAGGGAAGTTGTTTTCATGTGAAAATTCGAATTTGAGGTTTGGGGAAATCCAAAAGTGTGAAAATGAGAGTTTTCATCATATTTATAGGCAAAATGCACTTTTCATGGCATATATATGAACAAATGTACAACATCAAGCTAAAATATGCATCAAAATAGCAAGATAAGCATGAATTGATGAGCAAGTTTGAAAATGTCCACTTACTTGAAGATCAAACAACCAAAACAGCAAGAACCATAAACTTTGAAGACCAATTCTTCTCCAAATCCAAATTCTCAAACAATAATTTGACTTCTTCCATACTTGCATTCAACAAATATTAATGAGCAATGAAGGGTTGAATTTAACATGTAAATGCCAAAAACATGGTCTCCAAAGGCAATAGCATGCATTCAAACTCAAAAATGAGCCCTATTGATCCAAATGTATGGGCTGGAAATGCTATTTTTTAAGTTTTTTGAACAAAAATGTGCCCTTTGCATGTAAAATCTGGGTCATTTTTTGCAAAAATGTGGCTCACAAATGCATATATATTGATCATTTTTTACTTGTGAATGCAAAAACGACTTTCCCAAATATATATACATGGACGCAAATGCAAAAAGTGTGGCTCTAAAATGCAAAAGAAGTGAATAAAAAACCCAAATTTCTAGGCGTTTGTAGCAAAAACGTGATTCATAGAAGGCATGAAATGAAGCATTTTTGACATATAAAGGCACAAAAATGTGTTCTTCAATAGTACATATATGTATTCAAACCTCAAAACGACTTCTATTTGAGCCAAAAAGTGATCAAAACTGCCCCAAATTTGGGTGTTTTTCACAAAAACGTGGTTCAAAAATGCAAAAATCTGGGTCATTTTTGTTTTGGATATGCAAAATCATGACCCCCAAATGCATGTAGATGCATTAAAACTCAAAAACGCCCCACTTGTGATGGATTTCAAGTCATTATATGAGCAGATCTAAGCATTTTTGATGAAAACATGTTCTTGGAGGAGGAAAACATCAAGTTTTTTGCCCTTGAATCTTCAATTTCGATTCTATGAGGGCATATGCATGTATTAAATGCAAATCGAACCTTTTAGATGCAAGTGCATGTTTTAAAAACACATGTAATATAGAGTCTATAAGAAAAATCACACCTTTTGGATGCAAGTGCATGTTTAAAAATTTCCTCTCAAACGACTCGTAGTGCAAAATCGCACCTTTTGAGGGTCACTACATGTTTTGAAAACACTCAAATATTCATTTCTCACCTTTTGGGAGTCACTGCATATTTTAAAATACATGTAATGACATGTTTTATGTGTTTTAAAATTGTCTTTTCATTCAAAATCGCACCTTTTGGATGCATATGCATATTTTGATGAATATGTGCTTGTAGATATGTTATGCGCAACTTAAGTGATGAATTACGTAAACATCAAATTAATTTTTGAAGAAATATTACTTCAATGGGTTATAAATAATATTTACACTATACAGATAAATATATAATGTGAAAATATCAGTTAAAAAGTAATATTTACTAAGATACTTTAATTAAAATTCAAAAATTAAATCAAATTATATAGTTAATATAGTTAGTTAACTGAAAAAATGAAAAACAACTCAACTTGAAAATATAACATAAAATGCTCTATAGTTACTTTAAGTGAAAAATTAAAATGATAAAATAACTTAAAAACATAACATAAAGTGTATTTATGTTATATTTTTCAAAAAGTGAATGTCAACTTCAAAATATAACATGAAATTTTAATTCATGCAGTTGCACCTAAAAGGTCCACTTTTTGAGCACTAAATGGTCATTTCTTTTGACTGCCAACTCCAATTAAACTGTAAGATAGATCAAATCGAAGGGAAAACCAAGAGCAATGACTTGAGCAAAACCAAAGGACCAAAAGCCAACAAACACACTCATAAACGAGAAAAAGGATGTTGAAGGCTTCAAAAACCAAGTATAGGCTCGACAAACAGAAAAACTAAAAAGACTTGACGAAAGCCTTCAATAAAAGGGTTCATTATATCAATTGGAATCGATTGGTTTGATTAGGTGATTTCTATAGCGAGGTCAACCGAGCACTTCACAGAGACCCTCAAGACCCTAGGTATGAAGATTACCAAATAGAAGAGGTTGGATTGTTGAGATACAGAGGTAGGATGTATATACCCAAGGTTTCGGAAGTCCGAAGGATGATTTTAAAAGAATTCCACACAATTCCATATTCTAGACATCCTGGGGTGAGCAAGATGTTGGCAGATATAAAACCTTTGTTTTCTGGAAAGGGAATGAAAAGAGAAATAATAGATTACCGGGCAGGATGCCTTGAGTGTCACTGAGACAAGGCAAAGCATCGTTACCCAATTGGTCTACTACACTCGAATGAGATTCCTGAATGAAAGTGGCAGATAATTACCAGGGATTTCATTCAAGGGCTACTCATGACTCAAAATAAACACAACACCATCTTAGTAGTGGTGGATAGATTAACCAAAGTCGCTTCCTTCATACCAAGTAAATTACAAGATGGAGCACCAAAAATTGCTCACAAGTTTGTTCGAAAAAATTTAGACTTCCTAAAATTCCATAAAAGATTATATCCGACAAGGATGCTAAGATAACATCTAGGTTTTGGAAAACTTTATTTTCAGCTTTGGGAACCAAGTTAAACATCAATTGCGCTAACCATCCAGAAATCGATGGTCAGCGGGAGAGTAAATCATGTTTTAGAAGATCTAAGAATGTACTTTATGGATCGACAATATCAGTGGGAAATGTATCTCCCTTTAGTAGAATTTGCCTGTAATAACTCTTATCAATCTGCTATCAAGATGGCACCCTTTGAGGCCCTGTATGGTCATAAACGCAGAATTCCTGTAAGTTGGAACCGAATTGACTACACAATTATCATTGGGGTAGATGCTATTAGAGATGGAAGAACAGGTAGTTTAGATTCGTCAGAGGCTAAGAGAGGCAAATGAAAGACAAAAGAGTTATGCAGATGCTAAAAGAATAACTAGAGAGTTCTTAGTAGGAGAAGAGGTTCTATTAAAGGAAAAGGCACAAAAGAGTACTATCAAGTTCAGAAAGAATGCCAAGCTCACCCCAAGATACATGGGACACTCAAAGGTGTTAAAAGTTGTAAACCCGATGGCCTAGAGGATCGCACTACCTACAACCCTTGCCAGGATGCATGATGTATTCAATGTATCATATCTTAAGAAGTACATCACCCATCATGAGAATGTAATTGATTGGAATCTTTTGCAGGTACGAGACCCAGGGGTGGTGGAAATAGAGCCACTCAGAATACTCAAGGTGTGTAAGCTCCGCTTACAAAATCGATACATA
This sequence comes from Cupressus sempervirens, assembly GCA_028749045.1. Classification (NCBI taxonomy): domain Eukaryota; kingdom Viridiplantae; phylum Streptophyta; class Pinopsida; order Cupressales; family Cupressaceae; genus Cupressus; species Cupressus sempervirens. The sequence goes on from CM053784.1 coordinate 360,712,963, forward strand.
ACCCACTGCAAGGTCTAGTGGGACTAGTATACTGAGAAAAATGCTACATGAGAAGATTATGATGAGATCTTCCATAATTTTCCCCACCTCTTCTCTAGGATTGAAACATAAAATTTTGTTGACTATCATTAAAAAAAACTATACTTTGTTTACATAAGTAGAATTTTTTTTTTATAGTAAAGTTCATCGAGGATGATGAAACACAAGGGCGAGGGTTTGTTACATCCCAAAATTTTGATCTTTTAAAATAATCTTATAGTCATTGTAATGGTTAGTTAAAAACTCTCGGATGTCATGATGTTGTGAAATGGAAGTTATGGTTAACCTTTTTGGTTCATGTGAAACTGAATTATTAGTTCTTTATTGTTATTTCAACTACAAATGAATGCTTATATTTTCAGATAAATGTTAGTGGTGGGTAGCCGTTGTGACAATTATCAATTATTGTGTTTTCTTTATATTTGGATTTAAAACAAAGGAACATGTTATTATTGTGGAACTATGCATTTTGATTGTTGGAGCAGGCAAAGGGGGGAAAGCATTGCTAAATGGGATTTAAGGAATGGAACACCAATTTAGTCCATCATCAGACCATCGGGTATGGGTTCTAACTATCTTGATGAAGGATTTAATAGCTAGGCAACAGAGATACCTTGGACAGTCATGAGCTACTCGGTATGTTCTTAAAACAAGAGAAACATTAAACATTTGACAACATAAGAGAAACTATTACCTTCCTCTTATTTTTGAGACAGTGGAGTGGTCAACAGATGTAACTCTATATATATAAACACCATGTTATTTTTGCCAACATCTATAATTTACACCTACATGTACATATACGTATATGCATGCATGCATGATCAATATAATGATAAAAGGAATTATACATGCTCTCAAAATTACACACGCGTACATATATACATATATAGATAGATAGATAGATATGTGTACGTCCAATTATAGGTAAAATCAAATAGCATGATGACAATATATATATATATATATATGTATTTGATATATAAACATGAGAAAGTTTTAATTTTGGCTCCACATCAATGAGTGGTTACCACCTTCTTATTGGATTATTCCTTTTAAATTTTGAGAGATATGAGAAGTTTCTTGTAAGCAATATTTGGCCATGATCGAAACTACCTTCTTGTAACTGATGAAGCGGCAGGAGGAATTATTTACATTCCTCGCGGCTAAGGACAAGCGAATGGTAAATCATTTCTTTTCTATACGACTTCTCTAAGCAAAAGTTCTTCCATTTCTATAACTCTTTTCAGAGAAAGGTATTATACTTGGTTCATATCATGATATCACAACTGTCGTATCAGTCACGCCTTGCCAGTAGCATAAGAGACATTCCCGTGTTGAAGTTGTGTTGTTAGACCGCAACAACAGATTCTAAATCTTCATTTCAGGTCATGAAATCATTTCACAAGTCTTATTTCATATTTCATATGCTATGTCTTTCAAGATGCATTTCTTTTTAGATGATTTCCACTACGGAATGAATGAATACTATGGTAATGTGTATCCACGATCATGGATAAGCATCTTAGCCGTAACCAAGGCTCAAGAGTATATAGAATTCTGAAAAAAAATCAAAATTGTTTCCCATTCTATTACAATTCTTTTATCCATGCATATCGGGTGCTACTATAGACCCACACAATCAGCCCAGAAGTGACTCCATTATAATTGTTGAGCAAACACTTGTAAAATGCATACTCGTGAACGTTTTGTATAGAGATGGTTCCTTCATATTTCACAAGGTATATATCTGACTTATACAGTGGCATTATCCATATACCTAGTTTACCCTTTCTGTCTGACCATCCGTCTCTAGGTGGTAAGCTGAATTGATGTTTAGCTTTGTTCCTAAAGATGAAAATAATGTTTGCCAAAATTTGGATGTCATCCTAGCATCTTTGTCAGATATAATATGTTTTGGAACTCCATGAAGTCGAAAAATCTCACAACCTTGTGAGCTGATTTTGATGCTCCATTTGTTAAATTTTTCGAGAACGAAATGTGCTACCTTGGTTAGTTGATCCACAACTACTAGAATAGTATTAAGCTTGGTTTGTGTCATCAGCAGCGCTTGGATAAAATCCATTGTGATTATTTGCCATTTCCGGTCGGGAACTTTGTTTGGTTGTAATAATATGGCCTGGTATCAATGCTTTGCCCTAACCCTCTAGTATTCAAGGCATCTTACCACATATTTTGTTGTCTCCTTCTTCATGCCCTTCCAAAAGGGCAAAGGTTTAATATCAGCCAGCATCTTGGTTACTTCTGAGTGTCCGAAGTAAAGGGCACCATGCATCTCCCCCAAAATTATCTTTCAAATCTTTGGATTTTTTGGTATAAACATCCTACTTTTATATATTAGGAGTCCATCTCCTTCCAGTTGGTATCCTTCATACCAGAGATCTTGGGGATCCCTAAGGAGTGCTTGGAAAACCTCATTGTAAAATGTGGTGTCCCTTACTCTAAGGGTTATCCAAATTGATTTTTGGCAATTCGTTAAACACTTAGCATGCAACCATAAATGTGGGAAGATATGTTGTTTGAAACAAATAACCAAGTAAACAAATGATACTAGTGCAGTAAATACCCACAATATTTAGAAAAAATTGATTATTATCAGCATTCAGAGATTGCTTTGTACAACACTAATTGAAATAGCAATTTTTCCAATGTTCATACAACAAGCAGTGTAATAGTTTCTTCAAATTTCAATGTACCAAACTATAGACTTTTTTTTTTCTCTTTTTATTTGAAAAGAAATATTGAAACCTAGATAACCATGAAATGTCAAACTTTGCTGGAGTTGATAGCAGATAACGGATACAAGCAACGCCTAGTTTCTGCTGAGGAAATTATCAGTCGCATTTCATAATGCGTATGCTCGTTGTTGGGAATGTCCAGACTGGAGTGGGCGGCCAAACTCTGTAAATGTGCAGTTTGCAAGCCGATTATAATGTCATCAGGAATTAACTCGAAGCTTGGGAGTCCCTATCCTCGCAAGAATGCCCTTGGATATCCGTCGGTAATGACCCAGACTGTGGTCGGAACGAGCGCTGGCGTGGTTGCCATTTCAACAATATAATCGCATGAGTCTTTACTCAAATCACATGGCAGATTATTTCCTATTCTGGCCCGAAACTCGCCTTTAATCCTCCGCAAGGAAACAATACAGACACCCGCAGATCTTCGACCCTGTGATATTTACTGGGCTTCCAACAATGATGAAAATAGCATGAGGAAGGACGCCTGGCTCGGGAGACTCAAATTTTGCTTATTTGGAAATAAATCGTTGCTTATAATCACCTCAAAATTAAACCCTCTGACCTATGACCTGAATCGAATTTTTCGTCTGATACCAATTAATTCCTCCCCCTGGTTTCCTTTCAAATTCTTATAATTCTGCAATAATTTGATGGATGGCAATTGATTCTCCTCAATCAATCGATAATACAAGAATCTCCAACTTGCCCTTAGGCCACAGATTTCTGCCCTGTTGAAGTGACTGCAATATCACTTCCAGATTGCAATAATTCAGATGATATTCCACATCCTCAAAATTGCTTACCCATGGAAGTTTTCATTTCCAAGGATAATCTGAGAATTTGCAAACCAAATGACTACAAATTGCTCCAACTGAAATAGAAGTCGAATCCACAAAACCGCTTGTTCAAATGGGTGCCCCCTGCCCTCTATTTATTTACCTTTTTTAAGAAGTCACTGGAAGCTTCTACAACATCTCTTATTATAATGCACTTTATTATTAATTAACTTTATAAAATTAAATAAATAACTTTATAAAATTAAAAGTGCAATCTCAATTCGACATTAGAACAAATAGGCCCCACTTACTGGATTCTAATTCTCCGAGAGCAAAAATGTAATCTTCCGGCAACAGAATGACTCTCTCTCCAAAATCATTTGCCTACGAGAGTCAATGATAGGCAAATCTACGGTAGAAGTCATGTCGCTAGAAAGGGGACATGACAGTCCGCCCTTCTTGAAATTGCTTGTCCTCAAGCAATCTCAAAGCTGGATGCTGCAGAATTGTTTCATTTTCCCAAGTGGCATCTTCAACTGGTAGATCTCTCCATTTAACCAAATATTCTCTGATCACCCTTCTGCGGAGCTGCTTTTCCCTGCTTTCCAAAATGAAGTACGATACTAAGATCAATTTCCCTTCTTCATCCAAGGGAGGTAATACAGTAGAAGGTACCACATTCTGTCCCAATGCTTTTTTGAGGCGTGACACATGGAACACATTGTACACTTTGCTATCTGCTGGAAGCTCAAGCTCATAAGCCAATTGCCCTATTCGCCCATAATACCTAGGCTTAAGCTTCTCTGACCCACTCTTTTTGAGAGTAGATTGTCGAAATGGCTGAAGCATGAGGTAAACCATGTCACCCAGCTCAAAGCAACTCTCTGTCCTCTTTTGATCTACATACTGCTTATACTGATTCTGTGCCTGAGCTATGTTATCCCAGAGAGCGTTAATAATGTCTTTACTCTCTTGAATCAAATCCCTGGCACGTGGAACCCGAACATCACCCATCAGCAAGTCAATAAAGCTCGGTGCATCATACCCATATAACGCTCGAAAAGGTGTCATCTGAATAGACATGTGAAAAGTGGTGTTATAACAATATTCACACAAATAAATCCATCTTACCCATGCCCTCTGCTGATCAGCCACGTAATTCCTCAAGTAGCCTTCCACCCATTTGTTCACTATTTCCGTCTGTCCATCAGTCTGCGGGTGATAACTGGTACTGGGGGTGAGCTCAGTGCCACATAATCAGAACACCTCCTACCAAAAATGACTCAAGAATCTACTATCCCTGTCGCTTACAACACTTCGGGGTATCCCATGTAACCTGAAAATCTCTTTGAAGAATACCTCAGCTACCTGTACTGCTGTGTAAGTAGTGGTGATGGGAAAGAAGTGAGCATACTTCGTTAGTCTATCCACCACCACATAAATGCAATCGTGTCCCTGAGCCTTGGGCAACCCTGTAATGAAATCCATGGATATGCATTCCCACTTTTGATCTGGAATGGGAAGTGGCTGTAGGAGTCCTGCTGGGAAGGTGTGCTCTTGTTTATTCTACTGACAAACGGGACACTCACGAACATACTACAACACATCTATCTTGAGTCCTTTCCATGTAAACCGTTCTTGTACCTGTCTATATGTTTTAAAGTACCCGGGATGACCAGCTATAAGTGAGTCATGAAGAGCCCTCATAATAGTCTGTTTCATCTTGGATCCTGGGACTAAAAATATCCTACTCTTGTAAATAATCAATTCATCCACAAGTGTATACCTGGTATCAACAATCGTTCCGTCAATTATCCCAGATGCCCAAGAGTCTCTAACATACTCTACAACAATCAAATGCTTCCAATCCTCAGAGATCTCAATCATCGCACTAAGGTGTGGCCTTCGTGACAAGGCGTCTACTACCACATTTTGAGTTCCCCTAACGTATGATATATCAAAGTCATAAGCCTGCAACTTACTCACCCATTTCTGCTGTCTATCATTGAGATCTATCTATCCAAGGAAATGTCTCAAACTATTGTGGTATGTTTTTATACAAAACTTACTACCTACTAGATACTGCCTAAATTTAGCTAATGCGTGCATGATAGCTAACATCTCCTTATCGTAAATACTAAATGATCTCTCTGGCCTACGGAGTTTCCTGCTCTCATGCAATAGGATGTTTGTCCTGCATCAGAACAGCCCCAATACCATCTCCTGAGGCGTCACACTGGAGTTCAAATGGCTTCGAGAAATCAGGCAATGCTAGTACCGGACATGAGGTCATGATCTCCTTAAATTTGTCAAAACAAACCTGTGCCTTTGAAGTCCAAACAAAAGCTCCCTTTTTTAGCAAATCTGTCATAGGGGCCGCATGTCGCGAATATCTGCAAACAAATCTGCGATAGAAGCCACATAAACCAAGGAATCCTCTTAGCTAGGTCAGGTTCTCAAGAATAGGCCACTCCACAATAGCACGGATCTTATCAGGATCCATCCGTACTCCTTCTCTACTGATAATATGACCTAAGTATAATAACTCGGTCATGCCCAAATCACATTTGGACTCTTTGGCATACAAGGACTCTGCCTGCAAAGTATTCAGTACTGTCTCGAAATGTTCCATATGCTCATGCCATGTCCGACTGTATACCAATATATCATCAAAGAAAACCAACACAAACTTCCTCAGCTAATGATGGAAGACTTTATTCATGGTGGACTGGAAAGTAGCTCGAGCATTGGTCAAACCAAATGGCATAACTACAAACTCAAAGTGCCCACAGTGACATCTAAATGCAGTCTTCTCTATGTCCTGTTCTCTGACTCTAATCTGGTGGTAGCCGGATCTCAAATCAATCTTGCTAAATTAACAGGCCCCATGTAGTTCATCTATAAGCTCATCAATCCGCGGAATGGGATATCTATTCTTAATGGTTTTCTTATTCAGCACTCTGTAATCAATGCACATTCGAAGTGAACCATCTTTCTTCTTTACCAAAACTACTGAAGAAGCAAAAGGAGACTTACTAGGTCTAATGTGTCCCATTGCAAGAAGTTCCTTGATGGTTTTCTCTATTTCATCTTTGAGCCTCTTTGGATGCCTGTATGGAGTAATCATAACTGGTTTAGCACCTTCTTCTAATTCGATGATGTGCTCAATCCCTCTATCAGGTGGTGTACCAAGTGGAATATCGTTGAATACCTTACTATACTTCTTTCTCAATATCTGGATGTCTGGATGATATTCGGTCTTTTGTTCTTCCTCCTTTGTGGGCATGAGAGTACACATGGCTGCCCATTCAATATCATTATGCCTCACCAATCTTTCCAATCGCCTAAGAGAAATGATTCGGATGTCACTATTCCTGATAGCTCTCAACACATGTTGCTTCCCATCTACCTCAAACTTGATCTCCATGTCCTTGAGGCGAAAAGTGACCTCACCCAATAAACGTAACCATGTCATACCCAAAACGATATCCAAGTCGCCCATATTGACCACATGGTAATCTGCTTTAAACTCATAATTATTCAGGCATAAAAGCATGTCTCTAACCATTCTATTACACTTAAGAGTGTATCCATCAGCAACCTGCACTCGGAGACCCTCAAACTCTTCTGTCTTAATACCACGGCGCTCAACCAGACATGCATCAATGAAGTTGTGCGTAGCACCAGTATCAACCAATGTGATCACCTTCTGTCCTGCTAGAACTCCACGTAACCTAAAAGATCCCTCCTGCTGAATACTAGATAAACGCCTCTGCTATAAATGTAACTCAGGTTCCTCTTTTTGCTCTGAAGTTCCTGTTTCTCCCTCAGGCTCTGAATCACTGTGATCATCCTCATTTGCTGTACTGTCGGAATCTGACCCTTCGTAATATGCCCACATAACTCTATTGGCCTTTCCCTTAGGTCTCAAAGGACAATCATGGTCCCTATCATATGGGCCTTTGCAATAGAAGCATAGTTTCTTCCTGCGCAAGTCATTTAATGCTTCTGCATCTAGGGGTGTAGTAGATTTTCCTTTGGTATCAATGCTCTTCCCTTTATTCTTATCAAACTTCTTATTGTCTCTGAAAGAAGTAGTACTTCTGGAAGTGAACCTGCTAGCAGGTGCTGTAAGCTCCATACTCCATGCTTTCCTCATAGCCTCTTGAAGTGTTGGTGGATCAAATGCCTTAATCCACCCTTGAGGGGTTCAGACAATCCTTCTGTGAATAAGATAATCAACCGTCTGTCAGACACATCCTGTACCATAACTGAAAACCTTTGAAATTCAGTGATATAAACCTCCAAATTGCCTGACTGTCTCAACTGTGCGAGGTCACGAAAATAAATCTCCAGATCCTTTTTATCAAAACGCTCAACCAATCTATCCACAAAGTCCTGGTAAGATGTCACCTGATTGTGCTGCAAAGTAACCATCCCGTGAGACCACCAATCATGAGCTGCGCCTTCCAAATGCAAGGTGGCATACCTGATGGCATCTATCTCAGACATAGGCCTTAATGCTAGGAAGGTGTCCAACTTATGAATCCATGCTTGTGCTATCATCTGACCACTACCATCAAAAGATGGTAAAGTGAGTTTGCCAGCAGCTCGCTGCAACTCGCTATCATGACCTCCCCTGGGCCTCATGTTCTGACGGCTACTCCTCATATGCTCTCTCCTCTGGTTCAGATAGCAATCAAAGTTCAATAGTTCACGCACATGTGGTTGTAATGCCTGCCATTCTGCAGTAACAGCTCTGAGATCATCCTGAAAATCATCCGGCAAGTCATCTTCTCCTATCTCCTGAGCCTCCTCCCTTAGGAAGGTGGGACGAGTAGGCCTATTTGCTATCCATGATCTGCACCTAGGAGCACCCTGTGAGCCTGCCACACTTCTATTATCATGATCAGGTGTACCTCTACCATGTTCCTGAATCCTGGGCTGAACAACTCTCTCCATTATAGAAGTCAATGCTTGTAGTGACTGGGCTATTTCTTGCTGTCCGCTAGTCATGATTCTGTAAAACTCTCTGGTCTCATCGTCATCAACTCTGGGAAATCTAGGTGGACTCTATGACTGTCTCTCATCCATATCTCTGAATTTTTGTTCGCCCTTAAGTGTTGCTCTTCTGCGAATATAATATCTGGAATAAGGTTGCATAAGATGTTCTACCCAACAAGATGGCAAGAACACTGCTCTGATACCACTGTGGTGTCCCTTACTCTAAGGGTTATCCAAATTGATTTTTGGCAATTCGTTAAACACTTAGCATGCAACCATAAATGTGGGAAGATATGTTGTTTGAAATAATTCACCAAGTAAACAAATGATACTAGTGTAGTAAATACCCACAATATTTAGAAAAAATTGATTATTATCAGCATTCAGAGATTGACTTGTACAACGCTAATTGAAATAGCAATTTTTCCAATGTTCATACAATAAGCAGTGTAATAGTTTCTTCAAATTTCAATGTACCAAACTATAGACTTTTATTTTTTCTCTTTTTATTTGAAAAGAAATATTGAAACCTGGATAACCATGAAACATCAAACTTTGCTGGAGTTGATAGTAGATAACGGATCCAAGCAACGCCCAGTTTCTGTTGCGGAAATTATCAGTCGCATTTCATAATGCGTATGCTAGTTGTTGGGAATGTCCAAACTGGAGTGGGCGGCCAAACTCTATAAATGTGCAGTTTGCAAGCCGATTATGTCATCAGAAATTAACTCAAAGCTTGGGAGTCCCTATCCTCGCAAGAATGCCCTTGGATATCCGTCAGTAATGACCCAGACTGTGGTCAGAACGAGCGCTGGCGTGGTTGTCGTCTTCAACAATATAATCGCATGAGTCTTTACTCAAATCGCGTGGCAGATTATTTCCTGTTCTGGCCCGAAACTCGCCTTTAATCCTCCGCAAGGAAACAATACAGACACCCGCAGATCTTCGACCCTGTGATATTTACTGGGCTTCCAACAATGATGAAAATACCATGAGGAAGGACGCCTGGCTCGGGAGACTCAAATTTTGCTTATTTGGAAATAAATCGTTGCTTATAATCACCTCAAAATTAAAGCCTCTGACCTGTGACCTAAATCGAATTTTTCGTCTGATACCAATTAATTCCTCCCCCTGGCTTCCTTTCAAATTCTTATAATTCTGCAATAATTTGATGGATGGCAATTGATTCTCCTCAATCAATCGATAATGCAGGAATCCACAGATTTCTACCCTGTTGAAGTCACTGCAATATCACTTCCAGATTGCAATAATTCGGATGATATTCCACATCCTCAAAATTGCTTACCCATGGAAGTTTTCATTTCCAAGGATAATCTGAGAATTTGCTGGCCAAATGACTACAAATTGCTCCGACTGAAATAGAAGTCGAAACCACAAAACCGCTTGTTCAAATGGGTGCCCCCTGCCCTCTATTTATTTACCTTTTTTAAGAAGTCACTGGAAGCTTCTAGAACATCTCTTATTATAATTCACTTTATTATTAATTAACTTTAGAAAATTAAATAAATAACTTTATAAAATTAAAAGTGCAATCTTAATTCGACATTAGAACAAATAGGCCCCACTTACTGGATTATAATTCTCCGAGAGCAAAAATGTAATCTTCCGGCAACAAAATGACTCTCTCTCCAAAATCATTTGCCTACGAGAGTCAATGATAGGAAAATCTACAGTAGAAGTCATGTCGCTAGAAAGGGGACATGACATAAAACTTTAAAAGTCATCTCTTGGAAAACACTGCAATACCCGCTCTCTAAGCCCAATATTTATTGCTACCATGGCTGAAATATGCCTTCGCCAGCTCAAACCGTCTACTACTGTATTCTCTTTGCACTTGATATAACTAATCTCAAAATCATAATCTGCTTGGGTTGGGTGAATAGGTACTTCAATCCATGATAATCTGATCTGAGTTCAAATGGATTCCTAATTAGACAAGATCTCCTCACTTGTAGAGCATGGAAAATAGCTACTAGCTAAAAATCATGTGGTGCATAATTTTGTTCATAATTTTTCAGCTTTTTGGATTCATGAGTGATGACCTGGTCTACTTGCATCAAAACACCCCCTAGTCCTTCTTCCAATGCATCTATTATAATAACAAAACGTCCCCTGGGATCTAGTACCCTAAGTATCAGTGCAGAGATCAACTTAGCCTTTAAATATTTGAAGGTTGTTGGACATTTTTCAGAACACATAATTTTCTTCCCTTTTCCTTGTAGGGTGGCGATGAAATGTGCTATCCTAGAGAAAACCCTAACAAATTTAGTGTAGAAACCTATCAAAACAGTAATGTCCCCACTATCTGGGTTAGTTTGGGACAAGTTATACCTGCAAGATAATGGTTAGAATCACAATAATAAAACTAACTATATTATTCTATCCTCTAATTTAACCCCAATCTTAAGGACATTTCAGATTGGGCTTCCTAGCTCATAGCTACCTCGCAATCTTCCTAGGAGCGCACCCCTTAAGGTTCTTCTTGGACAGGCATCCTCTATACAAGGCCAATCACATATGCATAGGTTGACATCATCAGAATATTTTGCAACATTGATTCTCAGCCATGGCAGATAATGGAGATCTTAATATCTCACATGCTACATGCTTCGAGTCTCATTAATATCTATCATGTTAACCCCATGAGCTAAAACAGTATTATCCACAAGTATGATTCATTAATATAAATAAATTCGTAAATATATCTAAACAAATATAATTCATAAACATACCTTTCTTACCTTCTCCTCTTGGTCCATGTGGCTCTATCCTTAGCTGGCCCTTCAATAAATTATTCCTTCTAGATTATCTCAACTCTATATTTACTTTCTAAAATTCTTCTTTTTCTAATTATAAGGAAAGGACAAAATATAGATTTTTTGTTTCTTCTTTTCCAAGAGTCACAACCTTTCATAATACAAATCTTTTGAAAAGTCACAACACTTCATAGTTATAATCCTTTTGAAAAGTCACAACACTTCATCGCTAAAATTCTTTCGAAAAGTCTCAATACTTTATAATCAAAATATTTTTGCTGAGTCACAACTGTTCATAATTATAACCCTTTCAAAGGTTCATATCCTTTCAATATCATTGATACCTTTTCAAAAAGTCACTTCTTTATTTTCTTCATTTTACTTTCCTCTTCCATTTTTCCTTTCTAAACTCCTCTCTTCTCCTCTTATATTTTCTTCTCTCTAAAATAAACTCTCCTCCCTTTTATTTCTTAATTTTAAGGAGTCGTGTCTATTTGTTAAACATCTTTTGATTTTTCATTAGATTTAGTTAATTTATAATATATATTATTCTATGTTATATTATTTATTTACTTACTTATTTGTGTTTATTATTATTTATTATTAAATTCTATTTAGAAAGTTAATATACCTTCTACAATATTGTCTATTGTATTTAATTTTATTTCTTTATTTACTCGTTGAAATTTTATTATTTTTTAATTGTTTAAAATATGATACTAAATATTATGTCATTAATAATATAGATTAACTAATTATTATTTCATAGTTTTATATTTTAGTATTAATTTTAATATAACTTTATCATCATTATTTATTTAATAACATTGTATTATCTAATTATTATTAAAAATCCTATCTTAAAGTGGGGATATGACACAAACGCATGAAGCTATTGTCTTATGACACGTTCTTAGGAACCGACCACTCCTTGATTACCTTGATCTTGTCGGGGTTTGCTACTATTCCCTTGGCTGATATAATATGCCCTAAGTAGTGAATTTTTTTCTGGTAAAAAGAACACTTAGATAGCTTTTCGTACAACTTGTGTGCACGTAATCTCTACAATACTACCTTAAGTTGTTTCTAGTGTTTTTCCTCATTCCGAGAATAGATGATAATATCATCGATAAAAACTAGCACAAACTTGTCTAAATGTTTTTCATGAGGTTCATAAATGCGGCAAGGGTGTTAGTTAATCCGAAGGGTAAAACTGTGAACTGATAGTGCCCATAGCGAGTTCTAAAGGCAGTTTTATGAATATCCTCTTCCTTAATTCAAAGCTGATGATAACCTGATCTTAGGTTAATTTGTGAAAATACGGCTGCCCCTCTCATTTGATTAAATAAATCATCTACCCTAGGGTGAGGGTATTTATTCTTGATGGTGACTTTGTTAAGCATTCTATAAACAATGCACAACCTCATGGTTCCATCCTTTTTCTTGACAAATAGCATAGGGGCTCCCTGAGTTGAAATATTCGCTCAGATGAGTTTCTTGTCTAACAAATCCTATAACTGAACCTATAATTCCATCAGTTATGTTGTGGTCATGCAATACAGTGCTCTTGATAAACTTTACAAACATAGTAATCCAAACTTTATTTTGAATCTTTAAAATATAATAAAATATCCTAAATTAAACTTTAAAAAAATTAATGTTAAAAGGTAAATGACTATAAATAATATCAAACAAAAAACAATTTAAAGTTAATTTTTAAATAAAATTTTATTATAATCAAATAATAGTATTTTTTTTATAACTATTGATTACAAAAAATAAAGGATGCATGTTTCATTTTGTAAAACATTAAAATCTACCAACATAACTTAAGAAAAATCTAAAACATAGTAAAACCTAAAAGCAAAAACTTAAAAACACAAACTACAAAAAAAATTTTGACTACAAACACACTCGTTGAGTCGAATCTACAGGCACAAAGATCGATATGAGGCCAAATTTGCGTTGAATCAACAGCAACACAAATCCTTGCACATTTGACGAACTGTGTAGTCGCTTGCAAAAAAAAATAATGCACCATAGTGGCTGCTTCTTGAAGATGAACTAGTTAAAACCCTAAACAAAATGTTTTCCTAAAAATATTTTTAATTAACTTTTGTCATCTTTTCCGTATGAATATAAACACATTTTTTCGCAAATCTCATCCCGTATATAAATCTTCACCGAATTTGGAACCCAAGCTAGGAATTCGGTGAACCCTATGACTCTATGTGTGTGTGTGCGCGCACGCATGCGAGCATGTGCGTATGTGTCCTAGTGTGTGCGTCCTTCATATTTATGTGTTTGCATTTAAATAATTATTATAAATCAGTTTTGGTATGAGAGTTTTTATAGAGGATAATATACTTTATGGAGTAAAAATTTATTTACTAGTGTCAACAACTATTTGTTAAATATAAAATATTTAAAGGGAATTCGAGTGATAAGTAAATTAAAAAAATACTTTCAAGAAACCATACTATTACAATGGTTAATAAACCATTTCTCATGAAATGGTTGGAGGCAGTTGATCCCCTGTAACTCCACCAGTATGATAAAAATAGAATTAAAATTATTTGCAACATGAAGCACAAGGAGAAGGATACGGAAAGGGAATTAGAATTCATTGTGCCAATTTGAATTTTTTGTACAAGATTGTTTTGAATATAAAAGTCATAGGAGAAATTTGCTATTAATCTTTTGAGAGAAAGAGAGAGAAGAATAGTAAGAAATGAAAACACAGATGTGAGAAATGACAACTGCAATTAGGGATGAAAAAAAATCTATAATTCAAGAGTAACTTTTTGTGGGACAAAAAGACGTCAAGGAAGCGATGATTCATAAAGATCCACGAGTGTAATGCACAAAGATCCAAGAAGGCATGGAACATCTTACTTATCTTTCCTTTCTCCAAGAAGGAAAAAACACCACACTTTATCTCCTTCCCAAAAAGAAGAGAAAATGCTCCACAGTCCACACAACTTAATAGCTCTTCATGCTCCACATTGTACACGTGATCTTCACATTCCCCCGTGACCTTTACATACTCTTTCATGACTCCTCACATGCCAGACATGTCCTTTTAAGAAAACATGTTTAAAGATATGTGGTGAGCAGATTACAGCTAGAGGCCCTCCATATATATGTGATCCTTGTTACCTTGCACTCATGTGACATTTTATAATTTTGATCCATGATTTCATAGTTACGTTGCAGTCATGTGATCACATGAGTCTAGCCACCTCCAAGATATAAGATTGACTGCAAAGGTAGCAGGAGTTAGTACGAGGTCCTGCTAACAAATTGTAGGCCATAAGTTTTGCAAGCATCGAGTGTGCAGTATTGACTACCGAAGAGGTTAGGGGGTTACCAGCCAAGCACAGTACTACCAGGTCAGCTCCAACAATAAAGCAAAGGGTAACAATGGTATAGGTGCGGAGTGTTTCAGCAGACATACTCGAAAAGGGCAGACCCAGTGGGAGACATATTAGCAACCACACACTACCATCCAGCTGGTAGGGAGGTAAAAACTTTGACCGTGATTACGATTAGCATTGCAAATTTGTTTGTTGGATTCTTTCTGATCATAACAAATATTTTGTATCTCCGTCACTTTCACCAAAACAAGTTCACAAAAATAGTTGGATGCAACTTTTGGTTCAATGGATTTATAGCAATACTTTCTCACCTTATTTTTGGATCATTGGCACCGTTCACCTATGGCTTCTCTTTCCAAAAGACTGATGATACGATGTACAAATTCCTTATAGAAAAAGACTCTGGTCTATCTAAAAGTTGGACTGTGGTGTTGCTGAGGCAATCTATTGACGTTGTACGCCCACCAATTGTTTGACATAATTATTTGAGCAAATTGGAAAGTTTTGGTCGTAGCCGAGTCCAGAATATTAGTTGGGGAAAATGCCTAATCAGGACAAGGTTGCGAAGGAACTTGCTCAAATTAAACAATAGTTAACCCATTATTTCCAATCTGATATAAGAGCAAATATACTCGACATTTATGATGAATATAACAAATTTCCAGCACTTCCATCCAAAACTTCAAAACAAGACCGATATGGCAAAAAAGAAGTATTTTGAATTGGTCCAAGATCTCCTTGCAATAGACAAATACAAAAATTTGTATGAGGAGCTTTCAATAGGCCAAAATTATCTAATAGATCATCTAGGAAAAGAAGGGCAGTTAACTACCATTGATTTGCAGCCTTCTCGTGATCATGTTACACAGGTTACAAGTTCCTACATTAATGATTTGGAGGTTAGCCTTGACAAACATGTTGATGAAGCTCATTGCACTAGAAGTAACAGCATGTTGGAGTCTTGATACAATGAGCAATACGTCTCTTATATGCATGATATTAACTTCAATGAAGAGTCCAAGATGACACTACATGACGATAAGTTATATCAACGTGATAATAATGAGATGCATGCCTTAAAGAACCAGCTAAACGTTAGAGAAGACATGGTTGTGGCATCTTTAGTACGTTATGACAGCACTCACAGGATGGCAGAGGATCTCCATAGGAAGGCTCAAAAGGGAGTGGAAAGAGATTTGCTTGTTGCTGATTTGTAGGTAGTCCAAACAGCCCTTGAATCTATGAAATTAGATTATTTATGTTTGCTTTCCGACAGGTATTATATTCTTAAGGTTGCTAGAATATATGTTGATCAGTTGAGTAAAGAAAATAATGAGATTATGGAGCTCAACAAGGAGCCGAAGTATGCTCATAAGCCATTGGATGATACACAAATTTCTTTTCAAAAAGAAAAAACTCAGGTTAGGATCACAAATCATTCTCGAGAGCATGAGAGTGAAGAGAGGCGGTAACTTTTCAAAGAAGTAATTAATGAACTTGATAGCATTCAGCAGACTTCTGACTTGGATAGTTGTCCGAAAAGACTAAGTACCAAAACTTCAGATCACATTCAACTTGTTGACAACCCTTTGTTTGAAGTAGATGCTGATTGGATAATGGAGAACTTGCTATTTGAGTCCGGTGATAGTACACTCATTGATTTTGGTTAGGAATTCTGGATTGACGACTGTTGCAACCAAGAGGTTGTTGCCTTGACAGAGGGACATAACATTGATAACAAATCAGCTTGGGACAGAGATGTGATGAGCAGTTTAGCTAGAGTGCAAACAATGAGGGGCAGTGTTGTGGCAGTTGAGCAGCTAGAGTACTCCACCCACTATGGGCAAAAAACAGCAATATAGTATAGATAGTTAGGGAGATGGATGGCCCTTTTGTTTTTGGGATCCAGGAGGATCATTCCCATGGTTCGCAATGTTTCCAGGAGCTGGTTGGCACATAGTTGAGTCCCCATCATTATTTGACCACAGTAGTGCTTGTGATCTCAATTGGAATATTATTCTCAGTCGAATTGGGGATCTTCTTGTATATAATGGCAGCACACGTCAGGTTGTTCTGATTGAACATGCACTTGAAATGGTTTGGGATCCAGGTGTTGACCGTATGTATCTATGGCATTTTGAGGATTTTGTTGTAGTTCTTCACAATTTGAGACTGGATGCAATGATGATTAGAGTTGTACAGCCCACAGATGCAACTATACTTCATAGATTAGCATGGGATCCAGAAATCTAGTTGATGGAAAGGTTGCATTTTGACACCTTTCTTCGTAGTGTGGTAGGATTTGTTTTCAAATTGGGCTCCAAAGCTATTTGCAAATTCATATGGGATCTTGGTACTAATTACTTGAGGACAAGCAATCTCGAGGGAAGATTGTACTGTCCCCATTTTGGGACATTATAAAATTTAAAGACATATTCATATAATATTAAAATTGACTATGAAAGCGTGGATTAAAATTATAAAAGGTCAATTTAGTATTATAAAGTGAGCTAAAAGTGACAACGAGAGATGAGACAAAAAGACAGGAAGGGAGTCGAAGAGTCACAGCTTCGGGGATTAAAAAGGAGAGAGACTCATTCATTCAGGTATGCTTGGTTTATGATTTAGATTTCAGTTTCTCTCTTGTGAGAGTTATTCGGAAAGCTTCAGCTTCAATCCAATGGGAGGATGTAAACCCTCATGCCGGTAGACAGTGGACGCAAACCCATTCTCCATGGAGACATCACATCAGGCGTCTCACGTGTGCTTACAAGTTCTTTCTTAGTATTTCAATCTGACTATAAAACTGTGTTTAAGATTAGACTTTTGAATGTTGGTTATTGTATTGCTGATGTATAATGCAATAGTATATTTCAAGGTATTTTATGAGAATCTATGGTTTCATATTATTGGTTTATAATGCAACTTCATATGTTTATGTTCTGAGAATTACCTTGAGGTAAAAATTGGGTCAATATCCATTTGGGATATTTCAGACAAGCAGCTTCCACTACCAATTGGCATTTCACAACCCCGGGATTTATAGGACAAATACCTTCACTTGTGTTGCAAATCATTTATTTATTATTTCCTGTCTAAAGTACATTCCAATCCTCTAATTGTTGCACTAGAATTTTTTCCAAGTATCAAAATATTATAAATTGTTTGGTTTGTTAACTTCTACTATAATGAATTGAAAAGGAAAAACAAGGAAAATATTAGTGATCTCAATATTTTAAAACTAAGAAAATTGAGGGGTGCGAATAAAATATTTGTATAGCTTGTAAACATTCAATTTACAACCTAAATAAATCTTGACTATAAAGTGAAGAATTATTACCTAGCCATTGAACACTCTATGTTAGTAGCATCAGAAGATGCAACCTGAGGCTCTGTCATTGCAAACCCAGATCGAGTTATTCCTTCTAGTAAAGGAATGAGCCACATTCGTTGTTGTTCAACACTTCCATAACGAAACAATACCTGAGTAATTACATTTATCACCAGTTAAATACTAATGACCTAAATTCCACATTAACCTAGTTTACATAAATTTGTTTGCACGACATTCAAAAAAAAATATTTTCATAAGGAGTTGACAACTATAATCACAAGAGCATAAATAAATAACAGCACTAACTATTAAGTAGACATGATAAAGAATATAATATACTCAGTCAACAAGAGTGTCTACAAAAAACAGCAGCATCAGAGAAGTGAGCATGATAAAGACTAAGAGTATAATTTACTCAACCAAAGAAACTTAAAAGTAAAACCCTCATTGAATGATACAAAATTGCAGAGCTCATCAAACATGCATGTGTAAGAACTAGAAAAAACAACGGGAATAGTTCATTCTAACTGCAACCCAAGGAGACATGAAAGATAAACATAACAAGCCCAAAAGATATAAAGGATCAAAACTAAGAAACAATCTTCACATAAACAATTAAAAAAATGCAAAATGTATTTTGTAGCAAGCTTCTTCTTGTGATTCCACATTAACCATTATTAATGGTTAAAATACCTGCAAACTTCTCGCCAGATTCGAAAAATTATTATGGCAACAGATGTGATGAATTAGTTTCTTGAATTTGTGGGTGATTGCTCTCTATGCTCACAATCAGGCCAACTATTATTTGATAAATAATGATTTCACTCTTGTCAATTATACTTCTATCCCGAATTTATATTGTTTGCAACTCCACCATAGATTTGGTGAGCAAAGGACATTCAATTTTTTTATATCTTTCTTTGACTGTATTTTTTGCCAAGAGCCTTTGATGAACCTCATAAATGAGAAAAGACATGACAAGAAAAATGCTTGAATTGTTTAATAGGACTAGTTAATATAAGATTAGTGAGATTAACTAAAGCATTTAATCTTTTTGGTCACAATGGAGTTCAGTTACAAATTCCTGTACTATTGTTCCCATAGTTCCAAAAATCGCCATGAAATCGCCGAAATCGCGATAAGATTCATGGCTCCCGATTTTTTTGGAATTGGAAATCGCTGGTGGCGGTTTTTTCATGTGAATCGCCTGAATCGCCTGAATCGGCGATTCATGGCAAAAATCGCCAAAATCGCCATCGTGAATCTCCAGAAATCGGCCGCGGCAGCAAGGATAGAAAGTTCAATTTTTAAAAAAAAACACATGTTTTATTTGCTTTCTAAGTTGACTTTCCTCTTTGTTATAACCCTAAAGAGCCTTCTATTTGCTTAGTATGAGTAGAAGAGAGGAAGAGTGAGAGAGAAGAAGAGAAAAGAGAATCCATAGGTTTCCAACCGGCAAGAAGGAAGAGCACCAAAGAGATCAGAAGTCCATTTGGGGAGGCCATAAATTGCATTGGGAGCATTAAGGAGTCAATATCAACACTCCTCAACTCATTTGCAAGAGGTAAGTGTTGGTTTTTTTTTTGCATGTTAGTGTAGTATGCATTTTTTGTTAATTTTTTTTAGTGTTCATTTGCAAATCTTGAATGTTTTTTATTTTTAGTTTTACTAAATTGCAAACTAGGGTTTGTTGTTTTGTAGTTTTTGTTTATTAGTTGCAAACTTTGATTTTTTACATGAATTTTTTTATTGCAGCAGCCCTTTGCTTTCATTTTCCAATTTCCACAATGGGTAAAAAAGATGAATGCTGGAAATATAATGAAGAGTTTCCTGGGAGAACCAAATATCAAACAAAATGTATATTTTGCAAAGAAAAAATAAATTCGGGAGGTATCTATAGATTGAAATACCACATTGCTGGCATACCTGGCCATGATGTCACAGTTTGCACTCAACAAACCGCTGAGGCAAAACGCTCTTGTTTAGTGGCATTAGAAAAAATTGAACAAGACAAGTTGACTAAGAAAATGCAACTTGAAGGGTTAAGAGGTATTGGCTCCTGTGCTCCCACATCCGCAACCGCATCTACATCTGCAAGTGCATCTGCATCAGCTTCCGCATCCGTAGGTTGTGTTGGGGAGGGTTCTTCTAGGCCTCCTCTTCATCCTAGTGCTAGTGCTCATGTGAGTGTTAGTGGTAGTCGGTCTCATACTGAGACAGAGTCCAACACCAACCTATTGCGGCCTAGAGTGCGGAAAAGCAGAATGGATAGTTACTTTGTGCCCCGCACTACTCCTGGCTCCCAACCCATGCTTGAGGGCATGGGTTTGAACAAGGAGATTCATGATGCTGCCAGAAAAGAGATTTGCAAATTCTGGTACTTTTGCAACATTCCATTTATTGCAGCCAGGTAATTGATTCTTTTTTCTTTGTTATCTTCAAAGTTAAAGTTAAAAGTAAAAGTAAAACTTTAATTATATCTACTTGTTTTATGATTTTAGTTTTTGACATCTAAATTTCTAATCAATATCATTATCTATTTCTGACAGGACTCCTTATTGGCAGAACATGATAGATGCAGTTGCCATTTGTGGTCCGGGGTTTAAAGCCCAAATTGAGGCTGAGTTGAGTGGATACCTCCTGGAGGAAATGGTTGAGGATATGAGGCATGAGCTTGAGGACAACCGAAAGGAGTGGATCGAAAAGGGTTGCACCATCATGACTGATGGTTGGACAGATAGGAGGGGAAGAACACTCCTCAATTTTCTTGTATCCTGTGGAGGTGATTGATCATTCTACTTTCCTACATACATAATTTTGAATCGTGATTGACTATTTCAAATTTTGATTTGTTGATTGCTAATAGTAATTATAATTCGTTGTTTTGTTACTTGTAGGATATACCATGTTCCTCAAATCCATTGATGCTTCTGCTCATGTAAAAAACGCCACATACTTATGTGAGGTTATTGAGGAAGTTATAGCAGAGGTGGGGGAACAACATGTGGTGCAAGTGGTGACGGATAATGCAGCAAGTTATGTTGCTGCAGGTAAACTTTTAACTTTTTAAGTTTTGAAAATAAATTTATTTGAATTTTGAACTTTTTCTAATTCTAACTTAGAATTTCTAAGTTTCCTAAGTTCTAAGTTCTAACATGTTTGAAATTTGAATTTCTAATTATCTTAAAATTGTTGTAGGCAAACTTTTGATGGAGAGGCACCCCACCATATTTTGGTCCCCTTGTGCAGCACACTGCCTTGACCTCATGTTGGAGGAAATTGGCAAACTTGAGTGGGTCAAGTCATGTGTGGAAAGGGCAAAAAACATATGTAAGTTTATTTATAATCATTCATTTGTCCTTAGCACAATGAGGAAGTACACAGGAGACAAAGAGTTAGCTCGTCCAGGGATCACGAGGTTTGCCTCGAATTTCATCACCTTGTAGTCCTTGTTGACATCAAGGGATGATTTGAGGAGCATGTTTGTTGGGCGGGAGTGGATTTCATCTTCCTATGCTACGACCACTGCAGGGATAGATGTGGTGGATTGCATATTTGATGATGATGGTTTTTGGAAACCTGCTAGAGAAATACTTAAGGTAATTTTATTGCAATTTAACATTTAATATTTTACAATTTACTATGCTAATTGTTTAATGATTTAGTTTTACCTTATATTATTGAATTATTCTATGTTTAAGTTTTGACTCAAATTTTTGTTTTACTTTATATGTAGGCCACTGAGCCTCTTGTATCTCTCCTACGAACTGCTGATGGGGAGAAGCCCTCTATGGGCTACATATATGAGGGCATGGATAGGGCCAAGGAGGCCATTAGAGCTCAGTATGCAGGAGTGCAGGAGAAGTATGCCCCTATTTGGGACATCATTGATAGGAGATGGCAGAATCAGCTCCACAGACCCATCCATGCAGCAGCTTACTTTTTGAATTCGGCATTTCGTTTCCGTCCTGACTTCAAGGCGGATGAGGAGGTTCTCACCGGATTATATACAGTGATCCAGAGGTTAAGTACTGATGAGGATAGCAGTGCTGCAATTATTGAGCTTGATAAGTTCAATAATAAAGAAGGGCCACTTTTCTCTAGCAGGGTAGCCATAGATGCTCGGGAAACAATACAGCCAGGTAAAAATTAAATAATATATTCAATGTTCATGAATCTAGATTCTAAACTTAAAGTTGATTATGTAATTTTAGAGTTAACTTGTAATTTGTAATTTGTAAATGAGACTAATTATTTTTATTTTCCCTTATTTCAGATAGATGGTGGCAAATGTTTGGGGCCACAACCCCAAAACTTCAAAAAATTGCCATTCGTATTCTGAGTCAGCCAAGCAGCGCTTCTGGATGTGAGCGCAGTTGGTCCATGTTCGAGCACATCCACTCGAAGAGGAGAAACAGGTTGACAGTGCAGAGGTTGAATGATCTTGTCTTCGTTCATTACAACCTCCGTCTTAGGATCAGACAGATTTTGGGCACTGACTCCTCTCCGATCATTCTGGAGGAGATTGATCCAGAATCAGAGTGGCTCACAGAGGTTGTAGATCCAGTCTTCACTGAGGAAGACCGTGCGTGGATTGACCAGGTGGATATAGAGGCTGAGGCAGCTAGAGCACGTTCTTCAGGCATTGGTAGACGCACACGTGCACGCACAGACACAGGCCCTAGCGACATTCGTGAGCCCATCTTATATGCGGGAGATATGGCTCGACAGTCCTCTAGGACCTACATTAGACGCCTTGCTACTAGGCAGACTGGATACTCAGAGGCTGAGGCTGAGGCTGTAGCCGAGCTTGAGGATGATGTTGAGGATGATGATGACTATGAGCCTGAGGCTTGAGCTGGAGCCTTGTTTTTATATTTTGTTTACAGATATTGATACTGAATCATTGATAGACATATGTTTCAAAGTTTCAAACTTTCATGGATCTTCATCTTAGATTCTTACATAAATTTATGATTTGATGTCTTATGGATCATCTTACATACATTCTATGATTTAAATCATTATGATCATTTGATTTCTATTTACTTCAGCTAGCCTACAATTTACATTTTAGAATCTTAGATAACATAGTTACGTATGTGATGGATTTTATGTTTCATGTTTATGTATGTTAAGTTTTAACTTCTATTTGATGATGTTATAGTGTGCTTAAGTTATATTCAATAAAGGGTGCATGAAATAAGTTTTAAATTGTTAAAATCTTTAAATTTAAAGGGTTTTTTCAAATTTGCCGATTCATCGCCGATTCATTGCCGATTCACGATTCGATTCGGCCTTGCCAATTCCGATCCGATTCCGATTCACGTTTCTATGATTGTTCCCTTCAAAACAACAGTGAAATATCAGTATTCATTTTAACATGCAAAAGTAGAGGACCACAAAAGCAAGAAGCACTGATGTGGATACAAGTACAAGTATGGGTATCAGATCCTTGTACAACAATAAGGCAATTATTTTCCTTGGGTATAAGTGTGTAAGTTTGTGTATATCAGGGTTCCCAAATTCACCACAAGTCTGGCAGGTCACAAGTCGAGTCGACCTAGCCAAGTCAGATTGACTCAAACTCAGACTCGGCCAAGTCAGACATGTGACCCACCAAGTCATGAGTCAAGAGGCTGGCTCACCAAGTCCAAGCTACTAACTCGGTCGGCAGCAGCCCAAGTTGGAAAAGAAAAATAACAGAAACATTAACTTTTTTAACTTTTACTTTTACTTGTCTCTTTCTTCCAAAGCTAAAAGTTGTCTTATTTCATTGTTATGAGAAGAAGAGAGGAAAAGTGAAAGATAGGAACAAAAATAAGAGGCCATAGGTTTGCAACCAGCACGGAGGAAAAGCTTATAATTTTCCACAAATCACATTGGGGGAGTATTTACTCGCATTTAGCACATCAAGGAGTCCATAGCAGCAGTTGCAAAAAAAGTTCTACTCATTTCAAGAGGTATGTGTCAAATTTTATAGATTTTGTTAATTTTTTGTTTTCTATGTTTATGAATTTTTTATTTTATTATTAATTTTTTTAACTTTCAGAATCTTGAACTTCAATGCTTTTCATTCAAAACTAAATGTCATACTTCAATGAGAGAAGTAGAACAATAGCAAACCCTACATATTTTTTGAATAAATTATATACATTTATTTACGTTTCTTATATAAAAAATGTAGGGTTTGCTGATTTTTCTAAATTCTTTCTTTGAGCATTGAAAATTTCCATGAACAAATGTAGGGATTGCTAATTTTTTCTATTAGTTCAAAACTTCATAAAATACAATGCACAAAATTGTCTTACTGTCGCAGCCTTCATGTTTTGAAAATAATTATTTTCCTAATGGCTCCTCCTAGAATCCTCAACCTAATCCTTAGCCCAAGAGACAAGGTCAAAAGGGTGACGATTGGAAATACACTAAACAATTTCCTGGTAGAACAAGATTGCAAACAGAATGTAAATTGTGTAAAGAAATTAATCATGGTGGCATAAATTGATTTAAATACAATATTCTCATCATACATGTATAAAAGCACCTCTCAAAGCAGTTCATTTTTGTTCAAGTCCAAATAGAAATATTTGAACAACAAAAAGAAACAAAGATCACCCAATTGGAGGAGTTAGCTCATATTATTTTCCATTCATCCACATCCACATCCACATCCCTAGGTTGTGTTGGAGAGGGTTCTTTTAAGCCTCCCTTTTGTCCTAGTGCTTCTACTAGTGTTAGTGCTTCTACTACTTCTCCTAGTGGAATTATTAGCTTGTCTCCTAGAGTTCAAAAATCCAAGTTGGACAATTATTTTGTGTCGCACAGTACTCTTGGATCTCAGCTCTCGCTTGAGAGCATGGATTGGACTAAGGAGGTCCATGATGCTGCAAGAAAATCAATTTGCAAGTTTTCGTACTTCTTATTAAAATATTACAATGTTTCTTTAATGGTTGTTAGCCTTTATTCTATTACATAGTTTCTATTATCATCGAAAAGTTCACAGTTGTTTAATTTAAAAACATCGACTTTGTAAATTTATATAAGGTGATTTCACATGCTATGTTTAATACAACAACATTCATTTAATTCGAGCCTCTTCTAATCTAGAAAACATTCCAGAAATTTGTTGTCCACTTTTTTTTAAATAAAAAAAAACTGGAGGTATTTATGAAAATTTGTTGGTTCGTCTTCAAGATTTTTGCTGAAAATTACAAGCCTATTCAAGAGTTGATTGCACAATTTCTCCATTTCAGCAAAAGTCGCAGATTTTTAATGGTTGCATGTTACTTGCAAGCACTTTTTGTGAGTTGCATGTTCTTGAATGTATTGTTTTACCATGTGAAGTTTTGTGTTTTACCAATAAGAGGGATCGTGAACTTTTTCCAAACATGGGTGGAAACAAAAATTAATGGTTTGTAGATGCCGCCAAATGCAGAGGTCAAAGTGTTATTTTTTATAGATGTTCCCCACCCATATATAGTTTGATGATTTACGGCACCTAGCAATCTAGTGACAAAAAGAAATATTTGATAAAGAATGATGTAACAGGAGTCGTGTCTTGTCAGACACTCAGTTTATTTTCATAATGAATTTTATAATTTTGTTATTGACAAATTACATGTAATTGGGAAACAAGTTGTGATCGCAAATGATGTTTTCAGTTGTAAGTCATTGCATGTAATCAAATTTCAGGTAAAGTATATTATGACTTGTGGTTTCATTGGGGAAAAGGTCAAAGTTTATTGGGCTTCTCGAACCTTTTTCTCTCAACCTCTCACATAAAAATAAAGGTCGGTGCTCTTTGTAATTTCATCTTTGGAGAATACAAGAAAACTCTATCAGTTTGCATATGCACTCTTAAGACTTTGAGCTTGGATGTAAACTAAATTGCTTTCAATGAAAGAGGCAAGTTATTTTGATACTTACTGCAAATTTAAACTTTGATGTGACTACATTTTTCTTTAGTTGATTGTAAGTATCCACTTTGTTCAAGGGGATTTGAACTCAATCTTACAAACTTTTGAGTTCCATATTGGGTTCAGAGTTTTAATTTGGTTTCAAATTT
Organism: Cupressus sempervirens; assembly: GCA_028749045.1. Taxonomy (NCBI): domain Eukaryota; kingdom Viridiplantae; phylum Streptophyta; class Pinopsida; order Cupressales; family Cupressaceae; genus Cupressus; species Cupressus sempervirens. The sequence continues at coordinate 360,739,097 of CM053784.1, forward strand.
GGTCTTGCAAATTTTGAGCTACTTATCAAGTCTAAGATCAATATAAAACATTCAAGAAAGGGAATAGCTTACAAAGTTTGTGTTATTTTGTTCTCTTCATTTGTGCATGCAAGGTGTAATACATGTCGGAGACTTTGAGTTGCACGTGTTTTATTCTTATTCTTCAGATTTCACAAGGGCCATGGAAAGACTTTGAACTTTAAGAAATTTATTGGTTACATTAAATGATGGTACGCCAAAGATTATTCTTACGTCTAATCTTTTGTTGATCGGAATTATTACTCCAACAAATACTTTGCAAGTGAATTACACTATTGCTTTAAGATTGTATTGTAATTGTAGCATCTATTCTAAAATAAGAGAATAGGATGAATGTCTCGCCTTGATTTGCTTAGTGACAATAGTAGTTAAGTGTTTTGTGCAATCCAATAGCAGTAAGACATGGGAGCCTTCCCTGAGAAGTAGGGGAGACTATGTCTCACATGTTGTGGTTGGAGCCATTGTTTTGCAATTGAACCCAAAAACTGTTGGTTGCAAAATATCCACCCAAAAAAAATTTGTGACTTCATTTGGGCCACTACATCCATGTGAAAGCCTTATGCTTTCATTTGAAGTATACCCATGTCTTATTCATCGCAATTATTCATAATATTTTTATTTCTTGTAGTTTTCCAAGTAGCTACCAAGGACATGTAAATGGCATTCCAAGGTCAATGGGGAAATGCTTTTGATCTATTGAATCTGGCTCTACCTCTAAATGCTATTACTAATGGCTTAGAGAAGAATTTTCCCAAGATCTTTGGTAATGGAAAGCAAGATCCTAATGAACATATTGTTTCTTTTACACTGCATGTGGTGTTCATAGTGTTAAGCATGAGGACATGTCCAAGAGGTTGTTAGTGGAAGCTCTCCAAGGCGTGGTTGTTGACTTGTTTTACCATCTCCTGCCACAAGCTATCACAAATTGGGCTATTCTCATGGCCAAGTTTGAAGAAAGGTTAGAGCCTCTTGAAAATGTTCATGCTTTGTTGGCCAAGCTCGCCTAGTCGAAGGTGTCCTACATGCCTATGCATGAATTTATTCCTCACTTCGACAAATTGTCAGGAAGAATTCTAATTGTTTTGCAGCCTATAGATGCAAATTTGAAGTGTTTCATTGTCAATGCTCAAATTCCAAAAGTCATTTTGTTGCTAAGAAGAGAATTTATGTTCAGTCATACAGACTTTGGAAATTGAAATTGAGGATGATCTCATTCTTGTCGAGCATATAAGAATATAAGCAATTGGGTTTGAACAAAGTTCTTTTTCTTTGGATCCATTGTCTTCCATCACATAGATGGATCTTGCGGTGCAAAGTTTGGCAAATGAGTTTCTCATGCTCAAAAAGAAAATAGCTCAAGATATGTTCTTTGTTCTTAGCAAGAATGAACAAAGGAAGTCTCTCCTAAATGTTTTTTGTAGTTTTGTAGATGGGAATCAAAATAAGTTAGTTTCATCACCAAAGAAGCTTGATATCGAGGCATCATCAGTATAAGCAACAAAGCATCCTAAGAAAACATAGTTGGCGACTCTCATTTCTAGTTTTTGCAATCTCAAGAAGTCATTGTTGAAAAGAAGTAAGATGAAAATCATTCTTTTGATGTCTACATGAATGAAGAAAGTCATGTCATTAGACCTAAAACGATGGGCATGTGTGAAGGTCCCAATCCAACTAAAAATAATGCATCTTCGTTTCCAGGCCATGAACTTGAACGAACGTTGCATGAAAGAGCTACCCAAAAATTTGATGAGGACGTTTTCATTAAATCATACAGGAATTTTGTTCAAATATTTAAGACAATTCTCCTATGTTTGGAATTTGTAACCAGCATGATGTAGAAGCAATAAACGAGGTAACCCACTTTGATCCGCAAGATGTCATGATAGAGACTTCATACAAAAACAGTTTGGTTTTTGTTTGATCAAGGGGATGCCCCTTAAGACATCTTGCTTGGTTAGAGACCAGCAAAATGTTAGAAGTTCCACTCATACTTGAGCCTGCAAATACTTTTAAAGGAAAAAACCAAAGAAGTACGTTTAGTTGAGTAGGAGCAAATCGAATCCATGGGCTCGTCTTAAAGCAGTAGTATGCTTGTTTCATTTAAAGAGAGGATGATGAATTTGTTCATTTTTTTCCAAGGAGAGTTACATCAAATTTTGGTACCATTGCTCGTGGTTCATCTATATAAAGTTGATATTAAAAGTTGCTGAAAAAATTCTGCTATTCCAGTGAATGGATTAATCTAAAAGGTTTCATTACAGTCTAATTTAAACCAAGTAGGTTTTCTCTTTTTAATAAGTGTGTTTGCCCATGTTTTTGTTTTGGTTTTTAGTGGTTTTCCTGTGTTGGTTACGTCATCCTTGTTGTTTAGTTTTCAAGTCTTTTTCTTTTTCGATCATCTGACTCTGTAGTCCAATGGATGCTAAGGCACTTCAAGATTCTGGGTTCTCCTGAATTTGTTTGTTCCAATGACTAAAGGCAGTTCCCCAATCAGAGCCAGCTATTGTCCTCAAATTTGAAACATTGAAATTCGGTAACCCTGCACAATTTTTTACAGAATCATAGTTCAAACTTTCTAAGATACGAGTTCTTAAGATGTTTTCTGAAAGCAATTCGTTATACCTTGGATTGGCCTAGGTTTCTCGTCCTGTGGAGACCATTTTTAGAGATTGTCATCGAGTTTTTCTTTATCTTGCTTGCAAAACCAGGTTTCCCTTTCCTAACTGCAAGTGTTCAATTATTGGAAACCTCAGGTTTTTTTTTTCTAGATTGAATTGTTTGTTTTTCTTTTCTTTTCTTCTTACATCTCTTTCTTTTTGAATTATGATTGTTTCGAGCCATCGCAGGCTTAATTCTGAGCTATATTATAAGAGAAATTAAAGTTACCTGCAAGTAGAGTTTCAAAGCCCAATAGCAAGTCATCATTCTTTGTTTAAACACTTGTGATATTAAATCAAAAGTCTTACAATGGCCTCTTAAGTCATTTAATCAGCCTTTTTGTGAGTCATTGCATATTGTTTTGGGTAGCATTCACTTGTAATAAGGAAATTATAGTCCACCATTACATTGGTTATAAAAATTTTGAAAGCGAATATGCTATTTTAATGGAAATTTTTTGAATGTAATCGGGCTTTTAAAGCACGACTACATGACCACCTTTGAAATTAAAGTGCTTGCAAATGATGTGTTAAATTGCAACTAAGATCTTAGTCCTCGTTTTTTCTAAGCATTGCAAGTATTGTTCAAAGTAGTTTGTGATGTAGTTAGGCTTCAAAAGCACAACTATGACAACTCATTATAACTTTAAATATAGGCATAGATTGACCACTTTGATAGAGGATAATGTAATAAGAGTCCTGTCTTGTCAGACACGTAGTTTATTTTCATAATGTATTTTGTAATTTTGTTATTGACAAATTGCATGTAATTGGGAAACAAGATGTAATTGCAAGTGACATGTTCACTCGTAAAGGCATTGCATGTAATCAAATTGCATGCCAAGTACATTAGGACTTGCAGTTGAATAAGTCAAATTTAGTTAGGGAATAGATCAAAGTTTGTTGGGTTTCTCTCAACCTCTCACTTATGAATAAATAAGGGTGCTCTTTGTAATTTCATCATGTGGTAATACAAGAAAACTCAGCTAGTTTGTATACGCACTCTAAGACTTTGAGCTTGGATGTAAATTAAGTTCCTTTGAATAAAAGAGGCAAATTGTTTTGAGACATTATGTCAATCCAAACTATGATGTGACAACATTTTCTTGACTTGATTGTGAGTTTCATGCTTTGTTCAAGAGGGATTTGAACTATATCTTGCAGATTTTGAGTTGCATATTGTGTTTAGAGTTAAACTTGGGATTTAGATTTGGTCTTGTAGACTTGAGCTTTGTTCATTTTCATCATGTGTTCTGGAATTTTGTTATTGATAAACATATAATTGGGAGACAAGTTCTAATTGCAAGTGAGTTTTTCCCTTGTAAAGACATTGCATGTAGTCAAATTGCAAGTCAAGTACATTAGGACTTGCAGTTTGAATAAGTCAAAGTTAATTAGGGAATAAGTCAAAGTTTGTAGGGTTTCTCCAACCTTTTTCTCTCAGCCTCTCTCATATAAATTAATGAGTGTGTTCTTTGTAATTTCATCTTTTGGTAATGTAAGAAAACTCTATAAATTTGTATATGCGCTCTAAGACTTTGAGCTTGGATATGAATTAAGTTGCTTTCAATAAAAGAAACAAGTTATTTTGTAACTATGTCAATTCAAACTGTCAATGTGACAAAATTTTCTTAAGTTGATTGTGAGTTTCATGCTTTGTTCAACAGGGATTTGAACTCAACCTTGCAAACTTTGAGCTGCATATTGTGTTTAGAGTTATAGCCTGGTTTTAGATTTGGTCTTGCAGACTTGGAGCTTCTTATTATATTTATCATTAACATAGGACATCCAAGTAGGAAAATAGCTTGCAAACTGTGTTACTTCATTCTCTTCGTTTGTCTATGTCAAGTGAAATGCATGTTGGAGATTTTGAGCTGCACATGTGTTTCACTCTTATTCTCAAAATCTCATAAGGAGACACGGAAAGACTGAGCTTTGTTGAGTTTTCTGGTTACATAAAATGTTGGTAGGCTAAAGATTATTCTTACATCTGATCATCTATTTATCGGAATTATTGCTCCAACAGATACTTTTTAAGTGAATTACAGTATTTCTTTAAGTTTGTATTGTAATAGTGACATCTAGTCTTAAATAAGAGAATAGGATGAATGTGCCACCCCAATTTAGCTTAGTGTAAATAGTAGTTAAGTGTTTTGTTCATTCCAGTAGAAATAAGAGGCGAAAGCCTTCTCCGAGAAGTAGGATAGAATATGTCTCATATGTTGTGGTTGGAACAACTGTTTTGCAATTGATCCCCAAAAACTATTAGTTGCAAAAGATCCACCCAAAAGTAGTCATAAGTGAGGTGAGGGAAGAAAATGCAGTGCAGGTAGTGACATACAATGCAACAAGTTATGTTGCTGTAGGTAGACTTTTGAAGGAGACGCACCCGAAACTTTTTGGTCTCTATGTGTGGCCCATTGCCTTAACCTCATATTGGAGGACATTGGTAAGGTTGAATGGGTGAAAGAAAGGGTTGATAGGACCAAAAACATCCGTAAATTTATCTACAAGCATGTATTGGTCCTCAGCATAATGAGGTAGTACACGAGGTAGCGGGAGTTGGCACGTCTTGGCATCACAAGATTCATCTCAAATTTTATCACATTAAAATCCATTATGCAAAGGCATCTTCGAGGAGCATATTTGCTGGTGAGGAGTGGCCTTCCTTGTCCTATGCCATAACCACTAGAAGAATGGATGTGGCAGATTGCATTTTTTATGAAGCAAGTTTTTGGACCACTTGTGCAAAGATCATGGAGGTAAATTTATTAAAATTTTATGCTTAATATTTAGTTTTTATAATTTTTAATGCATATATTTGTTTTGTTTACAACTTTGCAATTTTGTTTATTTTCATGCACACTTTTGACTCAATTCTTTTTGTTTAACAATCTTTGCAGGTCATTGGACCCCTGGTAGTTCTCCTATGAGTTGTTGAGCTACCTATTTGTTGGAGATGCCCTCTACAAGCTACATATATGAGCACATGGATACGGCCAAGGAGGCCATTAAATCTATATATGGAGGAGTTGAGTATAAGTTTGGTCCCATTTGGGAGATCATTGGTAGGAGATGGCATAATCAGCTTCACAAGCACATCCATGCACTCTCTTATTATCTCAATCTGGAATTTCATTTCTGCAGTGATTTCAAGGTGGATGAGGATGTTCTTGTTGAACTATAATTAATCGTACAATGGCTGTCTACTGCATTACAATGTTTTTAATATCTCACTATATTTAGCTCATGAGTCTAGAACTGTAATTAATGGTCATTTATGCTTTCTTTTGAGTTTTCTGTATCAGTCTTATTTATAGATGTTGTCTTTACTGTAACAGCCTTGCTTTTTTGTTTATGTTATTATTAGTGTTTGTAAACTCTATTTAGGAGTTCATTATCAATACAATCATCATCTTGTTTTTAATAATTTTATGGTATCAGCATGGAAAAAAATTGGGACATTCTAACTACAAAATTTGAAATTGTTTTTTCAACTATTTACAATCTATGCGAAACTCATCTGGGGTTTTCAGTAAATCTTAAGGGCGTTAAAGTTTGTTTTTTTCCCTTGCTTGGCATTTTTTGTAACACATGAAACATGTTCGGGCATTAAAGTTTTTTTTCCCCTTGTTTTTCCCTAACATTCTCTGATATGTGCAACAAACTTCCATAGCACGATAGGTGGAAACAACAATTTGCAAGTCGTGCCAACATAAATCAAAGTCAATCAGTAGGAAAATGTGGGTGTGTTTCTATCATAGTTCCTAGACTCGGACCCAACTCTGACTCAGCAAGGGTAACTCAACTCATGAATCAGCTCGGACTCAGTCATGACTCGGTAGTGACTTGGCAAAGCAACAAAAACCTTGAAATTTAGAGATTTTTTAGGATTTAAGGAACATTCCATGCACCCCTTATTGAATAAAGCTCAAAGACATAATAACATCATGAAATAGAAGGTAATTTGATCACACACATAAACATACAATGATTACGCAAGTACAAAGGTGAATTTTAGATGTATTAAGAAAATTTTAAGCACTAAAATTAAAAATCAAGCGAGTTAGATGAGTCAATTGAGTTAGTCGAGTCGGCCGAGTTAGCTGAATCAGCCATCGTGACTCGGAGGGTCAAGGTCACAAGTTGTTTTGACCCGGTGGGGGTGACCCAACTCGCTAACTTGGGTGACTTGCGTGACTCGCATCGAGTCTCAATTCACTCGTTTCTATAATACCCACCAATCTACTTTCATTTCAGTTTATGATGCCAAACTCTTATAGACCATTTTTCAAGTGTATGTTAGACCCTTAGATATATTTGATGGTGTTTCGACATAACTACAATATCTATTGAAGATGATTTTCTGCATATGATGATGTTATGTATTTTTATGATTTTACTAACCCCGTACCTGTATATGTATAGATGGCACGAATGTTTTATATATTTGTTTGATGTGCTTTATGTGGTAGAGGGATGGCGTCATAATCACTTGCGAGATCTACACAATGTACTGATCCCTACCATTTTATATATATATATATATATATATATATATATATATATATATATATATATAGAGAGAGAGAGAGAGAGAGAGATGTATGTACATGCTCATCTTTGTCATCAAGATTTGTATGTACCAGACATCGGCTTCCCCAAACTATTAGGATGAATGCACCCTATCGCATTATCCCCAAGATAAGAGATGGGATAAAGCATTTAGGCCTAAATCCTAACATAAGTCATCATTGTCCAATAATAGCAGACAAGTATCTGATTGACCACCTTATTTAAATTCATCAAGGTGACGTGAATTCGTGAAAGTTGTTTTGAGTATGCTTATGTTATTTCGTCTTTTTTCTATTTTGCTAAGTTACTGGTTCATTTTTGGGAACGAGTTTGAGTATGAGAACCCAATACGTGGGTACATGAAAATATGTATGGGTACATGTGTGTATTATCTATACAAAATAAAGAGAAATATACACAATTAGAAAACTAAATCATTTCATAGTTGATGTTGGATCATCATTGATCAATGCCAAATCTCAAAGATATACATTAAAATTTTAAATACTTGACCATTGATCTATGTTCACAATTCCAATGAAAATCATTACATTGAATTAATTAATTAAAAAATGCAAACATGATTCAATGTTCATCAATCATCATAGGCATCATCAAAAAAAACCATCATCTATGGGATATTCAGCAGCTGCAAGCAGATCTTAATTACAAGAGCAAAATGAGAGGTAAAAATAAAATGAAAGTCTTTTTGATGGCCTCATATGAGGTCAATTTACGGTTAGGAATAAAATATGACTAAAAAAAGGTGATCAACTATGCTTCAAATACATTTCCTCATCTATTCATGAGTTCAACAAAGTCAACTGACTCCTAAATGCAAATAGTTATGAGATAACAAGAGGCAGTCTTCACAATATATATAATATTGAAGCTTCCATACAATACTAAATCATATCAAGTGTAAGGCAGCAAGCGGTCGAATATGACAGTAAGCAATCTACGAATCTTTGTCTACATTGAGAAAGTATGGTATAGCGAACAGCAATCATTATTATATCAAACAGGCAAAACAAACATAATATCATTATTGCCACCTCCAAGGATGTATGTCATGATGTCAAAGTTAATTAACAATCAGAATATCCATATATAATGAAGCCACCATGATTATATCAACCATTACGTAGCAAGTGGAAAGCAAAAATTAATATTGCTGCCAATAAAAAAATGTTGTCAAATGTTCTTAACTAAGCACTGATTAATCCAATAGATTGGGTGCAATCACTAAGGGATTATGCCAAGTGGAGCTATGAAGAATAACAACCTTTCATCTTCCCATCCTTTTGTATGATATCAAAGAGGCAATAAAATCATTTCCAAGGCATTCAATCATTATTCTATCAGTTTATAGTTCTACAGATTCAAGAGGAGGTTATCCACTATTGGATAAAGGATCAGATCGCATAAGCATAGAGGAGTCAATTGGGAACAGCAGTCCTACATCACATAAACAATGAGCTCTACATCTGAAACACTGATAATTGCAGATCAGTAAACATTTGAACATCGCCACTTAATTAGACATACATCCAATAAGTGATCAAACCACTCAATTGTAGATCATTTTCTTATACATCAAAGAAATCTGAAAACCCAATATTGTTCTCTTATTCGATGTATGACATCAGTATACTTCATCTCTTATATTGTTTGATATTCAGTTAGTACACATTTCATAAATTCTGCAAATATTGGACTAGACGTACTATCTTTATCATATGCTAAGCAATTTTGTTGCATTATGTTGGTAAATGGATTTGTCACTGTGAAGTTACTACTGAAACTGACCCTATTCGCCCTGTGAACAGTGACAGCCATGCCAAAAATTGGAGAGATTGAAACCGATCAGTACCAAATTACAATCTTCCTCTGCATTTGAGAGGGGCAGCTCCCTCGTATGATGGGTGTATTTGATTTTTCAACATAAATGAATAAAAACTTTGAAAGATAGAGAGAAAGCTATCGATGACGAATGCACCACACAACATCATAGCTTTGTTGAATTAACATAAACTAATAATAAAGACAATCAAGAACTATGCTTGAAAATGATCATTATTACCGTGCTAATTCATGATTCATAAACATTCACACAATATCGTGAAAACATTCACTACAGAAATAATCAACAGTTTTAAGCTGCAACAATATAGATTTTAGAAAAATAACCCAAACGCATTTCTCATTTTATTTTCTTGCACCAAGAACATAACAAAGATTTTCAATTTTTAAAAACAAATCTGTACATACTTTCCAAAATTTGTATTTTCGTCAAAATTTTACCATAAGTGTTCCCTTATTCCAAAGTCCAGAAAGTCCCCTTACAAAGCCAAAATGATTTCTTATATAGAAATTGAGGTTAAAAACTACTTTGCTCTGGTTAATAACTACTTCCTGAACACGTGATTTGGGTGAGGTCAATTAACCTCCACAAAATTAACCTATATGACCTGAAACTTAAACCTTAGACCTTTCGAAAAGGAGATTGAGTGATCAAGACTTCCCAATCTCCTTTTGATCCTTGAATCATTTATTTAAACTATATCAATTTATTAATAAAGATATATCCCTCTTTTTATGAAGAGATTAACAGCATTAGGTGTATTCATGTCCACCAAATACTGACTTTATGTTCACTATCTCCCTAATTGTGCCTATAGATTCAGTGCTTTGTAGGAATACATCACGCTACAAACAATTCTATATAATGCCCAACCTCTCCATTGAATATATACACACGATTCTTCTCTGGCCAGGTGTACCTATGAACTTCACGTCTTATCATACATTGCCAACGATAAGGAGCAAAGCTTCTGCATACATTAGGAAAGGATTATGGGAGCAGCAAAAATTGCCTTTACATATACGTGAAAGCTTCAATTAGAATTTTGAGTGTTGTTGTCGGTAAATTCTATATTATAGTCGACGGGTAGAAGTGTATCCGAAAGGGTGCGTGACGGTTGAGTCACAACTTCGGGAAAGTATATGTACACTGTTTGGAAGGGACTTTGGATCATAACTGGAATCATCATAATCATATTGTAAGCATTGGAGTGCATATTGCGTATATGAATAAAGTATCTGTTATGTGTTATATCTTACTGTACTACATGCAACAAGTATCTGTTTACCCTGTACGGTAAACATTTGGTGTCATTGTCAGTCAAACCTGGAACGAAGGAAGTGTTATGAAGATTAATGCCAAATTTGCTTAACAATGATAGGAATAAGATAAAAGATAAGGATGAAATACGCACAAGAGGTTTTAATTTTAGAATAAGCAAAGCACAGACAGAAGCTTCAGCAAATTACTGATGGACACCAAGGGGGTGAAGAAGTACAAAAAGAGGGAGTGCATTCACCTAACAGACCAAGGAGTGCCGAGGAATTGCTAGAAGAGATTCGATAGCAATTGAATTCGGTGGAAGACACAAGGGAGGAGTTTCTTAACTTGTATATGCCGAGGGTAGAGAATCCAAATGGAAGGGAAGTAACTCACAGGGCTCAAACTGCAGAAGGAGCACAAGCGTGGAGTGAACTCTTCATTCCCGATACACCTGACAAACGGAGACAAGCAGAGAATCGAACAACTTCGCTTGAGGAAGATCTTTTCTCACTAGGTAACATGATTGTTGGAAGTAGGACGGTGGTCCGAAGCAACGAGATTTGTAGAACAACGCGGGTGCACAGAAGAACGCAGGTACTCAGAATAACACGGGTACTCAAAACAACACGGGTGTGTAACAAGCACCACCACTTCAGAAGAAAGTAGTAATGGCAGGGCAAAAGGAAAAATTGTCGAAGTTCAATGGGGACGAGATGGCAGATCCGATCAGGCACTGCAAGACATGTGAAACAATATGGACAGCAAATGGTGTAACAGACGAGGATGATTGGGTCTAGCAATTTCCAGCGACCCTACGGGATGTAGCAATTGATTGGTTTGCAAATGACGATCCTCAGAAATTAACTACATGGGCAGATGTTAGGAAGGAGTTCATAGCAGAGTTTCGACTGGTAAGGGACGATAATGAAATTGTAGCAGAAATATATAGTACAAAGCAAGGAAAGAATAAAATGATCCATGCCTATGCAAGAAGGCTAAAAGAGTTGGTGGGAAAGATGGAGAGCCACCAACTGACAAATTAAAGAAACGATGGTTTGTTGAGGGGCTACAGCCACTCTAAAGAAAAAAACGAAGATTGTACCTCCAGCATCATACGCAGATGTGTATAATCAGGCGATGGATCTAGAAAGTGAACAAAAAAAAAGCAAGAAGAAGAAGCACAAATCGTCGGACTCGAACGATTCATCATTCAAAAGTAGCAGCAAGGACAAAGAATCAAGCAAGAAAGTTCGAGCATTGCAGAAAGATGTGCTATGGATGATGAAAGAATTTGAAAATTTGAAAAAGAATGCTTAGTAAAGGGGGAATTGTGGTGTACAGACTGTGAGGAGGGCCACATAAAGGGCTCCTGCCTGAAAAAACAATTTTGTGATATCTACCAGATTGCAGGACATTCCATAAAGGAATGCCCGTTCAATATGAAGTCAAAGGGACACCACCAAGTGTTACTGATGCAGGAAGTGTCTGCCAGAACAAACACAAACATCGATGCAACCTCAGGAGGAAATTGCAACAATAACCGACACGAAAGGGGTGGTAATAATAATAACAATAATAACAATGGAGGCCAAAGTCAAATACAGTATGACTCGAGTGGACGGCCAATGATTCAGTGTCATGCATGCAACCTCAGGGGGCACTTTGCCAGAGATTGAACCACGAAGGAGATGTCCCTGCTGTTATGCAGATAGTGTGGTCCGAGAGACCATGAAGATTCGAAATGCCCAAAGTACGGGGTGAATTTGTTAAGCATCAAAACATGTGATGAGGAAGCACTAGCCATTACGCGTGAGCACGCTAAGAAGGCAAAGTACCCTGATGTAGGGGAAGAAAAGAAGAGGTTGCAGCAAGCACGAACGGAGTTGGCAAAATAGATGGAAATGGGAAAGTTACAAGTAAAAGACACTACTGACACCTCGAAGAGGAACTTGGCTGAACAAAACATGATAAGGCAAGTAATGCAAATGGAAATTTCTATAAAATTAAATGACCACCTTCTTACAATACCTCAAATGCAAATAGCGATATTGAACATGACACCACTTCCAAAAGTAACGAAGGAAACAGGAAAGGATGGTAGTGGAACAATTGCAGCAGACCCAATGCTACTGGCACTCACAACAGGAAGACATTTGGCAGTGGTAGAGATGGGTATCCTGGGAACCGTACTTACAAACACAATTGTGGATGAAGGGTCAGTCGTGAACGTGTTACTAGAGGATATATGGAAAAAATTGGGACAACCTATGTTGTGGCCACCTAATTTCAGTTAGAGTTGATTAGCACGAAATCAAATTGTTGGGAACCCTGATGGCGCAGCCGGTAACTATTGGAATGCAACCATTTCTATTAGATTTTGTGGTTATTCCATTAAAGAAAAGGGTACGACATCATCCTTGGACAGGGCTAGCTAGTATAGGCGAAGGTGAAAGATGATTGGAAACGAAATACCCTGTCCATGGAATGCGGAGGCCGAAGATTTGTAATTGACTTGCACACAAATGGTAGGTGAGGAGGCAACTTCGTTAGATTCCAAAGGTGAAGGTGAAGGTGACGATGAAGGAAAGAAGAGAATGGAACCAAACGAAAGACTGTTGAGATTAGGAGGGTCGAATGATGACGACCTAGACTCGATGAACGGCCTACTCCACTGGCAAATGGAGGATTATGAGCTCCTTTCGAGTTGTAATATGTTAAGGGTTGACAAAGGTAAAAAATGAAAGAAAAATGAATGTTTGAAGGAATACAAAGAAGCGAAAGAAGGAAAGGTGGTTACAGCTGAAGCTGAAGGAAAGAACATACCATATGGCTAATAGAAAAGGAAGAACATATTGTACGAACCCAAAAAAAGGAAAGATTCCACCATACGATACATGGTGAACAGACTGCGTAGAAAGAAAAGGTTACAGTGCACCACAGATTTAGTAGAAAAGTGTCGATAGTAAGGAAAACACATTGTATGGTCTGCACAAGAAACAAAGAGGAAGGGCTTAATATAAACTGCAGCAGTACGGAGTGAAGGTTCTAGAATCAACAATACAGTTATTGACAGCAAGGAGTGGCAGCCAACGGAATTCATGGTACCAAGTTTAAAGATCGCAATTGAGAACAAATTGGGCAATATGAAAAGCCTGAGTGAGAGATTGTATAACTTAAATAGACTTGATGAGCAACGATTGCAAGCACAATGGGCCATGAAGGTTACACAGAATAGGCGTAAGGCACAACATGACAAGCACTTGAAGTTGAACAGATTTCAACCAAGCTAGTTAGTTTTGAAGTATAATGGGTGGAACGAAATCAGACCAGGAAAGTTCAAAGTGAAGTGGGTAGGACCATACAAGATACATGAAGTTGGTGATAGTGGGGCAATAAAATTATGGACGCTCGATAGGAAGGAAGTAACCGATGCAGTGAATGGGTCAAAGTTGAAAGTCTATCATGAAAGAAATAATGCACCTTCGTGGATGAGCACCTGAGAGAGTCTAAAAATAATAAATATTGGTGTATATATGTAAAATAAGTGCAAAGAATAATAAAGGATTAAAAAATTTCATAGTAGGCATAAGTAAGAATATGACAAAAGGCATCGGTCATTAGGAGCCTTATATTACAGTACCATATGGCCTAGAAAGACCAGGAAAGCAAGGAAACATTAATTCAGCATTATAGCAAGCAATAAACTAAGAAGAAAGTGCATATGATTCATCTGGTACAATCTACAGAAGAGGGAGAGAGTCGTACAGCAATATGTCAATGCACATGTGAAGCAACTTGAACCACCGAAAGGTCACGAATAGGAGGTCGCAAGACAACTGTACCGTACGGCCATGCAAAAAGAAAGAATTAGGCGCACCGTACAGCTATGACATCCTGAGTTGGGGGCTGTACAACAAGTTCACAGATCAGAGAAATGTGAATATCATGCAAATACAAACAGATGGGTGTAACGTACAACAAAATAAAAGGACTAAAGCACGCCATTCAGAAGACAAAAGAAGGATTTCGTACGGCAGTCAATGAGCAATGGAAGACCGTACAGACAACATATGCAATGTGGAAGACTGTACGGTATAAAGTATGGTGGAAGACAATAGAGGAAGCAACCCCGTACGGATAGAAGGAACGCAACCACGAGCACCGCAGGGAGAAGGCGAGTGTATAAAGCTTCAGAAGGGAATAAGATACAATCCTACGACCAATTGGAGATATATTAGACCACCATATGGCTTTTTGAAATGCAGAGCATACCAGAGTATGGCAAAAAGGTTCTAAAAGAAAATGACAACAAATCAAAATAGTTCATAATGAATAATGCATGGTGCCAAAGGGAAAGACATAAACAGGTAATGAAGAAAACATAAGCGGTTGGCAGCAAGAGTGTGGGATTGGAAGAAAATAACAAAAATGGTGTGTGGACTTTTGTGTGGGTTTGAGGGTGCTAATTTGGTCTTGCCGGCGAGACCCTTCTTTGTATCGCAACAGGGAGTGCGCCTGGGTCTCTACCCCAGGACCCCATGGGCCCTCAACCCCACTAGACCCTCAGTTAGTGCAGTTATTAGTCGTGGGAAGTGTGACCAGTTGATGAGACTTGGAGCTGCTGCAGGCATGGAGTTTTTGTATGCCAAAGGTGGAGAGGGCATTGGAGCAAGCCTTTCGAGAGGGGTGCTACACTTTGAGGCACTCGGAGTAAGTGATGGACTTGAGGCTGTCTTGGTGGATGCATAGAGAGCTCGAGAGGAGCTGACCATCCAATTGGAGGCAGTAGAGCAACACTTGGCTCAGCATACCTAAGAGTTGGAAGCAAAGAAGGTGGCATGGGTGGCTATCAAGGTTAGATTGACTAAGGAGACAGTATTGTGTTAGCAGAGGCTACAGATGCAACGTGCTTTGGAGACTAGTTTGGTGCAAGAATGGGAGGAATGTGATGTAATGTGACGGAAACAAATCTATCTTGTTATAGTTAGTCAGTTAATGTATTCCATTTTGTTAATCTATCTCGGATATTTTGTAATTGTTGTCCGGAGATGACTTTTCTTTTTGGGAGGGATGATTTTGTCAGTAAATTCTATATTGTAGCCAACGGGTAGAAGTGTAACCAAAAGGGCGCGTGATAGTTGAGTCACCCCTTCGAGAAAGCATATGTACACGTCCGAAAGGGACTTTGGATCATAATTGGAATCATCATAATCATATTGTAAGCATTGGATTGCATATTGCGTATATGAATAAAGTATTTATTCTGTGTTATATCTTACTGTACTACATGCAACAAGTATCCGTTTACCCTATACGATAAACAAGCGTCTACATTTTGTGTGCAATGAATATCTCATCACCTTCTTCATGTGTGTTGTACCAAACATGACTGTCATGTGTGTATTCAAATGATAAATGCTCATTGAAAATATACATAAAATAAGCTTCCCCTTCTATCAAACAATTGGTGCACATGCTTCATGTCTCTTGGGCTATGAGCTGCAACATTCCATGAGAGTGGCATGCCTTATCTGTGATTCCATATCTTGTTTATGATTCCATCATTCTCGAGTGTATACATGTCTTTGAGGAACATCCATCGCGTTGGTATAATGAAATATACTGCCTTGTTACTTTATCAAACAAGTCAGCAGCTTCACTTGGTAGAGTCTTGACAACTATTAATCACAAAATCCATCTAAACACCCACAATTGCATCTATTTTGCCAAATGTATACAAAATTTGCAATCATGATGAACACTCTTTAGTGTGGAATTTTGTCAAACAGTTCACGTGCCTTGCCATTCTTCTTATATTCTCTCAGCAAGTCATTGAGGTTTGCATGGCATGGTCTTAAGCCCATTCAAAACCCATTGTGAGAAGGGACTTAATGCATGCAGAAATATTGAGGTGGTGGTTGGCCATCAAAAATAGTGACTTCGCCAAAGCTTCTCAAGAAGCAAGTGAATACCTTTCACTCAATCTATCCAAATCAATTCAGCAGATGATGATGCTTTAGACCACTGGGTGTGATTGAAATAATTCAACTCAACCTTATCATGCTTGCTACTCAATTACGAGTGCTAGAACAAAGGTATCTACCGCCCCCGCAGGCAAGATGGAAGGAAAGCATGAGTATTCTATTCAATGAGAATCATATAAAGCAATATTTTTACCATGATTTGTATTTTCTAAAGGCATTATATCAAACAAATGAGACACAATGTCTTTTTTTTATCATAGTAGCAATAAAATGCCCCTATTCACACAAACTGCCCAAGCCATTAAAGGATATTTTGATTATCCATGCAACAAACTGGAGCTCATTCTTATTCAGGATATTCTTGTGTTGCAGTGGCCTACACCAACCTATTCATTGCTAATCAGAAGATGCTCCTTCTGCATGCGGACAGAATGGAAAGAATGGTGTGCGCGAGTTTATTTGTATATGATCTAAAGGTTTCGGATTTTGATTTAACACCTCTGTCATTTGAAGAGTCAAGGATACTCTCAATTATTTGGATCATCGTCGGTTTTCCCCAAAACTTCAAAGTCTTGCTCATATTGCCACCTTTTAATTTCTATCCTTCATCAATTTAAGCAGAGAGGTTAATAACCAAACCCAAAACACATGTTTTGGATTCCAATCTTAACCTTTTTTATTTTAGAGGTTAAGGTTAATGGTACAAAACACATTTTTGGAAAGGTTAACTCATTTTCAAATGAGAGGTTAAGATTTTGGCTCAAAACACGTAATCCAAACCCCAAACCTTAACCTTTTTTAAGGTTAAAGGTTAATGATGTGGATGAAAAACAAACATGTATTTTAGCACCTTCTATTAACCGATGATATCTTGAGACTCGGGCACCGGAATTCAAAAATTTGAAGTGCTGAGTGGAGCTAGAGGTAAGTCGATGGCATTAAGACCATAAAATCATTAAAAATGAAATCAATTATCGACTCTTTCAAGATTTGAAATAGGCACATTTGTAACTTGTTTTGACTCAAAATGGTAGAAATTTTGCAATTTTTGGAGTTATAGGAACCGAGGCAACACATTAGCAATTGTCTGTCATATTGCCATTATAATTCATTGCAATTATAATAGATTCAATTTATTTAGGGTCTCCAATACTTTGATATTTAAGAGAGATTCATATACATTGCTCATTTTAGAAAATATTGATGGAATATAAGGTTTATTTATAGAATTTCATTCTGATGTGACCTTGAGCTTGACCTCACATTATGAATGTCAGCTTAATCAAAAAATTAAATAAAATTTATAGATAGTAAGCATTCAATTTCTGAAATACAAAAAAAAAAATTCAATATGAACTGAGATTACCTCCATGTTTCCTGTGTCTGGTGCATTGCAGTTGAAAATTTGAGGAGCCCAAGCTGACCGTCCCATGACCTCACATAAGTATGAATATTCAAGATTTGAGAGACCAGCACCAAATAACCAACTATTGTGGTCATCCTTTGAAAACAACTTCTGTGCCCTTGCAGCACTGTCAACCTGCAATTCAAGAAGAGTGAAAATTACCTCTCAGGATAAAACTGGGAAATGACCATGGACTTTCTAACTTTTATCAGATTTTTCAGATATCTTGAGCATCAATTTTCCATAGAACTGGTCATCTATATAATTAATTACAAGCAAAATATTAACAGTGGCTCCTAACCCAGCCAATCAAAATGATTGTAACCAAGAAATCCAAGGAAAACATGAAATGGAAAAATTATTAAAGATATTCTATAATGCATCTAAAGGGAGAGATATAAGCTAACTGCATGCTATCTTAAAACGTTATCTAAGATTCATACTTACAGGTATCCACAGGTTCCAGAGACCTCGATCCTTTGCCATTTCTTTTAATTTTTCTTCTGCTGGGTGTATTGTCCACCGCTTGTCTGATTGAGCAAGCCTAACAAAATCTTTTTCTAATGGATAAATATGTTGCTCCATAAAACTAAGCAGCTTGCTTCTTAATTCTTGTACTCTTGCATTAGGAAGAAAACCATTTCCTCCAATAGGAATATCTTGAGTTTCTATAAATTTTTGTTGTATTGAGCTGTTTGTTTCCAATGACGCATTTCCTGTTTGCAAATTTTAGTCAAACATGATTGAAAGGGTGATTCAATTATAGCGAGACCATTTTAACATATTTCATAAGTTACGAATTGTCTCCTTCCATGGTATGATGAACTAATATATCTAGACTAAAGAGTTAAGTGTAAAGTGTGTTAGATTCAGAACATAACAAAAAAAGACATCAGCTATCGATTACAAAACGTTCAGTATCTGTACATATAAGCATTGCATTGTATTGATACAGATAAAGATTACATCTACTTCCACTGTAAAAGCAAAAAATACATGTAAAAATAAAATTAAATGCACAAGACAAACCTATAGGAATAGGAAAAATATATATGCGACCATTGAATGTAAAAGGCATCTTGACAACTTGTGAGCCAAAATTTACATCTCAATTTATATACTAATAACCATATCTGCAGGAAAAGAAACACGAGATCAAAAAAACATAAAACATGTTACACCAAAATGATGAAGGGGAAACAAGAACAAATAGAAAATTTAAGACATTTTACGCATGCATGGTCCATTCTCATTCAAATAAAACAATTTTGGCTTATGGACTACAACTGGGCTACAATCTGAGTTGACATTTTCAAGTCAAGCTTCAAGACACATCAAGACAAAAAATGAATTAGATTGCCATTTTTGAGTTCCCAAAATACATGACTATGAACCACATCTTACCACTAGAAAAATATATGCCCCAAGGACACATCACCTACATTTTTTGGCCCACTTCTCATAAAGAATATTTTGGGATGTGACCTTTTCACACCATAGACCCAGTGCAAATGGGGACCCTCTCTTTTTGCTTTGGTAGTAGATTAGTTGTCTTAGGTAGCCTTAATTTAGTTGCTATCGCGGAGCCTCCAAGCCACGTGCAATGAGTTTAAGCGAATTTGAAAACAGGTAATACCTGGTTAAGAGTCAAGTCAACAGAGACAAGTGGCGTGAGGATTGAGAAATCCACACTTGGCCAAGTTTTAAGAAAGAGAGTGCTTTAGCCAAACTCCACTAAGAAGGCTAAGAACCTGTCCGGATAGTGTGGAATCTGCACTACCCTTGCACACATTTATTAATAACACTCCTAACTTCTGACATTTGCTTCTAGTCAAGTCTGAGCTCCCGGTTGTGTCCCTTTATAAATATTGCCATTGAAGGTTGTAACTGAGGTTCTATACAATAAAAATCAGATGTAAAAGTGGTAAAAGGAAAATCCAAAGAAATATGAACCATGACTGAAATAGAAAATTATGCTTGTTGCTGTCATGAAGGTTTATAAGTAAAGTTTTTTTCATCCAGGCATCATGCCAAAATCACCTTGACAGTAAGCTTGTCCATGATCATCATTTTTCAAACTTAATGCAATTATCTCTTTGGTTTTGCTGGGCGATTATGGAAGGAGATGCTTGGAAAACCAAGGACCATGGCAAGATCAAGCTCAAGGACTTCAAGAAAGAATATACAAATGGCCAGCCATCCATCAAAGCGAGTAAACACATAGGTGGTTTGCGATCAAGGATAAGGTGACTTTTGAGTTCAAGATGGAGATCCATGGACAAGTTATGCAAGAAAATGATCAATGCCATATGAAGGAAGTTATCATCAACTTCAATTTCCTTCAAAAATTATAATGTCCCCATTTTAGCAGGCTCCTGCAGTTAGGCTAAGTCAGTTCATCATGGCGACCTTCATCATCTGGTAGTAGGTTTTTCTAGGTCTTTGTGGTGGACTTTCTATTTTTAGTAAGTCTATTTTTGAGGCACTTTCTATATTTAGCAATGCAGTGAAGGCACAGGCGGTTGATTGAGCATATTCGGGGAAGTTTATCTAATAAGTTATTTATGAGGTTTTTAATTATTTAAAAGACTATCTTATTTCATGTTATAAAATGGAATTGTGAATGTGAAGCCTCTTAAGTGAGAAGTGCCTTCATGAAGCCATGTACTTGGGAGTTATTTATTTAAAAGAATTAGATGGAAGCTTCTAATTAAAAGGTGTGTTGATGAAGCAACTTTAATGAAAGGTGTATTAGTGAAGCCAAGTTGCATTATTAAAAAAGAGGCTTCATGAAGCAAATAGATCGCCTCTTGTCTATTGCTTGATATTTTCCTTGCGAGGGTTTTGAAGTTGTGAAATTTTCTTGAGGACTTATTCCTCTTGGTTTGTGATTCAATTTGTTGCTGCTATGACAAATCGTATAATTGTTCAGGGTTTGGAAGAGCATTCAATTATGTGCTAAGGTATTCAGAAATGACTTGATTTCCTACAATCTGAGTGGGCGCCTTCTTTCTGTTATTACTGTACCTTGAAGGGAGAATTTAAGCTGTATTGTTTGGCATCGAATATTCTTGCACATTGAACGACATTGCTGCTGCATCTGGGACAGCGTATATCCCTGCAACTGGATGCCGATTATCTTCATTTTCCTAGTCGCTTCTTCTTGTGTTTGGGCGAAGCTTTGACTGCAGGTTTGGGCAGACTTTAGATGATATTGGAGCTGCATTTTATTTGGTTTCAAAGTCCCTAATCAAGCTTGTATTCCTAACACCAATTAAGGCAAATTCATGCTGCTGCTGCTGCTGCTGATGCCAATATTGGTGATTATGCAAATTGTGCATACTTGGGGGTGCCGATTTGTATGTGCTAGTGCACGCTACCTAGCTGAGCCATGTGAGGAATTTGGAGTTGTGATTCAACAATCAGAGACTGCAACCGAGCTTGGTCACAAGATTACCAGGTTCCTTATTTAATCATAAATTCCAATAATTGTTCCAGCACTAGTTTTTAATAAATCTTGAATTGCAAGTTGGTGACTATTTCAGAATTTGGCATACCAGTGCAAATTGTTTATTTTTATATTTCAGTATTTCATTCCACACATATATCAATTCAAAAATACAAAAAAAGCAAAAAACACAAAATTTCAAAAAATATCATCACATTATTTACTTAGCATAGTCAATGAGAGGCAGCTTGGGCTCATTATAGTGATATCAAAGTGGTTTCTTGCCAGCAAGTTGGAAATTGGGTTGTGTTATGGCTCGGAGATTTATTCTGGGTAGACATATACCCACAAAGTTCACACTTCACCTAGTGATGGAGAACTAGATATAATATGGGCGGCAGGGATGTTGACTATTCAGGAGACATAGGGTAAACATATGTTGGCACTGGTTTTTGAGATTGATAGAGAGGCCATAGAGACTTTTAGAGATTTGGCAGCTGGACAACACCATATTGTCGATGTGCTACAACAACTTTTTGACGCTCTGCAGCGTATTCCACTCCCTAGAGGACAAAGTAGGGATACAAGACAATTCTATCAGTTCACATAGGCCCCAAGTAGATGACAGGTCTAGTGCTTGTGACAAGATTAGAGCAGAAGACCAAGTCAGGATTGATGACAAGATCGACATGACTAGTTATATTGGAGCATATGATACGCCACAAAGGCCTGCAATTCTGAGACCTAAGGCAAATTCGATCAATATTGAGACCAACGTTGTACCTTTCGTGGATGATGTAGTAGCACACTTTGCTGAGTGGGATGCTCTTCTACAAGCCATTAAGAAAAACCTTAATTTTGATATAGATTTCTGACACAGAAGCGAGAGCATACTAGAGGTAGGCCTACACCTAAGAGACAGAGGCATAGGCAATCGCAATCAAATTTGTGAAAGGTAGCCAATAAGACGACTTTAGAGAACTTTGATGGCAGCGACAGGGTGACAACTCAAGCTTGGGTCCATAAGCTTGATACTTCTTTGCCAGTGTGTCCTATGACTAAGGAGGATGCCATTAGATTTATTGTGCTACATCCAAATGGAGTTGCTCATGATTGACGATATCATGGGTTGGCTTCTTTACATCATTATCAAATTGCTTCCTATTAGGAGTTCGTCGATAGATTAATGGAGCATTTTGATAGGAAGGATCCCAAGGTATATTTCTAAGAGTTAGCCTAGTTGAGGCAGACAAGTGGACAGGAGGCCTTCATCAATGAGTTCCAGAGGCTTTCAGTGATGGTGTATAATATGTCTGAAGAAAGGAGATTTATGCTCTTTATGGATGGACTAGTTGAGCCACTTAGGGGATGGGTTAAGTCCTTGGACCCACCTACTTTATAGGAGGTTATGAAGAAGGCGAGAGATCTTGAGTTATCTACATCTCAAGGCAAGTTTGCTTCAAAGCCTTCTACCTCTCCACCTATAGATGAGGAACAACCACTAGTGACTGATGAGAAACGGAAATCAGCTGGGAAGAGTGATGATTTGAGAAGAGTGTTGATGTGTCACCAAAGGATTTGAGGAGACAACTTTGCTTTTGGTGTAAAGGACCTTATGCTAAAGGGCACACCTGTTCATTGAAGCCTAAACAAGCAAAAAGCCGCAGTATGTGGATAAATTATGATGAGATTGAGACTGAATCCTCACAGCAACCTATTGGTTTAGATGGTGATGATCAGGATTTTAGTAACGAGCGCATACAGCTTCACAGTTGACCCCCACATACAGAATATCTACTAGGTGCAGAGTTTTCTTGGGCTTGAGTCTAATGTTTGGTTAGTTTAGTTGCTACAGAGAACGGGGGCAAGTTGGGACTTCTATTGAGTTGCTTCCTTGTCATGTTCCCATTTCTACATCATCAGTACAGGGTTTGAGTGAGTTTTACAAATAATGTTGTTTACTTTGATGGTGTTGTACTCATGGAGATTATTTTGTAATGATAGCATCATTGCGCGTGTTTTTATATGGGATCCTAATGAAGGTTGGAGTTCGATGTGTTTATGGATTGCTTGAGGACAAGCAATCTTGGTGAGGGAGGACTATAATGTCCCCATTTTAGTAGAATCCTACAATTAGGCTAAGTTAGTTCATCATAGCAACCCTCATGAGCTAGCAATAGGTTTCAAGGGTCTCTGTGGTGTACTTGCTATTTTTAGTAAGTCTATTTTGAGATGGTTTCTATATTTAGCAATGCAATGGAGGCACTGGCGATTGATCTTCACATGCAAGGGATTGAGCATATTTAAGGAAGTTTATATAAGTTATTTATGAGGTTTTTAATTATTAAAAGAACTTTATCTTATTTCATGTTATAAAATGGAATTGTGAATGTGAAGTCTCTCAAGTGAGCAATGTCTTCATGAAGCCATGTGCTTGGAAGTTATTTATTTTGAAGAATTAGATGTAAGCTTCTAAATTAAAGGTGTTGATGAAGCAACTTTAATGAAAGATGTACTGGCAAAGACAAGTTGCATTATAAAAAGGAGGCTTCATGAAGCAAATAGATCATCTCTTGTCTATTGCTTCATATTTTCCTTGTGAGAATTTTGAAGTTGTGAAATGTCCTTGAGGACTGGTTCCTCTTGGTTTGTGATTCTATTTGTTGTTGTTGTATAGCAAATTGAATAATTGTTCTAACTTTGGAAGAGCATTCAATTCTGTGCTGAGATATACAGAATTGAATTGATTTTCTACCATCTGATTAGGAGCCTTCCTTCTGTTATTATTGTACCTTGAAGGGTGAACTTAAGCTGTATTATTTGGCATTGAATATCCTTGCACATTGGATGCCATTGTTGTTGCATCTGGGATAGTCTATATACCTGCAACTGGACGTCGATTATCTTCATTTTCCTGGTTGCTTCTTCCAGTGTTTGGGCGACAATTTGACTGCGGATTTGGGTGGAGTTTAGATGATATTAGAGCCACATTTTATTTGGTTTAAAGTCCCTGATCGAACCTGTGTTCCTAACACTAATTAAGGTGAATTCATGCTGCTGCTACTAATGCCAATATTGGCAATTATATTTCTGCAAATTGTGCATACTTGGGTGTGTGGATTTGTATGTGCCTGCATATGCTACCTAGCTGGGCCACGTGAGGAATTTGGAGTTGTGGTTCAACAGTTAGAGACTGCAATTGAGCTTGGTCACACTATTACCAGGTGCCTTATTTAATTGTAAATTCAAATTATTGTTGCAGCACTAGTTTTTGATAAATATTGAAATGCAAGTTGATAAATATTTCGGAATTTGGCATACAGGAGCAAATTGTTTATTTTCATATTTCATTCAACACATATCTATTCAAAAATAAAAGCAAAAAACAGAAAATTTCAAAAAAATATCATCACATGATTCAGCATACTCAGTGACAGCCAACTTGGGCTCATTACAAAAATCCTAGTCCAATTTGACAGATTCAACTGGATGAAGCACCTACTTCAACTCTTCAAGTTCAAAAATATGTCAAAGACAAGGTTTCAAAGAGAAGGAGAATTTGTGAAGATAAAGCAATTGGGGAATATAAGCCATCACAATTGAACAAGGATTTGAAAATGTTTAGTATGAAGAGATATTTCCTCATCTCCAAGGGATTTATGAAGTATATAAAATAATTATATTGAGGTGGCACCCACTCACCTTCAACCAATTGAAAGGCTCCAGTTGCACGTGTCCAAGCACATTCAATCAAATCATGCCAAGTGCAGACATGGAGTGCACCCAATGTTCCTACCTAGCTGAAGTTTTGATAGGTCAACCAAAACAGTGTAGCTTTCTCATTTGCCCACAAGACGGTGCTTCATTGTAATTGGTCAAGCATTTAATGCTTGTAGCTGGTAATTCTACTAGGACTCTGCATAATTTTGGCCCTTGATCATGAATCAATCTGGGCCATCCATTGTAATTTGACAACTATAAAAGGTCAAGGCCTCCTCAATTGTAAGTCATCAGTTTTAGAGTATCGTAGGAGAGGACTTGTTGAAATTGTTTCTATAATGCCATCAAATAATTGCAGATTCATTGTTGGTCTTCATGGAGGGATTACTTGTGTTATTTAGGAGAATTGCATAGTATCTACATTTCCTTGCTTAGAGTGGGATTTTATTTCATGTTACTAGACGTAGAAATAGTTGAATGGAAGAAGTTATTGTTGGTGAATTTATAGCAAAACTAATATCCATAACTTTTAAGACTTGTTGGTTGTAAATATCAATGCAAGGTTAGTGTAAGAACCCCTGGTGGCTCCAACTCCAAATGCCCTAGTGACTAATAGATTTCTTTGGGTTTTGCAAAGATAGATCTCTTTATTTTATGTTTGGTTAGAGAACATATGCTCTTTTGAGTTTTATGAAAATATAATTTATCATGCATGAAATTCAAATTAATTTCGTAAATTAGGCACAAATTTCTCCTCTTATTTCAATTTGGGAAATAAATTACATTAAATGAGCAACTAATACCATGAGGAGTAAACTTATTGCAACTAGAAAAAACCAAGCAAGTGATCACAGCTTGAGATATTACCTTAAATTGATTGCAATTGTCTAAAAATTTAAAACCATAGAAGTCGATGAAGAAATAAGTCAGTGACATTCAAAAAACCCTCAAAAATGCTCTCTAACACCCTAATGTCACCTTTTGGTAACTCACTTGGCTTCTCTAAACCCTCCAGTTGGCTTTATTAGTCCATGTGTTGGCTGCATTTGGTATTATATGATGAATCTCCAACCTCTGCAAACAATCTGACATATACAGTTTGATTTCAAACCTTGTATGGGTGCAAGCCAATTCAATGTAGATATGTGCAATCTCCCTATGATCACCAACTAGCTCCTATAACATCACCAATACACCTAACCGAACATACCAAACTAAATTGAAATTGACTATAGGTGTCGTAGGAGTGAATATCTCAAAGGTAAGCAACTCGAAAGGTTGACAAAGCTTGCTTCCCAAAACTGCGCAAAGTGAATTGTCATACACATTGTCTAACACATGTGCGACCAAACTATTTATCTAAAAGGGGTCATACACAGGAAAGTCAAAAGTTAAACTGTAGGCATTCCTCTCTGTGTAAATTCCTGAAAAGCTCTTCTATGAGCTCTGATTGAGATCCCAATGCACTAAAAGGATCCCAAACTCTAAATAGAAGTCTGTCAATAACAACATCCTCAAACTTCTGTTGCTCAACTATGAACACAACTTTACCATTCCCGAAGTGGTGAACTAATCAATGGGACCCATCCAAGTTGCAATACTAACCCTGTCATTACTCGTGTTCCACTGTAAACTGAACTCACATACATCTTCTATATGGAGAGACAAACATCCTAACTGTCTGTAACGCTACCACTATGCCTATCCTCTGCAACGCTCCCATAGATGTGTTGACTCTACAAGTATTGCAACTTACAACTGTTGATCCCATCTATTGTAGATGGCAACTACTCATCCCCAAAGGATGGTACAACCTCAGAGCCAAACCGCACCAATGCATCATCAAATCTTGTGTGTGGATCAAAACAGTAGTGATGATTACTCCTCCCTATGTAGTCATGATAAAAGGTTCCCACCTCAGCCAAGCATTGATTGTCATAGCTTTGAATATAGCCTATGTCATTTGACTCATCACCAACAACTCTAGAAATGGATGTAACCACAGGAGAACCTAATGCAACATGCAGTTCTCCATTTCTCTCTACAGATGCGCTCATCCCAACTATATCATCTGCACTTGTAACTGTGACAAGTGCAGCCACATACTCAACCTGCTCACAGCCATAACCTGTGGACATAGGAACATCACCAATTGTTGCCATAGGAAACTGAATTGTGTATGCAGATGGTAAAACAAGTATCAAGCTCAGCTTTCACGAGTGATCAACATCAACCTCAAAAAGTGAATTGTTGTATGACAATGTTGTATTCATCTCGAACAGAGGACTGTCCATAAAGTGAACCTCAATGGATGGCTCAACTAGTACAGTAGAAACTATTGATATGACAGTATCTTCACACACTTTTTCTAAGGTAGTTGCATGTTTATCCCAAACCCAATCCTGGACCTATTACCAACCACTGAGTTTTCAGATCTATCTTCCAAGATCTGATTTGCAAAATCAGATTTGCTGTAGCATGAATTTGTATCATAAAATTCATATCTACAACCCAAATTTTGGGTGTCAAAACTAGGGAGCTTCTTCGATGGTAGTTGCATATCCATCCTAAACCCAATCCTGGGACCTATTCCCAAACACTGAGTTTCTAGATTTATTTTCCAAGCTCTGATTTGCAAAATTAGATTTTTGTGGCATGAATCTGCCATATCTTTTACACATGGAATGGCTACTATCTCATGAGTAGGCTCAACACTATGACTATTGTCATAAAAATCAGAACTATTTTCAGTGCTCAACACAACTTCTTCGGCGCTATTAATGTCTAGTTTATCCTCAAATTTCACCTTGTTTTTGTTTTGTAATGTAGACCACTTAATAATGGATGTCATATACCATACTAATCTGTCTATGGTTGTCGGGTGTGAAAGCAATTCACTCATCCTTTCTTGACTTTGTCTAAACTTCTCCTATTATTTCCTCATGACATTTGACTGCATCCACAAAATAATCATGCTGTTCAATTGTAACTGCAAACTAATATTCAAACTTGGCCGACAGGATTCCAGGAGAACCCCTCCTAATAAAATAGTATGCAATCACAAATACCATCATGCAAGTGTTGATCACTAACATGCGACCCTCAAAATTGACGTGCAAAAATCTAGGTAGTCTCAAAACTGCATACAACTGAAAATATCCAACATGCAACATGAAGTCCTTGACATACAACTGAATATTTTTTATTAACCCAATAGGATGGCAAGAACCCACAAAAATACCACTATAAAAACCCTGCTGGCTCTAACTCCAAACACCCTGATGATTGATAGATTTCTTCAGATTTCTGCAAAGATATATCTCTTTATTTTGTGCAAAATTTTACAATATATACTCTTCTGAATTTAATGAAAATATAAATAATTACCATGCATGAAATTCAAATTAACTTTAAAAACTAGGCACAAATATCTCTTCTTATTTCAATTGTGGAAATGAATTATATTAAATGAGAAACTAATATCATGAGAAGTTTATTGCAACAAGAAAAAACCTGGAAATCGATTGCAGCTTGAGACATTATCTTAAATTGATTGCAGCTGTCTGAAAATTAATAATGACAGATGTTGATGAAGAAATGAGTCAACAACATTCAAAAAACGCTCAAACATGCCCTCTAACACCCAAACAACACCTTCTAGTGACTCGCATGGCTGTTTTAAACCCTACAGTTGCCTTTATTACTCCACATGCTGGCTGCTATTCATATTATATGATAAATCTCCAACCTCTGCAAAAAAATTGACTTGTACACTTCAACTTCAAACCCTCATATGATTGCAATCCAATTAAATTCTCTTACATTTAAGCCCAATTAATAACCCTGAAATGAATCACCCAATTAGCAAATATTAGTGTGTCTTTCAACACCTCAAATGCTTGAAAACCTCTGAAGAATCTGTTGGTTCCCAAAAATGCAGATTAGAATCCTATGAATCTTGCCAAATCAATGGTGGGATATCCAACCAGTTATGGCCAACTTGACAAGACCGATCAATTCAACTCAAGTCTTTTACACTTCTAGCTCTACAGGCGGGTATACCTAATTTTGAATAAATCACTTAAGTCCGAGATAATTATAACAAATCAATTTGAATATGAATGCAATGAAAGTTTCCCAAATGGCAAGGATTAAACTTTATACTTGGAAATTATGAATTAAGAACAAAAGTAAACTATTATATAAATGTGAGAATGTTTTAAATAAAGAATAATTATTATGGATTATTACAACAGATGAATATATTAATTCTTCAAAGAAAAAATATGAAATAATTGCCAGCGTATGAATTGTGAATCATGAATAATATAAAGACCAGTGCCAAAATTGAAAGGGAAAGCAGAGTCAATATATTAAGTTACTACGTGCAACTTTATAAAGTCCTATGGACCTTAACCATAAACAATTTCATAATCAAGACGCGACAAATCAAATATATAGATGCAATTTTAAACTAGTCTAGAATGCACTTTAACTCCTATGGTTAGGAGACAAATCAGACACAAATTTGGAAACAATTAAATACATCACAATATCTACAATAACCATAATTCTAGTTTTAGGGTGGCCCCCTGCTAGGACAATACCGCCCCCCCACCTGCCCCCCACCCTATTAAAGCCAGTAAGTAAGGTAAGGTGTAAAAATTTTAGACTCTATGGCAAATCATAAATAAACACGCTTACTGGTTATGCTAGAAATGAAAATGCAATAAGTACACTCATTACTGATGATCGATCTACTACAATTCGATTCCACAATAGCATTATAAAAGTTTAGCTCGATGATCCAATATCCACGAGCTTAGTTCAAAATTCTATTTCTTTACCAATAAAAAGATAATGTATTGATAGTGCGTATATAGTATGCAAAAAAAATTAGGAAGTGTATATGAATCTGAATTGTGTTTACTCTTCATTTGTATCACATATTTATAAGCCATGAAAAGGTGCGTAAGTGAATGGATACATCCATTCGAGGAGCTAATCTCTCTCATAATTGGAACTACCTGACAATCTTAAACCTCACATCTTTAGCAACTAAATTATAATCCCAAATGTGCTTCAGGACTTATTATATATATTATAGATATAGTAAGCAAACGTATATCTTAGGAGTGTCCATTTCCTCATGCGACAATAAAAACAGTATTGATGCATCTTATGATATGGAGGTCATGTTCATTCACTGTGAGCGCTGAGAGTGGACACCATTACTGTAAAATTTCACACCCTCTTTGTTCACGAGTGTGGCAATGGTATTGTGCCAGGAAGACACTGTACATTATTCTATGTTCATGGTCTTGATATTAATTCATATGCTTGGTTTGTTTGCATAAAACTCCTTCTCCACTTGGTTCCAAAGTGGTCTTCTCCGCACAGAATCATTCCTTCAAGAGGATTAGACGTGCAATCCAAATTGCAAGAATTCCATAGGGAACACTTCTAAGCGCTTCCTCTTCATTATGTACCTGCAACAAACATACAACATTGTAAGATCTTTTGAATAAATAATGAATTAATAGAAAAACATAAAAAACTTCTCAAGACTGTCTCCGGTTCACCAACAAATCATTGAGTGCTAAGAAACAAGAAGGTATGGTTTCATTATTCCCATGATGTGCAGTCTTGCTTGTCCTCAAATATGATTTCCAAATAATAACAGTAAAGAGACTTGATTGTGCGGTGGGCATTTGCCATCATTAAGCCCGATAATCTAAAAATATTTATTCCCTGACAGAAATGAATGCTGGAAATCGGTCGGATGCATGGGCCTAAGTTTCAGAAAATAAGAAAAGACAGCATGATAACTGTTGCTGACTCTTCATACAATCATCGTATTGCATATTGATTTTGTTTCAAGAACCAGTGATCTTCATAACTCCAACACATAAGAAAAAAAATGACACATAATGATTTGCTTGTCTCTGAATTATGCCATTAGGATACTCTATATGACCTGAGTCCTCTCCATCGTATATCTCTTATACAGAATGTCACCAAGAAAAGAATTCGATATCCTAAGCCAGCTATTGGTCTTGACAAAATCAATTCGTGCTTGACATGTCCAGTATCCATGAGTGTGTGCAAACCAATTTCATCATTCCACTCCTGCGGCATGATACGAGAGTAATCTGAAGAATATCTATTTATACAGCATATGTTCTTGTCATGGAATTATTTTCTTTACTCGATTCATAGCTGTATTCCTCTTCTGCTTGTATTTGTTTTTGATATTAGGCATGAACTTGGAATATTTTCTTAGTATCATGGAGATCAATTTGATATGTTGTAACACAATATTCTCTCTTTATATAATTCTGCCTTTGCTCGATGCCTGAGAATTCCTTTTCTGTGAGCCAAAGACCAACATCTTTCACCATATCAAAGAATCGCTCTTGTAGCTCTTGAGATTCCAACAATCCCAATTTCTTTAATATTAACAAGTGCCAAATTAACAATGATTACAAAAGCCTTTATAACTGATACTGGCTGATGGTCTTCTACCTCCTTGAGCATATCTAGGCACGTGGCTGGCCCAGGAGATGAATGATTAAAAACATTTCTAATAACAACAGGAAATATTGTACTTATTACTGGAATCATTGTTATTAGTTAGACCTTGCCTGCATGCATTCACTTGGTTCAGTATAGCTGTTGTGTCAATTTGTGCAATATTCAGAATGTCTGGATTTCAATCTGAAAAAAATTATACATGCTAAATTAATAGACATTACATCTATCTGAATCGATACAAACCCTTTCCAATCCCCCATTCTATGTGTCAAGAAGCAGGCTGGGAGCTTGTATCTGTGGAACTACAGATCTTTATTATCCTGAGTGACAACTTCCTTTTGTGTGCACAATCAAAACGGGTGGCTTCATTTTACACATGTTCCTCAAACTCTTTCATATATGTAACATACTTCAGTCAAGAAAACATGTGGAATAAATCATTTTATTTGCATCTTCAAACACCAATCAGGCTAATATAATCTCAGTCTCTTTCACAGGCAAAATCTTATCTTTTATACATATAGTTCTATGCTACAAATTCTGCCCGATTATACTATGCTGTTTGAAGTCATTATTACCTTCTCAAGAGGACTTAACATTTATGACAAAAGTCTTTCCATTATGGACATATTCCTTGCAACCATATCACTTGGGATATATCCACTCTCATCCAACTATACCTCATTAAACCTCCCCATCAGAGGATAGTCCACTGACACAATTATTTAAAGCTGTATCTGTACAATCCACATTACAGTTCCTATCGCATTCTCTTCGATGCATAATCCTTTAGGGTAATTAGAGATTACTACATGAAAACCAAGCAGTTTTATCCATAGAATAACACATAGTTTGAATGGTTTAAACTAGCAGCACTACTGAATGAAAATAATGATATGAAGCTTAAAAATAAATCTTAAGGACAAGAAAAAAGATTCACAATTGATTAGATAAAAAATTCATCCTATGAATGAAAAGAAAAAAATAAATGGAGGTCTT
This sequence comes from Cupressus sempervirens, assembly GCA_028749045.1. Classification (NCBI taxonomy): domain Eukaryota; kingdom Viridiplantae; phylum Streptophyta; class Pinopsida; order Cupressales; family Cupressaceae; genus Cupressus; species Cupressus sempervirens. Next base: position 360,771,585 of record CM053784.1, read on the forward strand.
AATCTTGTGAAAAGTTGGGGCTCCACCAGAATCCACCTTCTCCAAAGTGCAAAAAACACTGATGCAGAATGCACCAATTCCCAACTACAAATACCAACCAAGACAAAAACAATGATCACATGAATGCCTTCCATGTTCTTCAAAAGGCTTTTATATATTCTCCATTACGTTCAATCAGGATGCTTCTTGGACAAGTCACTTCAATAACTTATTTCATGGCAATGAGTTGACTTTAATATCTCCTTGGGGTGGGCACCCTATTGATCTAATTAATTATTGCACTTTAACGAAAACTTGACCCCATTAACTTTATAACTTTATTATAAACTCTTTATAACATATTATTAATAAAGTTTATCTTCATTAATAATTAAATCATATGAAGTCAAACTACACAATCTCCTCTAAAAAAGCAGCTATAACTCTAGATATATACTGCCAATGCTAGACATCCAAGTCCCCTGCCAAAAATAGCAAGTATACGAAACTGACTTACTATAAATAGTAAGTCTCTGAATAACAGCACAAGCCAAGGATACCAAATCACAATACTTCCACAAGCCTATTCAAGTGCTCTGCTAAAGATAGAGATCCTGAGTTTCCTAAAATAGACACTGAGTTTTCTAAAATAGATTATAGTAAGTGTGCCAAATTGAACCAAATAGGAGAGTAATCCAAAACTCTCCTATCGTCTAAAATGGGAACAGACCTTCGATTCTGCAAACTGAGACCCCCTAATCATTTGACTTAGCCTATGAAGCTGACTAATAGGCTAATCCTGTAAAGTTTACTTACAGATTTCCTTTTCGCTGCTGAATTATGTATATTCCCTGCAGGTACAATCAAGGCCAATGAAGTATACAAGTGTTGCACAATATAGATAAAGCTCAATGCAAATGATGATAAATATTTATTCAAGATCGGCACCTATATTGCCTTTGATCTGCACACATTAATCAATTTCTATGTTGCAATATCAGGCGGCATATACTATATATATGATTTTGGACGGGTACATGGGTGAATGGGCATGTCTCCAAATGGATACATGCCCATTCACTGATGTACCAGTTCGATGGAATGGTCACACCCGATGATTAGTCATAAAAAGAACTAATGCCATTAAGACTTTAACTAAGTCTTTTGCAATAGATAACAATCAATATGAATACGATTGTTTACTGAATTCAAATCTGTGATATTACTTCAATAATATTATGCATCAGCAGTTCTGAATGCTGCGATCTCTATTAAGAATATTCAGACTATATTCATGTACATATACATATTGGTATTCTACATATCAACATGTATATATACATGAGTATGGTCTCATGTCATCAGTGAAATTTTTTGAACCAAAGCTATTTGTCTCAAAACTCCCTCTTAGCTAGGGAAGACAAAGTGCGTATGAATTTTCGCATTATAAGAAGTAATATCCTCAACATATATATATATCAAGTCTCATGATATTCTTTTTATTTATGGTGAGTATAAAGATATCAAGTCACATGATATGCACCATACCAATTCATGGTACATCCCTCTTAGCTAGGGAAGACAAAGTGCGTATGAATTTTCTCATTATAAGAAGTAATATCCTCAACATATATATATATATATATCAAGTCTCATGATATTCTTTTTATTTATGGTGAGTATAAAGATATCAAGTCACATGATATGCACCATACCAATTCATGGTACATCCATAGATATTAAGTCACATAATATCCACCATGAATTTGAAAATATTGATCTTCAACAGATATCAAGTCACATGATATCCATCAACATGCTCTTTTAACTAACATGATCTTTCCTTAAATATCAAGTCGCATGATATTCATCATGATAGTAATCTAATAATAATAAAGTCGTCACCTTATATTATTAGAATCAATATTTCATTATAAAAGATTATCTCCTTAAATAATGAACATAGGGTAGGCCCATGAGTCATAGAGTCACACATATGACAAAAGAGTTTACACTTTAAACATCTTTATTTCATTAATATAAATTTTACAAAGTTCAGACTCAATCTCATAAACTTACATTTCAATCAAGCCAAGTTTCTTTTTGAAATGATCAACTTTCACTTTAGGGAGAGCCTTGGTGAGAATGTCAGTAGTTTGATCACTTGGCTTAATATATTCTAATTGAATACCTCTTCTTTCCACCATGTCTATCACGTAGAGGTAAGGAATCTCTATATGCCTAGATCTATAATCAAATACCGGATTCACAGATAACTTGATAAACCTTTGATTATCACAATGAATCATAGTAGGTTTCAAAGGTTCACCAAACAACTTTGAAAGCAACTTCCGAAGCCACATTGCATCTCGAGCTCCTATAGCTGTTGCAATATACTTTGCCTCAGTAGAACTTCGAGCAACAGAAGCTTGCTTTCTACATATCCAGGAGATCATAGCTGATCCTAAACTAAAGCAGCATCCTGATGTGCTTTTTCGGTCTTTTACACTTCCGGCCCAATCAGAATTTGGTATATCAATGTAATTCCAAATTGGTATTCTCATATTGAAGTTCATACCCAATAGTACCTTGAAGATACTTCAATATATGCTTCAAAGCAACAAGATGAACCTCATAAGGTTCACATGAACTGACTTATTGCATTCACTGCATAGCAAATATTAGTCGAGTATTTACAAGATACATCAAGGACCTAATTATTTGTCTGTATAAGGTGGCATCAACTAGTTTGGATTCAGCACTTGCTTCCTTTAGCTTGTGAAGACTCGTTTCCAAAGGTGTAAACATGGGTCGACAATCCCACATTCCAAATATTTTCAAAATATCAATAGTGTACTTCTTTTGATGTAGAAAAATATTACCAGACTTCTAATGTACTTCCAAAACAAGAAAGTAATGGAGAATTCCTAAATCCTTCATTTTGAATTTAGAAGCAAAATCATTCATACATTGATTAAAAAGGTGTTCTTCCCATGTAATCAAAAGATCATCAACATAAAGAATTGGAAGTAACATATCACCTTTAGTTACTTTGAAGTAGAGATTTGGATCAGCCACATTCTTGGTGAATCCAAGACTTAAAAGGTATTTGTCAGTCCTTTCATACCAGGCTCGAGGAGCCTGTTTGAGTCCATATAGAGTCTTCTTCAATTTACACACATAAGAAGCAGCATCATTGTTTACCGTACTGGTAAAGAAATCAACGCATACAGACAATGAAACAGAATAGCAAAATTATATTCTTATTCGCATACGCCAGACATTACATACAGGGCATATCATATCACAAGATGCATTACAATGATCCCAGACGAGATATAAATACTACCATCGAACCTTCCCGAAGGAGTCCGTCGGCCACAAATATTCTATCCGCTACAAACTATTTACCGACGACGTCGGCTACAGAATACAGAAACACCGCCGGACATCACCCCGTCGGCTACAGAATACAGAAACACCGCCGGACATTACCCCGTCGGCTACAGAATACAAAACACCGACGACCATCATTTTGTCGGCTACAGAAACACCACCGGAACCATCCAGTCGGCTGACAATCATGAGTTACAAATTCTTCTGGCTATTCCAAGTATACTTCTTCCTCTATCTTTTCATTAAAAAAAGCAGTTTTAACATCCATTTGATGGATTTTCCAACCTTTGGTTGTCGCAATGGCTATTACAGCTCTAACAAAAGTGTACCCAGCAACTGGTGCAAATGTATCTTCAAAATCAATTCCTTCCTTTTGAGAAAAAACTCTAGCCACAAAACGAGCTTTATGTTTTTCAATGCTGCCATATGCCGCATACTTAACTTTCAAGAGCCATTTTGAAGACACAACAGATTTTTCTTTAGGTCTTGGAACTATGCCCCAAACATCATTTTTTAGTATAGACTCATATTCTTCCACCATGGTGTCCTTCCAAGCTTGATGTTTAAGTTCTTCAAAAGTGCTAGAAGGTTCAGGATTCAAGCTCTCACATACGAAAGCATTATATGTCAATTTTCTAGGACTCTTGCTTTCTCAAAAGGATCCTGAAGGGGCTGCAAATCCATCTCCTTCCTGTATGATTTTCCTTGCCCAAAGTGGCCTCTCTTCTTGAGTCTCTGGAAGGATTTCAGTTTCAGTTGTGGTCTCTTCAAGAAACTCCCTCTTAAGCTTGGGAGCAGGAGTCTCTTTTGGAGATACGTCAAATGTATCTAGTTCATTAGTGATTTTGGCTCTTCTGAAAGCAATGTCTTCCTCAAAGATGACATCTCAACTTAGTTCTATTTGTTTCTGTCCAGGAATGTAGACTCTGCATCCTTTTACTGTTTCACTAAAACCAATGAGAATACCCTTTCTTCTAGAAGGTTCTAAATTAGTTCGTTTCTCCTTAGGTACATGAACATATATAGGACATCCAAATATCCTTAGGTGACTGATGTCAAGTTTCTTTCCAGAAAATGCTTCCTCAAGAGTCGTATTGTCCAAATGTGAGTGAGGAACTCTATTATGAACATAGACTGTTGTGCTAGATGCTTCAGCCCAGAAAAACATACTCAAGTTTTGATCAAAAATCATGGCCCGAGCAGCTTCTTCAATAGTTTTGTTCTTCCTTTGAGCAACCCCATTTTGCTTACGATTGTAAAGGACTATAAACTCCCTCTTAATCCGAGTGAGTTTGCAGAACTCTTTAAATATTTCAGAAGTATACTCTGTCCCATTATCTGTTCTCAAAATTTTAATGTTCTTATTGGAGGAGTTCTTAGTGATAGATTTGAATTCTTTAAATTTAGAGAGAATCTCTTCAAATTCTTTGCATTTAAAGAAGTATATCCATGTCTTCCTCGAAAAATCATCAATAAATATCAAATAGTACAAGAATCCTCCTAAAGATGGTATAGACATGGGCCCACATAGATCAAAATGTACTAGTTCCAACACTTCTCTAGTTTTCCTCAAACTATGGGAAAATGGCTTTTTAGTGTTTTTCCCTAAGGCACAACCTTTACATGATTCATTGTGAATATGTTTTAACATGGGCATTCCAATTACTATCTTCTCCATTGATGTTAGGGCATGGAAGTTGTTGTGACCTAGTCTTTTGTGCCATATTTCATTTGAATCACACATCTCATGTATAAGTGCAAGGTTTGTCTTAGCACATAGCTCATTTAAGAGTCCTTGTCGTACTCCTATTGTTAGAGCCCTTTTAATAGTTGAATTTTTAGGCCATGCTAGTACTTTCCCTTCCATGAAAGCAATTTTATAACCATAATCTTTAAGAGCAGATATAGATATTAAATTCCTCTTAATACCTGGTACATAGAGAACTCCAAAAAGTTGACTAGAATTTCCAAATTTCAATTTTATGGTGCGGGTCCCAATTCCTTTTACCGAGTGTGCAAGGTCATCACCAATTGTAACTTCTTCATCTATTTCTATTTTCATGCTTTCTAGGTTATCTTGATATTCAGTGATGTGTTTGGAAGACCCGTTGTCAACTATCCATGTATTCCTTTTAGTTGATATTTGGCTGGATAATGCAAAATAGAATGTATATTTCTCATGTTCATTTCCTTCATTTGACTTCTCAAATTTTGCAAAAGATGCTTGAGGTTTAGATATATCAGGACAATTTATTGCATAGTATCCATATAGATCACATATGAAGCATTTGATTTTGGACAAATCTTTCTTCGATTCAGATTGTCCTTTTCCATGAAAATTTCTTTTCCTTTTGTTGTTTTTCTTCTTTCCTTTCTTATGAGCATTTGTATTAAGAACTTGAACATCTTCATCTAGGGTTTTGTGTTTTCCCTTAATCATTAATCCCGATTCTTCTTGAAGACAATCTGATCTTAAACAATCCATTTTAGGGATTTTAGACCTAGCATTTATGCCTTGTACAAAGGATTCCCATGAGTTTGAACGTCCCCCTAATGCTATTAAGGATACTCTTGATTTTCAATCTCATAACCAAGTGCAGATAATTGATCTCTTAAGTCCGTGATTCTCATAAAGAAAGCATTTATAGTTTCTCCTTTATTCATGCTTATACTATTCATCTGCTTTTTAAGAGCAAGTTTTCTGCTTTTTAAGAGCAAGTTTTATTGCATTTTCAAGAGCTCAAAACATATGATAAGTTGTGGTATGTTTTGCTACAATAGGTACAATGTGGTCTCAAACAATATCTACAATTATCTTCATTGCCTTTTCACTTTTCTCAATCCATTTTGATTTTTCAGGATCATCTTTAGCTTCCTCTTTGTCCTCTTTTATAAATGATTCGAATTTGTTTTCTTTTAACAACATCATTACTCGAAGTTTCCAGGATTCAAAGTCATCAGCACTTCCAAGGTGATGTTCGAATCTCATTGTGTTTGTGATTTTGTAGGGAGAGAGGATTGTTTGTCTTAAAGTAAAAATCTGATTCAATAAACTTAGTGTGATCTTTCCTGAACCTGGCTCTAATACCATGTAAAGTTTACTTACAAATGTCCTTTCCACTGCTGAATTATGTATATTCCCTGCAGGTACAATCAATGCCAATGAAGTATACAAGTGCAGCACAGTATGTATAAAACTCAATGCAAATGATGATAAATATTTATTCAAGATCGGCATCTGTATTGTCTTCGATCTACACACGTTAATCAATTTCTATGTTGCAATATCGAGTGGCATATACTATATATATGATTTTGGACAGGTACATGGGTGAATGGGCATGTCTCCAAATGGAGACATGTCCATTCACCGATGTACCTATTCAGTGGAATGGTCACACCCTATGATTAGTCATAACAAGAACTAATGTCATTAGGGCTTTAACTCAGTCTTTTGCAATCGATAACAATCAGTATAAATACGATTGTTTACTAAATTCAAATCTGAGATATTACTTCAATAATATTATGCATCGAAAGTTATGAATGCTGCAATCTCCATTAAGGATATTGAAACTATATTCATGTACATATACATATCGGTATTCTGCATGTCGACATGTACATATACATGAGTATGGTCTTATGTGATCAGTGCAATTTTCTGAATTAAAAGCTATTTGTCTCAACAAATCCGAACTACCAACCATGGTGAGCTTAAAGGAGGACATTCTAGTTAGTTTAGGCCTAAATGCAAGCATCTAACTTCAATTGTAGATATTCATTTGGATTGAACCATCATTGGATATCTAAGTGAATGTTGATAATATGAAAATCATTCTTGCTTCCTTAGAAGTGAGCAACGTCCTATGCAATGTCAACATGACAGGGCAAGGATTGGTTAAAGGTCTTATCTCACCATTAATAGTCTCTTACAATATTAGAGCTAGATTAGATGCCTAAACCCTTTGTCCATTTGCAATTTGTTTGTCAGAAGTAGTTGAAGATCTCCAATTGCTAAATCATTCCACATTTACAAGGTTGATATTCCATTCAATGAACAGCATAAGTCTCATTATAATACCAAAATATCACATCATTACAACTGAGTGAGAGTCCACAACTAGAAGGAACCTTGGGATTGTCTCATTTGATCATACAATTCATACATATTGTATAGTATAAAAGCTTCCTTGTTCAAGAGAGAGTTGGAGATTTGGTGTTTCTTTTGGATAACTGAGTATTCAATATGACAAGTTGAAGTGGTCATAAAACTCCCGTCAACATGAGAAGCATCGCCAGTCCTCCAACACAATTCTCAAAAAAGTATTGGTAACATTTTCAAAACAGTAGACTTTGTGCAGGAAATGATAGTGGGCAACAAGGGACAACTAGCAATCCCCTATACACCCAACCAATATTAAAAACAATTTGAAAACATGGAAAAAAAGAGGATTGCGGGCACCCATAAAGACCTCAATGCCCCTTCACACCAAACATAAACCTAAAGTAGCACGACTCACAACTACACTCAAAAGGAAAATTCATTTTTCCGTTTTCCACACTGCAAGGAGAAAAGACAACAGTTGTGTGAAGAAATGAGATCCAATAGTCAGAAGAAGGTCAAAGTGTATCAAAACTAAATCATTTAAGGTAAATTTATGACCCATTGTTTATTTACACAAGTTCTTATTACACATTTTTTAATCTTTTTGAAGTTTCATTTGTAGAGTATTTAAAAAATTAAAAATTGGGTGAATGAAGTAAGCTCTTCCATGGATGGAAGAGACAAACAATCAACCTCTATTGGCAGTGTTATTGTAGCTCTCCCTTCTAGAATCAACTCTAATTAGCACTCTTGGCCACTCTTGATTGGGTTATCTCTTATCCTCTTTCGGTGTGGTATTGTTTGCTTGTGTTGCTTAGGTCTAGGGTGTTTTTACATTTTTTTCTTAACATTGTTTTTACTTTTCCCCTTCTAAATTCATTACTATTTTGAGCCTACCACCAAGGTCCAGTACTATGATTTACGTCCTAGGAGTTATTGTTGAAGCGTGAGAAGTTATGAACTAAAAGTAAACACACAAGATTTAGGAAAGATAGTAACAATGACATGAAAGTTGTTGACAACATCAAAAGAGAGGAAATGCCTTTGGAAGTTGGATTCAGAGAGTTGAAAAAAGCAGATGGAGGATTTTGTTGATACCAAAGGAGAAGATGGTAAGTTTCTCATGCAAAAACTCTTATGTAATGTGCCCAATTTTTTGCCCTTCCTTTGTTACAAACATATGAGCAGAGGTTGGCTTGTTATGTGGTTCTCATAGGCTGGTAGAGTGTGGAGGGAACTAGTGCAGGGGCTTAGAGAGATATGCAGGGGCTTTTCAAGCAATTTTAGGTACCTAATCATAGTCTCCTAAAATTTAGGAGTGATCCCTATTTTCTAGGGATTGAGTGGGAGTTATCTCGGAGGCATCCAAATGTCTCTAGGATTGTTTTGGTGACTTTAAGTGGCTTTCCTCTCTTTTAGGTGGCACTCCTATTTTTAATGAGGAACTCCCAGTTCAGTAGCAGTGGCTCCAGAGGTACATACAATGGAGGAGATTCACAGGGTCACAATTTTGGGTTGACAAAATCATTTCTCGTCATTTGTTGAGCACCCCTAGATTTTAGGGGAGAATTATCAGTTGGTATAAGATGCCCAGGCATCACCCATATGCACGTATTTGTCAGTAGTTGCTTGTTTTTAATAATATTATAATAAGACTATAATATTATGTTGAAAGGTTACTTTTTCAAAAATAATGATGTACCCCACCTAATAGGCCCAATGTTTTAGAAGGGGGCCATTTTAATAATGAGAAATTGACCTTCTTGTAAAAGGCTTATTTTAAGAAAAAACTGAAACAGACTTTTTTTTAATTTTGGTGTGCAACCTTGAAAACGAACTGGGGGTTTGAGAAGAGCATAGAGAAACCTTGGAGACTGATTCATTCTTATTCTTGCATCCAATTTTCTGAAAAATCATTGTACCAATAGCATTTAGACTCTTTCCAAGTTTTGGGCAGCAAATGTCTCCAAAACAGTGATAACTTTAAGGAACCCCCCCTCCCAAAATTTATAAAATTGTGGCGAATCACATGTTATTTGGGTGAAAAAAAATTAATAGTGTTGGCGAATTATGCGTCAATCGATGGATATTTGGTGGCGAAATTTTTAATAGTTTAGACAATTTTTATAAAATAATGGCGATTATAATTTTTGCTTTTAATAAAATTATTAATATTGATGGCGAATTATGTTTTGAAATGTAATTATGTTAAATGTATTATTTGAGAACTCGGACTGTCTAATGATCCAAGATCAATGACTGAGGTTTAATTTTGGCCAACATTTCTCGAAGGAAGAAGAATTGTCGAGGTAGTCACCGAAATGTTGACACGTATCAAGGTAAGTTGTCTGTGGAGTACAGTGTCACTCATAAAAAAAAATTCACATAGGAAAATGGGAATTTGGCAAATGATGATCGTCAAAAGAGACACTCAATTAATTCTATGGCGAATAAGAGTAAACATTAAATAGAAATATGGGCGAAGAACCTGACTACCAAACTGAAATTACATAATAATAGTGGCGAACGTTCCGACCACTATATGAGTATTTTATAAAAACTGGGCGAACCGGTCAACTAGTATACGGTGTTTTTTTAGCCAATTTCTATAGCCCAATCGGGACATATTAGCCAATTGGCAAATAATAGCCACTAAAAAAATCCCTGCTCCAAAAACAGAAACTCTTGGCAAATATCAGATAGTTGGATGTCGCCCCAGTTACTAGGGTTCAGTTGAATCACACAACATAGAAAATCAATTATCAGGGATTCGAATTCAGGGTATCTTGACTGATTTCAATCACCACAGGGCAGATTTATTGTGTTTCTCAGTCACAGAAGCAAGATATTCACATATAATGCAGATCTGGGGTATTGTAATTGGCGCGAGTCTTGCTTGGAGGATTATATGCTAGCCATACATCTCCAGAACTGGCTTCTTTCAGCTGAGTGGTGGTCAATACATCAGAATAATACGTTGAATTGCATCAAGGGGGCAGAAATTGATTTCAAATAGCAGATCAGGTACGTAAATAGAAGTTGTAGACATGCAATTGTCATTTTCGCATAACCCAGCTACAGATTAATTGCACAAAAAATTCACTGAATAGAAACTGTAACTGATTTATAAAAATCAATACTCTGGACCAATTAACAGAAAATAATAGCAGAAGCAGATGCAAAAACAATAACACAAGTCAATCTCAAAAAGACAATAACACGGATATACCCACAAAACCCCAATGTGGGGAAAAACCTACAAATGCTGGATCTTCTATTCAGCCTAACATCAAACTTATTCTTCACAATATAATACAAGTTTGCTTCAGCAATGTTACATAATATAAAGCCCAGCTATTTTACTTAGTGCAAGAAAAGAATCTTTCCTTGCATGCTTTGGCTTTAAATCATACAAAAAATTACCCTAATTTTATGCAACTTCATAAACATAGAAAAAATCTATTAAAGAATAAAAAACAAAGTTGTTGCTAAAGATCCAGCTCAAGTTTTAAAGCAACTCCACTCCACCTTCCAAGCTAAACAAAAAATTAACACTACCTCTTAGCGAGGAAGGTGTTCTACACAATACCCAGCTAATTCCTAAAGGTTACAAACTTATTCTTCACCAAAGCCTTGTTAGGCTATTTGTTATCTATTTGTTCGTAAGTATGTACTTGAGTTTCACTATCCCCTTCTCCACACAATCTCTGATGAAGAAAACCTACAACTGCACCAACACGTATTGGTTCAAACTATAACCTAAACAAGCGGCCATACTTGACACCAAACACTTTTGTAACTTTGGAATCCTTGGGGCGAATATAGACTTTTCTCCTTTCAAAGGTTACGATCTAACACTTGTCTCCCAAAGTAAAACCCGAGATTAAAATACTTGTCATGCCACAAACACACAACACATCCTACACCAACAAGGGCTTGTCTGACTCCCTCTGAAACATAACAGTGCCAACACCAATTGCATAGTACTTGGCATTGTACCCGAGCTCAATAGAAATCCATTTTCTCCTCCAACTTGGTGAAACAATCTCCAACTCCCATCATGTAGCAAGAAACCCCACTGTCAATCTATCAAACCTTGTTGGCAACTGAACTTGAGATGCAGGCTCTGATTCCAAGTTTTTTATGCTTCCGCTATTATTTGTTGTTAATTAATCTAGAGAATTGATTGTTGTAAGTCAAATAGAGTTTATATTATGTGAACATGTTGTGCAATTAACCTATAGCTGGGTTTAGAGAGATTGACATGGTATCTGAGATCTAAACTCTGACTAAAAAGTCAAAAAAATTGTGACGCAAATTACAGAAAACAAAAATCTATTTTTTTTGTCTCGAACTCTTTTTGTGGCTATGGCCACTAGTGTTTGAGATGACGATAGAAAAGCACGAGGTGTGTAAGGGTTGTGCTCTTGGGAAATGTGCCAAGACTAATTTTCCAAGTAACAATAGTAGATCTAGAAGGATTTTGGATTGTGTCCACTCATGTGTGTGTGTCAACAGGATACTTGAATGGGTATGAGTTTGAGATGAAAGACTTGGGATTGATGCACCAGTTTCTATAGATAAATTTGTGGCAGAAAAAGGAAGAGGTCTTCCTTGGACAACAGAAATAATTGATATCTTGAAGCAATTCAGGATGCAGAACTATATGCCCATGTTGACACCACTTATGACTAACTGTAACAATATTGATGCTTCCAAATCAAAGGCAATGGAACAGGATTTATATACATAGTTCATAGGCTCTCTAAGTATATGGCCAATACTAGGCCAACATCTGTTTTGCAATGAGCTCTCTACGTTAGTTTATGGTGGAACCTAAATGTATGCACTAGATAGTTGCAAAGCAGTTTTGAGATACCTCTGAGCTACGATTGGTTATGGGCTGAAGTGTAATGTCCCTTCAAGAATATCATTATGAAAATAAAGTTAACATATGTTATATTAATTATTCTATACTAGTTCCTATTTTAATGAATTAACATAAAATAATTGATTATATCTGAAACTATTTCATAGAAATTATTAATTATTGTTAAATAAGCAAATAAGTGGTTTACAGGATTCAGTTGCACACAGGAACAGTGAAATTGTTCCTTTAAAGCACCAAATTAAGAATTGGAGAAGCACCGAAGATGGAATAAGATATCAAATTCTGAAGAATTCTTCAAAGAATTGGAAGTCACTATCCTTTCGTCAGGGCCTAAGGGACTGACCTAGTGGAAAAGTATTGAACGGAAAAGCTTAGCGGAAGAACAAATTATATCAGGGAAACAAACCAAATTATATTCCTGTCTTATACATGGCAAGGTGTACGAGACAGACTGCATCTGTGGAACCGATCTGGATAATTTGTTTTACTTGCAACAGGTGCCATCAAATTTTATAATATATATGACGGTGAAATTGTAGAATACAGTCCAATTGTTGCGGGGATATCATTGATTTCTGAAGATGGCGTCAAGGAACAAAGTGGTCAAGTAATAAAATGACAGGAAGTCTGCCGCAATAAGATTTATTTCGTGCATACAGAAATATTGCCTACAATGAACCAGACGTAACTAAATCTTGCCACGAAGTGATTGGTTGTGATACTAAAAAAACTCCTTGCCACCAGTTGGAGAATTGGAGGTGTCGTCTCTAACAGGAAACCAGTCAAGCAATCAATTAATACTTCAGATGCTCTATATACCTATTAATTCCCGCAATTATCTATATTAAGATATTGCATTCACGTGTTCAATTTCGCTGCATATACATTCCTCGTCTGTCTGAAATTATTTAAATGAAGAATTCAAATAATGTTCTCCTATATGCAAATAATTGACTAATTCAGAACTGTAAAGTATTCAGCATTCAGAATTTAAAGTGCTCTGTTTAATTCAGAATATTAATTTCAGTTGTAACATTTCAAATATCTACTTGGGATTTTACATGAAGTATATTCAGCAGGATGGAGTCAAGCTTGAGGAGTTCACTGGTGCAGATTGGGCAACCTGTACAGCTGACAGGAAAAGCACCTCAGGATGCAGTTTCAATTTGGGATCAGGAGTTCTCTCTTAGTACTGCAGGAAACAGAAGTCAGTTGCATAGAGTTTTGCAGAGGCTATTGAGTATATAGTGTTGAGATTCACCCAGAAATAAAGATAAACAACAATTAGGAAGAACAAAATAGATACAAAGACGCACAAGATTGTCGTGGGAAAACCCTTCAAGATGAAGGGGAAAACCCAGCCACACAATCAAAATTATCACTTTTATTGATCAAAAATGTTCAATGTGCAATGCTTTTCACTTGATGTGATATATATAAAAAATAAAGAGACTCTTCACATTACAACCCTACCAATATCATCTACTAGATCACAACTCCCTGCACACCCTACCAATCTGCCATGAGTACGAAGTCCATCTGTGCAACAAAAACTAGTACTCCCAAAAGCATCTGTACCATAACTTAGAAATCTATCCTCGACAAAACCGTCACGGACATGGTGACTTTGCAAGTAGCCTCCTACTAACTCGCAACTACTAACCCCATCAACTGCAGATGGTGCAAACCCACCCCATAAAGGATGGTATGAACCTGGTGCAAACCCACACTTCCGTGAAACCAAATCATCTACCTATGGATCAAAAGAGAAACAATGAGCACTCCTCATTGTGTAATTACGGTAAAATGCTCCAATCTTTATTAGAGGCTCGTCACTACCAGAATGGAAATCAAGAGATGGTCTCAAACTCTAACTCCTAACAACTGGTTGAGCAGGATCCTCAGTAACCCTCTCAACAAACCCAACCACAAAATCTATGGAAAAGCATTGTAGCCAAAGGCTCTACAATCTTTCCCACCAAACATTAAGGACCATAAGAACCCCAGATGAGAGTACCCTCAAAAGCTTTATATGGCCCCTCCTGCAATTCGGGACTCTCAAGAAGATACTCCATGAATGATTTGTGCAGTAGAAATTATATGAAGAATCATGTTGCTCCCCTACAATCCACAATTGATCCCTCTTAAATCAAGGCACTATTGTTTATCACTATCAGCTGTATTAGACAAAGTAATAGATTTGCCTCTGGCAGAAGGAAACAAATCCTCATGAGAGCTTATCTCCAAATCGGATAATACACTATCCAAGTCCTTTGAAGAAGCAAAGAGTAGTAACAGGAACTAGCACAAAACCCTCTAAAATCCACTACTGTATCACAATGGCTATTAAAAATCTACCCTAGATAACCTGTTAATGGACTAACCTCTGGAGAACTTGATACAACAAGAAGCTCTTTGTAATCCTCTACTAATGTGCTTATCTCATTTGTAGCTACTGTACTCATCTCAAGGATGGATGTAATTGCATCTATATAACATCCATCATCCTTATCCATGGAAGCCATCTCACCACCAACCACTACTATATGTCGTTGAACTAGATCACGGGCTGGTGTAAATTGTACATGCTCCAACTCTATGGTAACCTCATCTAACTGTAATTGTGACTCCTAGGGCTAACTAAATAAATTGGAAGGAGTCCACAACCACCTCAAGCTCATGGGTGAGCTCGTCAACCTCCTTTCCCCTCAAGGCATCATAACATATTGGGTCTCTCTCATGTAGGATATCCTGATCTGCCAACAACTGCAAATAATTATGTCTCGTAATCATGAAAACCTCTCAAACAAAATGAAACTCCTCAAGGGAAAGACTACCATCATAGTGCTCATCTGTCACAGGAGTGCTCCAACCATAGATAGCCAACATCTATCGAGAAACATCAAAGCACTCTAAAGTTGTGAAAATCATGCAATCCCTAACCTTTACTTGCCCAATTAAATGTTAAGGGACCTATAACCGTTGACTTTTGTACATATCTAACCCAAACTCGGTACTGCGATAGGAAATCGTATCTGCACTGCTCAGCACACAATCACTACATCATGTGTGCTATCATCCACGTACACATCAATAACCAAGGTACTGCTACTGGGTGCTTTTGGTAACATCATCTGAAGAAGTGGAAACCCTTGTTGTATCAAACTCCTTGCATGTCTTTGCTTCCCCTCATCAATAAATCCATGTAAACCACAAGCCTGGGACCTATCAGCATCCAGTAACCTTTCTGAGTCATCACCTAGCATCCAATATGATATACAGACTCAATATAGCATGAATCATCATCGCGTGAAACATCACAAGTCCCCACATCACTAGTATCAACACCGCCCAACAAAAATCCCTTTGTTATCATCTGTCACTGCATACATGACTCAATGTCACCATGTGAATCTACAACACTAGGGCATAAAGCTTTATTACCTGACTCCTTCATAACACTCAAATCATGAATGCTATAGCTGGGTAGCTCCATGCCCTCATCCATCCTACCTAAGAAAACTGTTGTCTCCTGCACTGACTAACACTATGACAATTGCCATAAAAAATCAAAACTGCCAGTGCTCATACCCTCCACGTAGTCTTCAAAAACAACAATCTCATCAAGAGAGTCTAAACTAATAGTGTAACAATTGCATCTTCTACACTCACACTATCTGTAGCATCATCAACATTCTCACATAAGGGACTACTATCCTGAAAATAAGACCCTGTATTACCCATATCCCCACTACTACTAACTAAAGTAAGACTACCATCAAAGGTAGTTAGCATTTCCTCAATATTGACCCCAAGCATTAACTCTAGAATCCTCAAACTGTAACTCAATGTTGTTGTCCTCTAATGAAACAAACACATTTGCAAGTCCCTATGTAGAATCTCCAACATCAAAACTGCCGAGAGGACTAGTGGTTGCCCCACTATGCACAAGATCATCTTCACCATAATCACCAGCTGCTAAAAACTCATGGTGAAGACTACTATATGTCTCACCTATGAAAAACTCTAGTTTATCTTCCTCCACTCTCGGTGAAGACCTCTAAAAATCGAAACCATATACCTAGTTGCTCTATCAATTGTCGCTAGTTCTAAAAGTCTTGCTTCCATCCTTTTCTAACTTTGTCTGAGCTTATTCATACTTTCCATCAGGGCATTTGTTTGCTTCCTGAGATTCTTCCTGCTACTCAACTGGTTTCCATATTTCCTAGATTTGTTGTACTTGTCCATAACTGAAATAAGTGCAAGAATGTTGGTCGCTCAAATATCAACAACACAACCAAGATATAAAAAAATTTACCCTACCATACAAGATGGTAGGAAACCACTCTAATACCTATGAGAACCATATATGTTTGCCAAAGGTCTGAAACAAGAAGTATATTATTTCCATGAAAACCTTGCATTGTCAGAGCTTCTATGATAAGTGTTTGACAAAATGTCAAACCACTAGAATTGAAGTTGGAACCGGTTGGGGTTCTTTACTAAGATACCAGTGCATCCAGTCGGATGCTGGTTCTAGTGCTTTCAAATGCATGTATGCATTCTGATGTTGCATCGGTGCTCATAGGAAGCTCGTCCAACACTTGCAAATGTGCGCAGGATGCACTCGAGAGCATCTAGAGAAAATAAAGACAGCATTTGGGCGCATCTGGACAACATCCAAACTTTTTATATTATTACTATTATTTCAATTTGAACTATCAATGGTGAAGTATCATGCTATGGAATGGTTTATTTTTGTATTTTTTTGCATTTCTTTGCATACATAAATTATAGTATACATATTTATATATATATATGGATGCACCCAAACACATCAAAAGTCCTAAAAAAACAAATCGTGCATCCGCACATCATAACCAGCATCGGTAACTTAGGTTCTTTACAGAGAACTACACGATTCAAGTTTCATCAAGGAATGTAACTTATAATTAATTAACTTGATCATGATAAACTAAATTAATTGTTTGCATTTAGTTAACAACTTAACTGAGGGGAATTTTTAGGATAACTAAATAATTTTTTATATGTATTTTATTCTTATAGAACAGCCATATGAAAGAAAACTTAAATAAATGTGGGATTTATTTAATTAATAATGAACTTTGGAGGAGAAAATTCATGAATGGTGAAATAATAATTAATAATTTGAATTTATTTAATAAATGATTGCGATCACTAATTAAATAATTGTCCTCATATTATTGATGCTAGGAGGGATGAAAGAAAGTGCAGGAAAGTGTGAATGAATTTTAATGCCTACATTTTGTCCCTCATTGAGACAAGATTGTCACTAGACGAAGCAATATTGTTCCAAATAAGAATAAAATATAGTGGCTTTGAAAGATATTGGACAAGTGGCAAAATGTTCCAAATGTTGAAGATGAGCGATGATGAGAGATATAAACTGAGCCCCACGAGAAGATAGAGCAGAGTTGTGCTCTTCAAATAGATGAGGGAGTTGAAAACAAACAGAGAAGAGGATATGAAAGGATAGATTAGGACAAGAAGATGGCTAGATAGATAGAAGAGAGATAATTATGCACCATGGTATGAAGACCAAGGAGACGAGTGACGACTGTGTAAACAACTAAACCAAAAGAAAAGGTAGCAAGCAATAACTTTTTACATGGTACCATCATATTGAAGAGACATGATGTCATTCTCACAATACATTACCAATAACATGACAAATGCAAGAAAATCAAAAATAAACAAACAAACCTGTAATAGAATGCTGTAAACCCAAAAAAAAAAAATCCTAATAAGAGATATGTACATAAATATATATTATTAATAAATCATAATCAAAAGCATTTTCTTTATATAATGAGATCCTAATAAGAGACATGTACATATATATTATAATGAATTATAATTAAAAGCAATTTGTTTTATTATAACTAATACCTATAATAAATAAATAGGGAAATCATAAATTAAAGTTATTCTGCCAATTACTTAACGTAATTATGAATTCCATATATTATTGGCCGAGACTTATTATGACCATAATAACAATTCATATAATTATCAAACTATAACACTAATCGATATTAATCAACCGACGCATGCCAAAGGGTGTAAACATTTATCAACGCAATGGTGTGCATATATAAAGGTAATCGATGCCTATCGACGAGCAGAAAACGGAAAGTGAGAAGATTCAACGTAGATAGCAGGGAGAGAACAAGGGTAAGTATAAGTCAACAAATGTAAAAGGATTATATCGACAGGCATCAGAACTCATCACCAAATGAAGGTAGCCATCTGTAGTTACCTCTATCACTATGGAAGAGAGAGAAGGCATCAAACCAGAGACATCCAGTGGGGAAGATACACCAAGCAATACAAACACCATTAACATGGATGGGAATAGTGAAAAGCACTAGTTGTGACGAGATAAGTGAGTACGTCACCTAGATCACAGACATGGAAGGAATTATGACCATCCCTTATTGGGAGTGAAGAGTCGGATATCGGTAGGAAGAATTACTAAGCTCCAATCAGTATCTCACGCTACACCATATTACAGAGCAGGAAGAATCAACCATTTCTAAAGGAAGCCATCCGCAGTCAGTTGGTAAAGTGATCAGTCAATATCACCAGTGGGAAAGAAGGAATCCTAACTACGCAACTATAGTGGATAACAACATACCAATTAATCCTAAACTCTCATCTGAATATATCGATGGTATTGGTGAAATACCCATAAGAACATTTAATAATTGAAGAACCAGTCAATATCAAATCCTTAGAGGCACACAATCTTTCAACTTAGAGGTATGATGCATGTTGTAGTAAGAAGCAAAGTAAGCTTTGATAGAAGATTATTATTATGATGCTAATGAATCTTAGAGACTAGAGGACATTCGATGTTGAGATCTTGAATTCGATTCTAGAGAGAGGATTTATAGAGAATCCCTTAGGGACAATATATATATTTTAGTGGTCAAACATATGCATATGTCACAGATAAGAGACTTGGTTAGAGGTGGGATCTCTACCAAGTAGCGATTATTTGGATCCCAAGAGGCCTAAGAAAGATGCTCTTTTCCATGATAATCACCTAATCGAGACACAGTTCTCACCAAAGGGTTAGGTAATTTGAGAAAAGGCTCCTCTGAAGGATTAGGAAGGGTAGCTTGGGTAGAATATAACTTAATATTTGTGTAGAATTAATACTATAGCAATGTTTATATATATAATCTTTTCAACTTTTTACTAACGAATAATTGAAGGTTACAACATTCTACGTAATCCGGAAGTGGGACAATTCAGTGGTATCAGAGCATAATCTTGCCATCTTGTAAGTAAAGGCCTATGCACACTTACAAGAGGAGAACAAAAACCACAATGAATGACCTAGAAAATGAAGTCAGATCATATATGGAGCAAACCAATCAAACTATTTTAAACCAAATGGAGAAATCAAATTAGGCCCTCTTACAAGCCTTACAAAACATGGGAAACTCCATCAATATTATAAGGGGTTAACCAAATGGGGGGAGAGAAACTAAATCAATCCATTCTGAAAATAATAATATAACTTCGAGCTCTAGTCTTCCCCAACCTACATTCTTACCTAGAAGAACAAACCTAATAGAGGAGGAAGGGGTAGAGCAACCCTTATCTAGCACCGAAGAAATTGCAAGAGCATATGCAGCCCTAGAACCACATATTAGAGAAGCAGTCTCTTTTAGGAAATTTTGTGCCAAGAAAAGGAGAGAAATGCCTAGAGGTTATGTGAATAAGGAACTCAGATGCAAGGTAAGCAAGGTTGCAATTGTTAAATTTAGGATCTCTGCAAATGTAATAACATTGTTGTAATTCTATGTGTTTCAATTACAGATTTCCAAGATATATAAATATATCTTCAAGAGGCATGTCTTGTGAAGAGACATGTCTCTATGGTTATATATATCAATTAGTCATTAATTAAAACATTATTAATTATAACATATCTATATTATATATAATATATAGCATACAACATATATATATATATATATATATATATATATATCTATTAGAGTATGTATAATTAATGATTAACAATAACCATACAAGGATTAACTCTAGAACAGTTCAATCCGACAGAAGCTACAATTTAACACTCCCTCTTAGCTCAGGAGGATTGTTATAGAATACATTATCATGATAATCTTAGAATGTCATATTCAAAAGACCTTAATATATATATATCACACTAGATACATTATCCTTTGATAATATAAGTCTCAACAGGAAGTCTATATCATAGGTGAGATCTTTTGATAGTAGACATCACTTCACAAAATGTGTCAGAACAACCATGCCAACAATAAAATGATATGTATATCAATTGTTTTCTACCATGGCTATGACTTAGATACAATCGAAGCTATCTCAATACTCCCTCTTTATTTTGGAAGATTGATATATAACATACTATGTTCTTGAGTATAAGGAGATATCATCTCACTATGATATCCCTAAAATGGCACATCAATATGAATTCATCAACACACATATGTAAATTAACATATGGAATTTACTTCAATACACTAAGAGGCTAGAATCCTCAATACTCCCTCTTAAGCAAAGGGAAATTGAAATAAGTTTAACTTACAAAATAAGGTGTAATCATCATTATGTTTTAAACTAAGAGAGATAAAGAAAACATAATGGATTTTCATGGTGTCCGGCTATCGCCCAAAAGACCCATGAAGGTTATCAATGTGTCCGGCAAAATCCGGCCCGAAGAACAAGGATAACCCAAACTTTCAAAACAATGGGTTTTCATGGTGTCCGGCTATCGCCCAAAAGACCCATGAAGGTTATCAATGCGTCCGGCAAAATCCGGCCTAAAAGATAACACCAAATTCAACCATTGTTTGAAAACAGATCAACTAAAATAAATTTAGGATCTCTGCAAATGTAATAACATTGTTGTAATTCTATGTGTTTCAATTACAGATTTCCAAGATATATAAATATATCTTCAAGAGGCATGTCTTGTGAAGAGACATGTCTCTATGGTTATACATATTAATTAATCATTAATTAAAACATTATTAATTATAACATATCTATATTATATATAATATATAGCATACAATATATTATATATAATATATAGCATACAATATATATATATATAGAACTATTAGAGTATGTATAATTAATGATTAACAATAACCATACAAGGATTAACTCTAGAACAGTTCAATCCGACAGAAGCTACAATTTAACAGCAATTAGAACTTTTAATGGATCAGAAGAGATGTCAGCCCATCAATGGTTAGAAAAAACTAAATACATTCTTCATTCTAAACCCCATGACAGAAGAAGAAGCCCTCCAATTTGCCATAACCCTGTTGGGGGGAGCAGCACATGATTGGTGGACCCAAGGGTGTATCTCATTAGGGCATAAAGATGTAAAGTCTTATGAGGATTTCTCCCAAAAACTCATAAACTGATTTGATGAGAAAGATATTGAATGATATTTTCAAGAGTTAACACACCTTAAGCAAATAGGGACACTACCTGATTATGTTAAACAATTCCAAGAAATTTCTGTCATGATTCCAGATCTATCCCAAAGGTTATAGGTCTTAAAGAATCCACAAAAACTATGGTGAAACCCCACGAACCAAAAATCTAGAAGAAGCAATAAATAAAGCAAAAATGGTTGAATCTAACAATAAAGAAAGAAATCGAAATTTTCCATCCAAAACTTTTCCCCATAGTGAAAACAGTAGAAGGGATAATCAAGACAAACCGTGTTACTTATGTAACAAGCCATGGAGTATTGGGCACAAATGCCCCCAAAGGGAAGAGTTAATACAAAAAAATCTCTATTTTAAATGTAGGCAACCCTAGGGACGGGGTCACCGATGTAAAAGAGGACAAGTAAACCAAATCAAAGAAACAAGAGAGCAAGAATAAAGGAACCCGAACAAGGAACATTGGTAGTCATATCCCAAGACAAAATTAGGCCCTTTTGCATTAAAGGAGTGCTTAAAGGACAGAAGCTAATTGCACTAGTGGATACCGTAGCTTCTCATGACTTTATCAACAAACACTTAGTAGCAAAAAGAAGGCTAAAAACTCAAGACTTTGAAGGTTTTAGGGCCAAGTTTGCAAATGGCACCCTAGATTGTTGTAAAAAGATGGTCACACAAGCAGAAATCACTACTAGGGGACATGTCATTAAAAGAAACTTCTATGTAGCCAACATTCAAAATGATATCATCTTAGCGATGCCATGGATAAATTCCCTAAGACGTTTCATCATGGATGGACCCAATTTAGAAATATGCTTCAACACAAAGGAAAAGATATAACTTTGAGAGGGGTGCCCGATGGAGCAGCAAGGGTAGTATCTTGTAATAAAATGGAGAGAATTTTAAAACATGACCAAGGAGAGATGCTAGCTCAATGTATGATCCAAGATAATAGTCCCACTAAAGAGAAAACATTCCATGTAGAGATTCAACCCATCCTTGAAAGGTATAGAAGAGTGTTCGAAGATATTCCCCCTGGGCTTCCCCGCAAAAGATGTTTTGTACACCCCGTTAAATTGGAACGAGAAAAACCTATAATCACTACACCTTATGGACATCCCCACAAATATAAAGAAGAAATTAAAAAACTATAAAGGAGCTCTTGGAAATGGGACATATACAGCCAAGTAGTAGCCCATTTGCATCATTAGTAGTATTAGTCAAAAAGAAAGATGGAACTATGAGAATGTGCATCGATTATCAAGCCTTAAACAAGAAGACTATTAAAAATAGATACCCTATTCCTAGAATCGATGAGCTGATGGATGAACTACATGGGGCTTGTTATTTCTCAAAAATTGACTTGAGATCATGATACCACCAAATCAAAATGAAAGAAGATGTATCCAAAACAGCATTTAGATGTCACTATGAACATTTCAAATTCCTAGTACTTCCCTTTGGCCTCACAAATGCACCGGCAACTTTCCAATCTTTTATGAACCATACCTTTAGACAGCAGCTACAAAAGTTCCTCATTTTTTGATGACATCCTTATTTACAGTAAGACATGGGAACAACATCTACAACACATCAAGGAAATCTTAAGTATTTTAGAGAGAGTCCTTATATGCTAAAATCTCAAAATGTGAATTTGGACTTGAGGAAATACTTGATTTGGGACACAAAATCAATAAAGGAGGAGTAAGTGTGAACGAAGAGAAGATCAGGGCTATCAAGGAGTAGCCGAAACCAAGAAGCCTTACACAACTCAGGGGATTTGTGGGACTATGCAGTTACTATCGAAGATTTGTTAAAGGCTTCTCAAAAATTGCAGCCCCTCTTACAGACTTGACCAAGAAAGGAGCTTTTACTTGGAATGAAAGAGCACAACAAGCTTTTGAATGGCTTAAAGTTGCTATGAGTTCGTGCCCAGTATTAGCCATACCACATTTCTCCCTACCCTTCGAGCTACAATGTGATGCTTCTCGAGAAGGTATAGGGGCGGTATTGATGCGAAGGAAACATCGTATAGCTTTTGAAAGTCGCAAACTCACAGGAGTTGAAAAACATTATTCCATTTATGATAAAGAGATGTTAGCAATAATGCATGCTTTGGCAAAATTCCGACAATACCTAGTTTGTGGAAAATTCATAGTCAAAACAAATCATAATAGCCTACGCTTCTTCTTAAATCAGAAGGACCTAAATGACAGACAACATAAGTGGGTAGTAGGGTTCAAGCCTATGATTTCGACATAGAGTATGTTAAAGGAGTGAATAACGGAGCCACGGATGCCTTATCTAGAAGACCCCACATCAACACTATCTCTTGCATATCTGAAGTCTCAAAAGATGATATAAGAGCAGACTGCGCTAAGGATCAATTGGCGATTGAAGTACTAGACGGGAAATCACCTAATAGAGATTTCAAAGTCTCGAATGACATCATCTTCCACAAAGGAAGAATCTACTTGACTCCAAAATCCAAAATGAAGGGGATAATTATAAAGGAATACCATGACAATCTGATAGCACGACACCCAAGATATTACAAAACATATAAACATATCAAGGAAAGGTACTCGTGGAAAGGATTAAAAGAAGACATTATAAAATATGTACAAGAATGTACAACTTGTCAAAAAAATAATACCGAACAATCAGACCCTTCAGGATTGCTACAGCCACTGCCTATTCCAAACCAAAAATGGGAAAGTATATCTATAGATTTCATAACGGGATTTCCAAAGGTTCAAGGGAAAGACAGTATCTATGTAGTAGTAGATAGACTTACAAAATTTGCACACTTCTTCCCAATTTCGACCAAGTATAAGGCACCTCAAATAGTAGAAATATTTTTTAAAGAAATCTTCCATCTCCATGGACTACCTCGAACCATTGTAACTGATAGAGACAGCAAATTTCTCAGCAAATTTTGGCAAGATTGTTCAAGCTAGCAAGAACTTCACTCACCCCTAGCACCAGCTACCATCCCCAAACTGAGATTGTAAATAAGTGGATAGAGGGGTATCTAAAAAATTATGTCACTGGACATCAAACTGCCTAGATCGGGTAGTTACACCTAGGAGGGTATTGTTATAATACCACACATCACATGTTCATAGGGATGAGCCCCTTCAAAGCGTTATATGGTTATGAAGGCACCACATTGAGAAACATCTTCATTCCGGAAAGCAGGGTACCCAATGCACAAGAATTCGTCCAAAGAAGCATTGATATTATAAAGGAATTAAGGGAGAATCTACACATCGCACAGAACCAGAAAAAACTTTATGCAGATAAAAACAAAGTGGAACGTTCATTCACCAAAGGAGATCTAGTATACTTGAGATTACAACCATATAAACAATCATCTATTAAGAAGAATGGGATGGAGAAACTCAAACCTTGGTTCTATGGACCATATAAAGTAATCAAGAAGATTGGCGAGGTAGCTTATGAGTTAGAGTTACCTAGCAATAGTTGAATTCACAATGTGTTCCATGTATCCAGACTCAAAAAGGTCCTAGGCCAACAAATTAGCCCCTTGCGTAGAATTACCCCCTCTTGATGATGAAGGACAACTCATCTTGGAACCAGAAGTAATTCTGGAAACTAGAGAGAAAGCACTAAGAAATAGAATTGTCAAGGAATTCTTAATCAAATGGAAAGGTTTGCCAACCAAAGATGCCACTTGGGAAAAAGAAGAAAAACTCAAATTGCTTGAGGACAAGCAATATTGAGACGGAAGGACTGTAATAAACCCAAAAATAAAATCCTAATAAGAGATATGTACATAAATGTATATTATTAATAAATCATAATTAAAAGCATTTTCTTTATATAATAAGATCCTAATAAGAGAGATGTACATATATATTATAATGAATTATAATTAAAAGCAATTTCTTTTATTATAAGTAATACCTATAATAAATAAATAGGGAAATCATAAATTAAAGTTATTCTGCCAACTACTTAACATAATTATCAGTTCCATATATTATTGGCCGAGACTTATTATGACTATAATACGAATTCATATAATTATCAAACTATAACACTGATCGATGTTAATCAACTGACGCATGCCAAAGGGTGTAAACATTTATCAACGCAATGGTGTGCATATATAAAGGTAATCGATACCTATCAAGGAGCAGAAAAAGGAAGGCAAGAAGATTCAACGTAGATAGCCAGGAGAGAATGAGGGCAAGTTTGAGTCAACAAACGTACAAGGATTATATCGACAGGTATCAGAACTCATCATCAAACGAAGGTAGCCATCCACAGTTACTGCTATCACCATGAGAGAGAGAGAAGGCATCAGACTAGAGCACATCTAGCGAGGAAGATACACCAAGCAATAAAAACACTATTAACATGGATGGGAATAGTGAAAAGCACTAGTTGTGATGAGATAAGTGAGTACGTCACTCAAATCACACACACAGAAGGAAATATGGCCACCCCTTATTGGGAGTGATGAGTTGGATATCGGTAGGAAGAATTACTGAGCTCCAGTCAGTATCTACCGCCACACCACATTACAGAGCAAGAAGAATCAACCATTTCTGAAGGAAGCCATCCGCAATCAGTTGATAAAGTGATCAGTCAATATCACCAGTGGAAAAGGAGGAATCCTAACTACAAAGCTATAGTGGATAACAAAAAACCAATTAATCCTAAACTCTCATCTGAATATATCGATGGTATTGGTGAAATAATCATAAGAACATTCAATGATTGAAGAACCAATCAATATCAAATCCTTAGAGGGACACAATCATTCAACTTAGAGGTATGATGCATGTTGTAGTAAGAGGCGAAGTAAACTTTGATAGAAGATTATTATTACGATGCTAATGAATCTTAGAGACTAGAGGACATTTGTAATCGGATGTTGAGATCCTAAATTGGATTCTAGAGAGGGGATTTATAGAGAATCCCATAGGGACAATATATATATTGTAGTGGTCAAACATATGCATATGTCAGAGATAAGAGACTTGGTTAGAGTTGGAATCTCTACCAAGTAGTGATTACCAGAGATCCCAAGAGGCCTAAGGAAGATGCTCTTTTCCATGATAATCACCTAATCGAGACATAGTTCTCACCAGAGAGTTAGGTAATTTGAGAAAGGGCTCCTCTGAAGGATTAGGAAGGGTAGCTTGGGTAGGATTTAACTTAATATTCGTGTAGAACTAATACTATAGCAATGTTTAGATATATAATCTTTTCAACTTTTTACTAACAAATAATTGCAGGTTACAGCATTCTACATAATCCGGAAGTGGGACATTTCAAATGCAAAGACAAAGGTGTTCTTCCTAATCAAGCTCAAACTAATAATGATGATGATGACAAGATCACATTGTTGTCAATAAGAATTATGCAAGGATTGTGTCATTAACAATTGAGAAAAACACAAGGAATGGGGATGGTATATCTCAATGACGACAATTTGAGTAAAATGAATCAAGCTTTGCAGCATGATCGAGACAAAGCAAAGGGATGTTTTGGATGTTGTACTAGATGGCTTGGTGAGATTCAATGGACTAAAATTCACATGCATTTGGATGGACTACTCTAGGAAGCTTTGAATTGTGGAGGATATGAGATAGGTGGATTAGAACTCTTTGCATGTAGGATAGTTGTTTCTTGTAACTAATGGCCACGAATAATTAAGGTTAGAGACAAGGATAAAATAATGGAGGGATTGCTTATTTAGGTGACAAGAGGATCATTGGATGAAGAGGTTTACAATGGAAGCTTGGAATTGATGAAAAGGGAGAACCACATCTAGAGGTAAAGATGAAATGACGAAAAGATTGTTTGGATAGGAGATGGGAAAATCATTAGGTGGAGTGGTTTAGGATGGATGCTTGGAAGCAAATACATGGAAGAACCTAGTCTATAGAGACAGATGAAAAGATGGGAGGATTTCTTAGATAGGTGAGAAAGGAGTAATGTGGTGATGGGTATTGATAGGAAGAACAAGTGTAGATAATATTACAATGAATGAGTTGTCATGACACAAATGGAGAAGATGTGAGGGATGAGGATTAAAGGATATGATCTCCAAGGGATATCTCACAAGACAGATTGTATTGAAGGGAGGATGGCTTGATGGTTCAAAGCAGTAGGAAGGCATCGGCATCCACATGAAGGTGCAAGTGTGACATGAAATGCAAAATTTAAAGAGATCATGCAAAGATGCTACAGATATGTGGCATATGGGAGAAGATTGTCAAGGCAAGCATTGGCAATACAGATGTGTGGGACCTGTGCAAGAGAAGATGAATAGGCAGAGACGATGACCAAGGAGTTGTGGCACCTATATAAAGGAGGATTTGGCAAGCAAGCATAAGGGCTAGGGAGTTGTGGCACCTATGTAGAGGAGCATTTGTGAGGTAGGTACAATCAAAAAGAAGCCTAGCACCTCTGTTGAGGAGGTTAATGCATCATGAGCATGCTTTTCACTATTGCATGATTTTCTCTTGAAATTAGTAAAACAAAAACCCCGTTAGTTTTGACTTAAAGAATTTGACCGATGTTATGGATAACCTTGTTTATCGTGAAATGTCTGGACATATTTTTGTTTTCTTCTCCTTCATCTGCATCAATTTCTTGAATTGTAATCTTATTCCAATAGAAGCTTCATGTTAAACTCTGATGTCTATTAAAATACTTAATCCATTTCATCAGCTTGTAAAGATTTTGTTAAATATCATGGTATTTCTTTCAAAGCATGCTATAAGCCAAACTTGTACACTGTTATTTCCTCAGAAAAATAATATTGAAGACTCTGTTAACATTACGTTATCATTATTAAATATGTTTCTGTACCCTTGAAAAGTTAAAACTTGAAAGACAAGACATCCCTCAATGTAGCAACACAATTGAATTGAAAATCGATTATAAAGAGATGGACAGACAGAATGCAATCAGAAGAGATTAGGTTTGGATCATCAATGATTATGGTAATTTGAAAATGCAGTACTTACTAATGACAGAAGACGGCAGCCTGTCTGGAAGAACTGAATCGCTGCTTATTAATTTCCAAGCTGTATCAGTAAAATATGTTGCCACACTTCCTGCAGATTTAGCACGTTCTCCTCCAGACGCATTTCCCTACACAATCAGAAGTATGAATATCTGACAGCGTACAAACTTGAAGAATGGAACCTATACAAAAGAGTTTATTCGTAAAGTGCACAGTTATGAATAGCATATGTCTCTTGCAGTGTTGTAATAGCATAGAGCTTAACACCACCATATTCTTGTTTATGTCAAAATGGAACAACACAAACATTTATATATTTGGTTTTCTCCAATAAAATTATATGAACTCACTTGCAACCATCTATGATAAACCCCTGCAAAGATAGCCGTTGAGCGAAATAGTGAGAATGCCAAATAAAATTTCCAGTCTTGACCAGGCCATTGAACTCCCTACAAGGCTTGTTGTTAGCATGATACGAAACACAAGTATGAACCCTCTCATATGAGAAAGAAAAGATATACCATAAGAGAGCAATCAAAAAGACAAGTTGAAGAGAATCTTTCTTATTGACATAAGAGAAAACATCGATATTTGTAGAATAAAGAAGAGTGTTAGCTACTAAGCCTTACAGCAGCACTACAATAATCTGCCAAATACTGTTCTTGAGAGGGAATTCCTTCAGAAATTATTCCATTGTCAAAGCCATAATATGAAGGTACTGAAGCCTTAGAGCTGTCAAGGAAAAAAGGCTGCAAAGGAAATAGAAAAGTCAGATGCACTCCTAATAATCTTTTCCAACATCTACATTTAAAATTCATGCATTATAAAACAAATTTAAAGCTCAGAAAACAATATTCACCACTGACTAAGTTATTTTAAATCAAGAAATACAATTGAATTATTAATACACAGCTATAAGTAGTAAAGATGTTGAATATCATCAAAAATACACTATGCAAGGACCATGCATTAATAAACAGAAAAGATGGAGATGATAAATTTATAAATGTCCAACAAGAGATCACAAAAGGGGTCGAAGAGACTGCCAAAAACAATAAAAAAGGGGCCACCCCATAGCAGGGACACCAAACGGTACGTGAAGAAATAAAGCAACAACAACCGAAACAAAAACAAAGAGTGGGGATGGGAAGGGTCCAAGAGAAACCCCCCCAAACATCCCTAGGGATTCTGAACAACCGTGAACAACCCCAAAATTGAAGAATAGGCCATAACACTAGCTGGAACCCTAGGCTGCCTTGGAGTGATCCTAGAAGAGGAAGGCCATTATTGATAGGATCCTGTCCTGGCCTTCACAACTCTGGAACAAGGAGCAGGCCCAAGCCAAAGCATGGTGTCACGTGATGAGTGACACCCTGTTAAGAACGAAGTAATAAGCTAATAGGGTCGAGGTGTCACAGGATGTCACTATTGGCGTATGTCAAGAAGGAAGTAATAAGCTAAAGATAAAGACACCTCTAGTCTGTACATATAAAGAAAGAGACAGTAGAACCTCCATCTGAACTTGTACTATAAAGGGCAGTGAAAGATGAAGAGCTCCTAAGATTCAACCTTCTTGTTGTTGCAAAGCTGGAAAATCCTGTGCACTTTGTCTATCAGATGATCGATCTCACATAGGAGCCGATGGAGCTCACTCTAAAGGAACCAAGGGGGATCCAAAGGGAATGTAACCAGTGGTGGAATCAGTAGGAAGGGTGGGCAACGAGTCAACCCTTCAGCTCCAAAAAGTGCCCTGTGTAAAATGCCATCTTAGGGTGAAGACCCTCATGTGTGTTGACCCAAATAGTATGAATGAACTTCATGTATATGTCATCACTAATGCACCTATTCAAGGGAGGGAGAAGATGATAGGGGCATCAAGAGAATACAAAAAGGGAGGGGAGGTGATCCATCTCAATCCCAATGGACCCAAGAGAGGAAGAAGTCTTAACAAACCAACCATGAGCCCAACAAGAGTATACAACCAGTGTTACAAGAGTCCTAGCAGGAATCTGCGAGTCCTAAGCCGAGTCAGAGCTCCTGAATTTTTTGGCCTCTACACTTTGACACTATCGAGTCCTGGAGGACTCGTAGAGTCCGTGGACTCTTCTGACTCGGAGAATCCCCTAGCCAGGACTCTGTCACAGCCAATAGAACGATGAAGTAAAAAATAAACATTTTTTACTTTTTGAAATGATTTTTTTGGCTTTTATGATAGCATTTCAATATCAAGTTCAAAAAATTTGTATGGTGATTCCCAATAAGGTAATCAATATGTAGTAGAAAATGCCTTGCCTATAGCAGATATAAAACATAACAATTTGTCTATAACGCAGATTACAATTAGGATTTCACTAAAAGAATTGCCAAAAAAGCAGTGTCATATCACAAACTGTAATCACAAAGTCTTGGAACTAGGTATTAAAAATTTAAAACAGCACTATAAAATTTGAAAGCACTGCAACAAATAAAATGCTTTCCTTTTAAAGAATTGGACATCACCAGAACAATACAAGAACAATTTTAAGGTTTATGAAAGATTGAAAAAACAATTGTCTATTAAACGGGTCATTTGACAAAGTTAAAAGATGATGACATTTGAGCAATTATACTTGATATCATTCTTGAGCAAATTACGATCTTTCTAATCTACTAAGAACAAAAAATTTAAGAAAACAATTATGAAATAACTTGTATGGTAGACTGTAGAAGAATATAATATGACAAAATTTGTAAACAATTGATAATAATATGCCACTTTGAGGGAGAAACCTCCTAGTCCACTTCAAGGAAGATACCACCAACAGTCTTCAAAATGAACACAATACTCAACATAATGATAATAAATAACCTTTGCCTTCTATAATTTCAGTTTAACTTATTTCCTTCACAAATTCGCATTGATACTTATGTGATCAATGCAAACATGAGTGCAAAGTAGCTTATAATTACCTCAATTATTGTGTCTTTGATGTTAATTGACTATATGATGCATGAAAAAGGTTTTAAATCCTTAAAAATATTTGAATTTCTTGGGTTTTTTCAATTTGTAGTCCTTGTCAAGTCTAGATGCTAAGTTCAAGTCTAAGCCCGAAACTAACTTGCCAAGTTTGAGGCGACTCCAAGTCTTGTAACTATGGATACATGAGAAGAAATGATAGACTCTAATGAATAGTAGGCAAGGTAAGGGTATCTGTGACACCCTTCACCCGAATCACCAAAGCCCTAAAGGTGATGAAGGAAGCAAACCAAATCAAAGATGGCCACAAGGTTGAAGGAATGAGCCCCAAACTCTACATATATAATGTTGTGCAAGATGGACTACATGCACCGAACGATGCATTTAAGGAGGAGAATTTGAACCCACTAGATGGAAGCCCAATAAAAATCCAGCAAGAAAGGACCTCAAACTACAGAACCATAGAGAAAAGTAGGTCTAATAAGGGTAGCCATAATTGTCATCTTCGACAAAATGTCATGGCAATGGTGCTGAAAACTCTTACCCTCAAGCAGGACCAAGAAACCATACCCCCTTATTTATCTGCAGCTAAAGAGGTCTCATAGTAAAACATGGGCAAGAGAAGCTGACCTCCAGGCATGTGTGTGAGGAAGAGATCTCCACCTCCAGACTCCTAAAAAAGAAATAGAAGTGGGAAGTCTTAAGTGCATTGAAGACCATCACCTAGTGTTCCACAAATTAACTATCAAATATTGCAACTCAAGAAACGATGCAAGACCATCCACTTGAATCTGTGAACCCTTCAAAGAGGAGGCCATCATCTGCAAACAAAAGAAAAGAGATTAGAACCTAGCGAAAAAGGCAATAGTCCCCTCAAGAGTATGATCCTAAAGATACCAAAGAAAGTAAGTGACAATGGCCAGCCTTGCTTAACCCTAATAGTCCAAGAACCCAAAAGGAGTCTTCAAATAACCCAAAGCCATCTCGTCAAGTCTCTTGATAGCTACCAAAAGAGTCTCAAAATACCAATGTCCCCAAGCCTCTCAAAGGATCGTCCTCGAGACAAAGTCAAGGCTTTGCAAAAAATAACAAACCAACAATAAACCTTCAAGAGTTGATGCTGTACCTCCTCTGAAATGCCCCAAAGAGTCAAGATGCAATCAATAATCTAATAGTCCAGTTTGAAATAGGCTTTCCACCTGGTACGGATGCGACACTAATACAACTCTCTAATAAGAGGAATACGAAGGATTGCGGCGTACAGTTGGAGGTCTCTCCAACCATGATGATCATGTAATTATTGGGATCCAATGCAGGAACTGCCTTATGGAACAGATGAATAATGTGATGAAACCATACAGGGAAACTCATTCGAGCAACGAAATTAAAGAGATCAGCTAAGTAGGACCCTAGAAAAGGACTTGTGGGAACGGTGGAGGGATGCCTGAAGGGTACGTCTATGCTCAAAAATTAAAAGGCATTTCTTATAACGGAAAAGATGGCAATAGAAGGCGTTCAAGGAGGTATACAAAGGGTGGTGAAGCAAGATAGCTAAGGATAGGGTCCAATGAAAGGCCTTACAGTCTTCATCATACTATTTGTTCATAGGGCATGTGTTCCTAGGCTTGGGCGGGGGGAATTGCAAGTAAAGAATTGACACAAGCAAGACAAAGCAACTTCCCAGACGGTTGTAGATGAATAGGAAAACATGGTAGTATTGCACCCCAAAGTGGAGAAGAGGGGGTTTGTGGCAATAAGTTGTACAAAATAGGGGACAAATATGTTAGTATCGCCCCCATCAAAGCGAACTAAGATGCGAGGAGGGAGGGCCATGGGGTGGGTAAGGAGGGGCTCCAAAGGATGGAGAGACAAATCAACAAGAGGAGGGTGTAATGAAAAAGTGGCTAATGGAAGGAACGAGGGAGCCTTTAGAGAGAGTTTGATCTACCACTCTAGCATCACCTCCATGAGGCTTAAACATGAAGTGAGATCCTAGAAAACTAGGACAATAATCCAAACATTTGTTGAGCTATAGAAGACATTGGTCATATTTGGCCAGAAGGGCACCTATATCCTCAGACAACTTGTGAATAGCCATCGAAGTTGAATCCAAATACTCAATGCACAAAGAATTTGTTGCCTAATTATAAAGTAGGGTTTATCTATTGAGTCCTAGCGTTGAAATCCCTAAGGAGGAGAACATCCCCAACCGTACAGAACTAACTGATGGTTTAATATAGGTCAGAGAAGGGGTCCCCTTCAGGAACACTATGGATAACATGGGAGGAGGAAGCTTGAGCAAAGTAGACTAACCTAAAATAGATGTCTCTAACACAAGGGGTAATGCGACATAGCTAGACCCAAATTAATCTAGCAAAGTCATCTGACAAGGTAACTAAAACCAAACCAAAGCGTCAGTCACTAACAAGGAAAGGGGCCCCACCAAACCCAGGAATCCCATCGAAATTCCTAGTCACATTCTTGAAAGCTGACATCTAGTGAAAACCAACGTTTGTGGGAAGAGGGCTAACAGAGCTCTCATGTTTCTCAATGAGGAAGAGCATATTTGAATCCAAAGCATCTTGAACAAGATTAACCATTGCAATTGCAGCAACTAATGTCACATCCCAAAATTTTGACCTAATTAAAATAAGTTATAGTTGTTGAGATGATAAGTTAAAACTATCATTTTCCTGATCATGTGAAAAGGGAACTTATAGTTAATCGTTTATTTCATCTCGAAAAGGTTGTTATAAATTATAATGGACTCGGTTGACAGTTATTATGTTTACTTGTTTATTGAAAATGGTAGTTAGCTATTGCTTTATTATATTTATTGCGATATATTCTAATATTGATTTAAATGGAAGAACTTGTTATTATTGTGGAAATGTTGCACAGGTGGTTACAGGAGCAGACGAAGGGGAGAAAGCATTGCTAAACAGGATTTGAGGAATGAGGCACTATTCTAGTCCATTTGTTCAATCACTAGGTACGACCTCTAACTATGTTGATAAGGATTTAGTGGCTTCACAATAGAGTACACCACTAGACAATCATGAGCTACTTGGACAAACATATAAAAATTATATATAACTATCATTATCAAAAAATTCATGTTCAAAACCATTACCTATGTTGTTTTGTGATGTCATCTCCATTTTTCCTTTTATCGTCACCTATATATATATATATATATATATATGATACCACATCATATTAAAAGAATATCTTAGTTTGTACTTATTAATATATGCATATATATATATATATATATATACACGTGCATATATCCAGAGGATATGATGTTAAAATAAACCATATTACTCCGAACTACACATGTATATAGATATAAATATTTTAATCAATAAGACCTTAGATAAAATAATAACATGATGGGATCATTTAAAAATAATATATATGCATGCATGTGTGTGTGTGTGTGTGTAATATTTTTCAAAAAGAACTCTCTAATAATTCAAACTTATATCTCTCCATGAGAGGCGACCATGTACACTAGGCGTCACCTTTTTAAATTTAGTGATTTTGTAACCGATGGTCTTGAAAACTGTCATCTTGATCAAGCAGATGATCAAGGCCGTGGCTCGATTGAGCCAAGGCAAGGATATAACATAGCACGTTTGACTTCAGACAACCATTCTTTCCTCCACCTCTAAACGAAATACTTCACTAGTTTTCCTAATCATTTCTCATTCATTCTCAGAAAGAGTCAACTCTAAGCCGTGCGGTTGAAGCATCAACCAATCTATCAAGAGATTTCCTATTAATGCATGTGGCTTCAGTCTGACATTACTGTGATAAGCACATACGTATGTATATATGCACAACTGCATGATGCACATGTTGTTATGCATATATACATATGTACATGTTGTACCTTTCACAATCTCCAACAGATAAGATATATATATATATATATATGTTTCGAGATCATTAAGGTATGGTCGAGATTATTTTTGGATCCTTTGATGTTTAGATCATGATCGATCTATCCTTTATATTGGGTGGCAGATGTAATGATTGGTTATACATTTAATCACTGTGTTTATGACAGTAACTAATCATGAGTATTAGTTAAATGAACGGGTGTAAGAATGAATGTCCATTCATCCCCACACCCCTTCCGTTGGTATTTATCCAATCTGCCTGATGTAATCTTGGCATCAAAATCCATTAATGCAAGCGCTACAAAAGGATTGAAGATAAATCTGAGTTTGATATAATTCATTTTTATTATTACTGCACTAACATTTGTAGATTCTGGAAGCGATTTAAAACATTGGAGTTATTGTTTGTACATGCAACAAAAATTCTGCAATCAATCAAATTTGATGATTAACTTTACATGGTATTAGAGCTTGGCTAAGGAAAGATCACACTAAGTTTATAAGGATCAGATTTTACTTCAAATAACAGTCCTCCCTCTCTCTACAAAGATGACAAACACAATGAGATTCAAACATCACCTTGGAAGTGTTGACAACTTCAAATACTGGAAACTTCAATTAATGATGTTGTTAAAAGAAAACAAATTGGAATCATTTGCAAGAGAGGACAAAGAGGAACCTAAAGATGATCCTAAGAAATCAGAATGGATTGAGAAAAATGAAAAGGCTATGAAGATAATTGTACATGTTGTTCAAAACCACATAGTACCTATTGTCACAAAACATACCACATTATATCGTATGTTTAAAGCTCTTGAGAATGCATTTATAATCAATAATACAGGCAGAAAACTTGCTCTTAAAAGGTAGATGAATAGTGTAAGCATGAATAAAGGAGAAACTATAAATGCTTTCTTTATGAGAATCACAAATTTAAGAGATCAATTATCAGCACTTGGTTATGAGATTGAAAATCAAGAATTATCCTTAATAGCATTAGGAGGACTTCAAAACTCTTGAGAATCCTTTGTAAAGGGTATAAGTGCTAGGTCTAAAATC
This sequence comes from Cupressus sempervirens, assembly GCA_028749045.1. Classification (NCBI taxonomy): domain Eukaryota; kingdom Viridiplantae; phylum Streptophyta; class Pinopsida; order Cupressales; family Cupressaceae; genus Cupressus; species Cupressus sempervirens. The sequence continues at coordinate 360,808,400 of CM053784.1, forward strand.
CCTAAACTGGATAGTTTAAGATCAGATTGTCTTCAAGAAGAATTGAGATTAATGATTAAGGGAAAACACAAAACCCTAGATGAAGATGTTCAAGTTTTTAATATAAATGCTCATAAGAAGGGAAAAAAGAAAAACAACAAAAGGAAAAGAAATTTTCATGGAAAAGGACAATCCAAACAGAAGAAAGATTTGTCCAAAATCCAATGCTTCAGAAGTGATGTATATGGACATTATGCAATAAATTGTCCCGATAGATCTAAACCTCAAGCATCTTTTGCAGAATTTGAGAAGTCAAATGAAGGCAATGAATGTGAGAAATATGCCTTCTATTCAGCATTATCCAGCCAGATATCAACCAAAAGGAATACGTGGATAGTTGACAGCGGGTCTTTTAGACACATCACTGGATATTAGGATAACCTAGAAAGCATGCAAATAGAAACAGATGAAGAAGTTACAATTGAAGATGATTTTGCAATCTCCGCAAAAGAAATTGGGACCTGCACCATAAAATTGAAATATGGAAATTCTATTCAACTTTCCGGAGTTCTTTATGTACCAAATATTAAGAGGAATTTAATATCTCTATGCACACTTGAAGATGATGGTTTTAGAACTCCATTCATGGGAGGGAAAGTACTAGCGTGGCCCTAAAATTCAACCATTAAAAGGGCTCCAACAATAGGAGTAAGGGAAGGACTTTTATTTGAGCTATGTGCTAAGACAAACCTTGCACTTGTGCATGAGACCTCAGATTCAAATGAAATGTGGCATAAAAGGCTAGGTCATATCAACTTCCATGCCCTAACATCAATGGAGAAGGTAGTAACTGGAATGCCCAAGTTAAAACATATTCACAATGAACCATGTAAAGGTTGTGCCTTAAGGAAAAACACTAAAAAGCCATTTCCTCATAGTTTGAGCAAAACTAAAGAAGTGTTGGAGCTAATACATTATGATCTAAGTGGGCCCACATCTATACTTCCTATAAGAGGATTCTTGTATTATTTGATATTTGTTGATGATTTTTCAAGGAAGACATGGATATACTTCCTTAAATGCAAAAAATCTAAGGAGGTTCTCTCTAAGTTTAAAGAATTCAAAACTATCACTGAGAACTCCTCCGGTAAGAACATTAAAATTCTGAGAACAGATAATGGGAAGGAGTATACTTTTGAAATATTTAAAGAGTTATGCAAACTCACTGGGATTAAGAGGGAGTTCACAGTCCCTTACAATCCACAACAAAATGGGGTTGCTGAAAGAAAGAACAGAACTATTGTAGAAGCTGCTCGGGCTATGATTTTTGATCAAAATTTGAGTATGTCCTTCCGGGCTGAAGCATCCAACACAACAGTCTATATTTACAATAGATGTCCTCATTAACATTTGGACAATAAGACTCCTGAAGAAGCATTTTCTGGGAAGAAACCTGACATCAGTCACCTAAGCATATTTGGATGTTCAATGTATGTTCATGTACCTAAGGAAAAGAGGACTAAGTTAGAACCTTCTGGAAGAAAGGATATTCTCATTGGTTTAAAAGGATACAAAGTCTACATACCTAGACAAAAACAAATAGAACTAAGCAGAGATGTCACCTTTGAGGAAGACATTGCTTTCAGAAGAGCCAAAACCTCCGATGAACTAGATACATTTGATGTATCTTCAGAAGAGACTCCTACTCCTAAGATTCAGAAGGAGTTTCCTGAAGAGACTTCAAATGAACATCCTTCCAAAGACTCAAGAAGAGAGTCTTAAAAGGCCACTTTGGGCAAGAAAAATAATGCAAGAAGGAGATAGATTTGCAGCCCCTTCAGGAAACTTTCAAGAAAGCAAGAGAGCTAGAAAATTGACATATAATTCTTTCGTGTGTGAAAGCTTAAATCCTGAACCTTCTAATACTTCTGAAGCACTTAAAATCAAGCTTGGAAAGATGCCATAGTGAAAGAATACCAATCTATACTAAAATATGATGTTTGAATAAGTTTCGAGACCTAAGGAAAATTATGTTGTGTCTTCAAAATGGCTCTTCAAAGTTAAGTATGCTACAGATGGCAGCATTCAAAATCATAAAGCTCGTTTTGTGCCAAGAGGTTTTCCTCAAAAGGAAGGAATTGACTTTGAAGAAGGCTTTGCACCAGTTGCCACATACACTTGTGTTAGAGCTGTAATAGCCATTACAGCAACCAAAGGTTGGACAATCGATCAAATGGATGTAAAAACTACTTTTCTTAATGGAAAAATAGAGGAAGAAGTATACCTAGATGCATAGTTCCAAAAATCGCCATGAAATCGCCGAAATCGCGAGAAGATTCATGGCTCCCGATTTTTTTGGAATCGGAAATCGCAGGTAGCGATTTTTTCATGTGAATCGCCTGAATCGCCAAAATCGGCAATTCATGGCAAAAATCGCCAAAATCGCCATCGTGAATCTCCAGAAATCGGCCGCGGCAGCAAGGATAGAAAGTTCAATTTTTTTAAAAAAACACATGTTTTATTTGCTTTCTAAGTTGACTTTCCTCTTTGTTATAACCCTAAAGAGCCTTCTATTTGCTTAGTATGAGTAGAAGAGAGGAAGAGTGAGAGAGAAGAAGAGAAAAGAGAATCCATACGTTTCCAACCGGCAAGAAGGAAGAGCACCAAAGAGATCAGAAGTCCACTTGGGAAGGCCATAAATTGCATTGGGAGCATTAAGGAGTCAATATCAACACTCCTCAACTCATTTGCAAGAGGTAAGTGTTGGTCTTTTTTTTGCATGTTAGTGTAGTATGCATTTTTTGTTAAATTTTTTTAGCGTTCATTTGCAAATCTTGAATTTTTTTATTTTTAGTTTTACTAAATTGCAAACTAGGGTTTGTTGTTTTGTAGTTTTTGTTTATTAGTTGCAAACTTTGATTTTTTACATGAATTTTTTTATTGCAGCAGCCCTTTGCTTTCATTTTCCAATTTCCACAATGGGTAAAAAAGATGAATGCTGGAAATATAATGAAGAGTTTCCTGGGAGAACCAAATATCAAACAAAATGTATATTTTGCAAAGAAAAAATAAATTCGAGAGGTATCTATAGATTGAAATACCACATTGCTGGCATACTTGGCCATGATGTCACAGTTTGCACTCAACAAACCGCTGAGGCAAAACGCTCTTGTTTAGTGGCATTAGAAAAAATTGAACAAGACAAGTTGACTAAGAAAATGCAACTTGAAGGGTTAAGAGGTATTGGCTCCCATGCTCCCACATCCGCAACCGCATCTACATCTGCAAGTGCATCTGCATCAGCTTCCGCATCCGTAGGTTGTGTTGGAGAGGGTTCTTCTAGGCCTCCTTTTCATCCTAGTGCTAGTGCTCATGTGAGTGTTAGTGGTAGTCGGTCTCATACTGAGACAGAGTCCAACACCAACCTATTGCGGCTAGAGTGCGGAAAAGCAGAATGGATAGTTACTTTGTGCCCCGCACTACTCCTGGCTCCCAACCCACGCTTGAGGGCATGGGTTTGAACAAGGAGATTCATGATGCTGCCAGAAAAGAGATTTGCAAATTCTGGTACTTTTGCAACATTCCATTTATTGCAGCCAGGTAATTGATTCTTTTTTCTTTGTTATCTTCAAAGTTAAAGTTAAAAGTAAAAGTAAAACTTTAATTATATCTACTTGTTTTATGATTTTAGTTTTTGACATCTAAATTTCTAATCAATATCATTATCTATTTCTGACAGGACTCCTTATTGGCAGAACATGATAGATCCAGTTACCATTTGTGATCCGGGGTTTAAAGCCCCAACTGAGGCTGAGTTGAGTGGATACCTCTTGGAGGAAATGGTTGAGGATATGAGGCATGAGTTTGAGGACAACCGAAAGGAGTGGATCGAAAAGGGTTGCACCATCGTGACTGATGGTTGGACAGATAGGAGGGGAAGAACACTCCTCAATTTTCTTGTATCCTGTGGAGGTGATTGATCATTCTACTTTCCTACATACATAATTTTGAATCGTGATTGACTATTTCAAATTTTGATTTGTTGATTGCTAATAGTAATTATAATTCGTTGTTTTGTTACTTGTAGGATATACCATGTTCCTCAAATCCATTGATGCTTCTGCTCATGTAAAAAACGCCACATACTTATGTGAGGTTATTGAGGAAGTTATAGCAGAGGTGGGGGAACAACATGTGGTGCAAGTGGTGACGGATAATGCAGCAAGTTATGTTGCTGCAGGTAAACTTTTAACTTTTTAAGTTTTGAAAATAAATTTATTTGAATTTTGAACTTTTTCTAATTCTAACTTAGAATTTCTAAGTTTCCTAAGTTCTAACATGTTTGAAATTTGAATTTCTAATTATCTTAAAATTGTTGTAGGCAAACTTTTGATGGAAAGGCACCCCACCATATTTTGGTCCCCTTGTGCAGCACACTGCCTTGACCTCATGTTGGAGGAAATTGGCAAACTTGAGTGGGTCAAGTCATGTGTGGAAAGGGCAAAAAACATATGTAAGTTTATTTATAATCATTCATTTGTCCTTAGCACAATGAGGAAGTACACAGGAGACAAAGAGTTAGCTCGTCCAGGGATCACGAGGTTTGCCTCGAATTTCATCACCTTGCAGTCCTTGTTGACATCAAGGGATGATTTGAGGAGCATGTTTGTTGGGCGGGAGTGGATTTCATCTTCCTATGCTACAACCACTGCAAGGATAGATGTGGTGGATTGCATATTTGATGATGATGGTTTTTGGAAACCTGCTAGAGAAATACTTAAGGTAATTTTATTGCAATTTAACATTTAATATTTTACAGTTTACTATGCTAATTGTTTAATGATTTAGTTTTACCTTATATTATTGAATTATTCTATGTTTAAGTTTTGACTCAAATTTTTGTTTTACTTTATATGTAGGCCACTGAGCCTCTTGTATCTCTCCTACGAACTGCTGATGGGGAGAAGCCCTCTATGGGCTACATATATGAGGGCATGGATAGGACCAAGGAGGCCATTAGAGCTCAGTATGCAGGAGTGCAGGAGAAGTATGCCCCTATTTGGGACATCATTGATAGGAGATGGCAGAATCAGCTCCACAGACCCATCCATGCAGCAGCTTACTTTTTGAATTCGGCATTTCGTTTCCGTCCTGACTTCAAGGCGGATGAGGAGGTTCTCACCGGATTATATACAGTGATCCAGAGGTTGAGTACTGATGAGGATAGCAGTGCTACAATTATTGAGCTTGATAAGTTCAATAATAAAGAAGGGCCACTTTTCTCTAGCAGGGTAGCCATAGATGCTCGGGAAACAATACAGCCAGGTAAAAATTAAATAATATATTCAATGTTCATGAATCTAGATTCTAAACTTAAAGTTGATTATGAAATTTTAGAGTTAACTTGTAATTTGTAATTTGTAAATGAGACTAATTATTTTTATTTTCCCTTATTTCAGATAGATGGTGGCAAATGTTTGGGGCCACAACCCCAAAACTTCAAAAAATTGCCATTCGTATTCTGAGTCAGCCAAGCAGCGGTTCTGGATGTGAGCGCAGTTGGTCCATGTTCGAGCACATCCACTCGAAGAGGAAAAACAGGTTGACAGTGCAGAGGTTGAATGATCTTGTCTTCGTTCATTACAACCTCCGTCTTAGGATCAGACAGATTTTGGGCACTGACTCCTCTCCGATCATTCTGGAGGAGATTGATCCAGAATCAGAGTGGCTCACAGAGGTTGTAGATCCAGTCTTCACCGAGGAAGACCGTGCATGGATTGACCAGGTGGATATAGAGGCTGAGGCAGCTAGAGCACATTCTTGAGGCATTGGTAGACGCACACGTGCACGCACAGACACAGGCCCTAGCGACATTCGTGAGCCCATCTTATATGCGGGAGATATGGCTCGACAGTCCTCTAGGACCTACATTAGATGCCTTGCTACTAGGCAGACTGGATACTCAGAGGCTGAGGCTGAGGCTGTAGCCGAGCTTGAGGATGATGTTGAGAATGATGATGACTATGAGCCTGAGGCATGAGCTGGAGCCTTGTTATTATATTTTGTTTATAGATATTGATACTGAATCATTGATAGACATATGTTTCAAAGTTTCAAACTTTCATGGATCTTCATCTTAGATTCTTACATAAATTTATGATTTGATGTCTTATGGATCATCTTACATACATTCTATGATTTAAATCATTATGATCATTTGATTTCTATTTACTTCAGCTAGCCTACAATTTACATTTTAGATAACATAGTTACGTATGTGATGGATTTTATGTTTCATGTTTATGTATGTTAAGTTTTAACTTCTATTTGATGATGTTATAGTGTGCTTAAGTTATATTCAATAAAGGGTGCATGAAATAAGTTTTAAATTGTTAAAATCTTTAAATTTAAAGGGTTTTTTCAAATTTGCCGATTCATCGCCAATTCATTGCCGATTCATTGCCGATTCACGATTCGATTCGGCCTTGCCGATTCCGATTCACGTTTCTTTGCCTAGATGAGCCAGAACGATTTGTAACTCATGATGCTGCTTTTCATGTTTGTAAATTGAAGTGGGCTCTATATGGACTTAAACAGGCTCCCCAGGCCTGATATGAAAGGATTGACAAATACCTTTTAAGTCTTGGATTCACTAAGAATGTGGCTGATCCAAATCTCTACTTCAAGGTAACTCAGGGCCCGTTTGGTTGCTGGAATACAATCAGAATAGGAATAGAAAATTAGAATTCGTTTTTAATTCTTTGTTTGTTGCGCCAAATCAGAATTGGGAATAGGAATACGTATTCCCATTTTACCCCAAAATGAGCATTTGTCCATTCTCCAAAATACTCGTAATTGGAATTGCTATTCCCATTCCCATTTTCAGGCAAGCGCAAAAATAATATTTCTCAGCAAAATCATGGGCGACAAGGGTTTCGAACTGCTAAACTTTGGCCCACAATCAGAAATTATTTGATTTCTACAGAACTACACATTTCCTTTCAGGTGTCCCAACAGCTCCATTCCAGATCATTGTTCTCTGAGTTCTGGTTGTGTGATATTAACAGTATCTACCAATGAAAAACCTAAGCATTGCCATAGTTGCAAATTCATTACCATAGGAGTATAATTTATTTGTAGGGATATAAATCGTGCCTGCCGCGTCGAGTGCTATATGTTCTCTGTAGCTACTGTGCCATGGATGAATATGGGCAGGAAATGATGTCTGACCAAAGATTGAATGTGTCATGGTTTTTTTTCTTGTTAATCATTGCTTTTAAATTTTCGTTGTTGGATTGCAGTTCAAGGAGGCTGAGATGATCAAGGCGGCCAAGTCGATCAATGTGTCCTCATAAATTTTAATTGCTCTGTGAAACAAAGAAAACTCTATCGTTTTTGTAGATTATTTCCTGCAATTTGTGGTTCAAAACCTTCTTCAATTCCAATTTGTAATTTGTCTGACCAAACAGAGAATTCAAATTCTTATTCCAGAATAACAATTCTAGAATAGCAATTCTCAATTATCTATTCCCATGCCCGCAACCAAACGGGCCCTAAAGGTGATATGCTAATTCTAGTTCTTTACGTTGATGATCTTCTGATTACTAGGGGAGAACATCTCATTAGTCAGTGTAAGAAAGATTTGGCGTCTAAATTCGAAATGAAGGATTTAGGAATTCTTCATTACTTTCTTGGTTTGGAAGTACATCAGAAGTCTGGTAATATCTTTCTACATCAAAAGAAGTATACTATTGATATTTTGAAAAAATTTGGAATGTGGGACTGTCGACCTATGTCTACACCTATGGAAACCAACCTTCACAAGCTAAAGGAAGCAAGTGTTGAATCCAGACTAGTTGATCCCACCTTATACAAACAGATAATTGGGTCCTTGTTGTATCTTGTAAACACTTGACCTGATATCTGCTATGCAATGAATGCATTAAGTCAGTTCATGAGTGAACCTCGTGAGATTCATCTTGTTGCTTTGAAGCATATACTGAGGTATCTTCAAGGTACTATTGGGTATGAACTTAAATATGAGAATACCATCTTGGAGTTACATGGATATACTGATTCTGATTGCGCTGGAAGTGTAAAAGACCAGAAAAGCACATCAGGATGTTGCTTCGGTTTAGGATTAGCCATGATTTCTTGGATCCGCAGAAAGTAAGCTTCTATTGCTCAAAGTTCTACTAAGGCGGAGTATATTGCAGCATCTATGGGATCTAGAGAAGCAATGTGGTTTCGGAACTTGCTTTCTAACTTGTTTGGTGAACCTATGAAACCTACCACTATTCACTGAGATAACCAAAGTTGCATTAAGTTATTTGTGAATCCGATATTTCATGATAGATCTAGGCATATAGAAATTCCTTACCACTACATAAGAGACTTGGTGGAAAGAAGAGCTATTCAATTAAAATATATTAATACAAGTGATCAAACAACTGACATTCTCACCAAGGGTCTCCCTAAAGTGAAAGTTGATCATTTCAAAAAGAAACTTGGCTTAATTAAAATGTAAGTTTATGAGATAGAGTCTCAACTTTGTAAATTTGTATTATTCAAATAAAGATGTTTAAAGTGTAAACTCTTTTGTCATATGTGTCACTCTATGACTCATGGGCCTACCCTATGTTCATTATTTAAGGAGATAACCTTTTATAATGAAATATTGATTATGATAATATAAGGTGACAACTTTATTATGATTAGATTACTATCATGATGAATATCATGTGACTTGATATTCTAGGAAAAATCAGGATAGTTAAAAGAGCATGTTGATGGATATCATGTGACTTGATATCTGTTGAAGATCAATATGTTCAAATTCATGGTCGATATTATTGACTTAATATCTATGAATGTACCATGATCTTTTATGGTGGATATCATGTGATTTAATATCTGTATACACACCATAACTAGAAATAATATCATGAGACTTGATTTTCTTATATATATCTTGAGGATATTACTTTTCATATAAAGAAGAACTTATATATATCCACTTTGTCTTCCCTAGCTAAGAGGGATTGTTAATGCATGTAGCTTCGGTCTAACATTACTGTGCTAAGCACATATGTATGTATATACGCACAACAGCATGATGCACATGTTGTTATGGATATATGCATATGTACATGTTGTACCTTTCACAATCTCTAACCGATAAGATATATATATGTTCCGAGATCATTAAGGCATGATCGAGATTATTTTTAGATCCTTTGATGTTTAGATCATGATCGATCTATCTTTTATATTGGGCCGCAAATGTAATGATTGGTTATACATTTAATCACTATGTTTATGACAATAACTAATCATGAGTATTAGTTAAATGAAAGGGTGTGAGAAGGAATGTCCATGTCTCCAATTGGAGACATGGCCATTCATCCCCACACCCCTTCCATTGGTATTTATCCAATCCGCCCGATGTAATCTTGGCATCAAAATCTATTAATGCAAGCACTACAAAAGGATCAAAGATAATTTTGCATTTGATATACTTCATTTATGTTATTACTGCACTAACCTTTGTAGATTCTGGAAGCGATTTAAAACATTGGGGTTATTGTTTGTACCTGCAAAAAAAATTCTGCAATCAGCCAAATCTGGTAATAAACTTTACACAAGGTTATGTTCTGCGTCTATACACCCAGTTTTATGATCTATATCTATGCATCAAAATTTATGTTCAATGTCTATGCACCCGATTTATGTTCTATGTCTATGCTCTATGGTCTCTCTGCTTCGAAATCTTTGAAATTGTTAATTTTCAAGTAAAGGTCAATGTACACGATGTGTAAATTTCACAATGGTCTTTGTTCCTTCTCTATCTTATGTCCGCAATATTTACCTTTCAATTTGCCACAAGTTTCGTTCTAAAGTGTGATACTGAGATATAACTTTGGCATGTTGTCAGAATTGAACTACATCATTACACAAGATTGTTACTCACGGTGTACACGCCCATGGATAAGAATCCATAATTAATCAAGATGATCTATATCAGAATTACTTTCTCCAAGGACTCACCCTAGGTAGAGTAGCCAATGAAAGGGGGTGAAGAGGAAGGAATCCCTACAAGGGAAAGTAACAGAATTCAGAACTTCAATATACATAAACATATTAAGTTTTATAATGATTTCCAAAAGAACATCCATGTAAGCTCATGTTTGTCCAATATGTACCCTGTTGTCAAGTCGAGCGATGGTCATCGGGTATTAGAAACCCATCTAAATCCTTGGTCAAGGTCGTTTAGAGGCATGCTTGCCCATTTTGATCACAATGTCGATTGTGCCAATTAATCAGGCATGCCCGCCTATTACTGAGAGGACATTCCAAACACCAATATGCTGAGAGGGTTGGACTATAGTGCCTCAAGCCTAACCCCAGGGTAGGGAGGGCCTTTGTTGTTAAAAGATTGTGTGGGGATTTATAAAGTCTGTGGTTCGGAGGTTAAGCCTATGTCAATGCTTTTCCTCTTACTAGAATGCCAAGGCTTGAACAATGTCTTTAGATATGTTCAATTAGATTCAGTATGTTTTTCTAGATCCTATCTTGCAAGTTCATTTTTATATAATCCATAGAATATATTGAAATGATTTAGTTTCTATTGAATTGTTATAGAAATCAGTTAGTTATTTCAGTTTTGAAAGATTAATTCAGTTACTTTCACATGAAACAGATTGTAAGGTGTAAAAAATGTTTACTTTTGTCATATGGTTGTGTATTACTTTTCCTAACTGTTTTACATTGTTTAGGTTGTTCGGTACAAGTTATGGATTTCAGAATTAAGTATCTATTTTTTAGTCTAGTAATTTGATATGTTATATATGGCATTGGAGCATTAAGTTCAACACTGAACCTCGGGCACATCATCTAGTAAATTTGTAAACCTGAAAATTTTGTTAGATTTAAATGTAACAAGATGTATACATGAAAGACTCCTCACAAGAAGGCGCAGCACCCCATATTTCCCTATTTGATTAAGAACATGTGTAATAACCCCAATGGGTTATAACTTCTTCAAACACCAAAAATCTTTATACTTCAGTTGTTTGACATTTCGTCAAACACTTTGCAAGCAAGCTCTGATACCACTGTAATAACCCCAACAGGTTATAACTTCTTCAAACACCAAAAATCTTTATATTTTAGGTGTTTGACATTTCGTCAAACACTTTGCAAGCAAGCTCTGATACCACTGTAATGACCCTCCTCAAATCTGCCCTCAGAAAATGCTGATTGAAGGCTCAAAGAATTTTGTCAAACAATTCACATGCAAGGGACATATGACTGATATAGTATTTCAGCTTGCTTTAAATGACTTTTTTCCAATTCGCATCAATGAGAATCTAGTGATAGAAGATTACAATTAACTACACAATGACCTAACATGAGTGTGCTCCTAATTTTGACAATATTCAGTGCATATATTATGATCTAAGCATGAGAAAAGAACACCTACAGACAACTGGCATTTTTGCAAACAGTTGGTATGCAAACTATCTAGCTGATAAATAATGAGATTGAATTGCTTAAATGACACCAGCAACTATTATCTTTTTGATTGCAATCAAATTTCTAATACAATGCTCATGAAATATGGCCAAGACTTTGGCATTTACATGGATTACCAAAATGACAATGCTGGTATAATGCACACTTACAGCTGAAACTTATAATACCCTAAAAAAAACAATACTAACAAGGGAACCTGGTTGTAGATGGTTGTAATAATTTTCCTTCAATGCTGCCCCTTCTGCTTTACTTTTTCGAACTGCTTTTTCGGTTCCGCTTTTTCCGCTTGCTTTTTCGATTCCGCTTTTTCCGCCTGCTTTTTCAGTTCCGCTTTTTCCGCTTGTTTTTTCAATTCCGCTTTTTCCACCTTTTTCGGTTCCACTTTTTCGGACTGCTTTTTCGTTTCTGCTTTTTCGGTTTGCTACCTTGTTGAATCTCAAGACCATATCTTTCAATGGCGTCAAGATTTTCAGCTTGAAGGGATTTCGTCCTTCAAACTATTGAGACATAACCTCCAGAAAATTCTCCAATTTCTTTGATATTTCCAACCATCATTAAAAGAAGCTCTTCCATTTCTTTTATAGTGTTCTCACAAGAGCTCCATCCTTCGTTTTCTCAATGTGGGATAAAACATAACTCCCTTTATGTAACTTATGTCTCCAATGTGTTATAAAATAAAGGGGACTCTTTTAATTTAAATATTCCCCACAAACTATAGTCTATGCATTAATAAAGTTAAATATTTAAATTTAACTTTATAAAATAGCTTTATCAATGCAAAACAAATCTTATCAATGATAAACAAGTCTTCTTGCCGATTTTAAACAATTACCATCGACATACCGCTGCCACTGGATGTCCACCCATGCCCAAGATGACTTACTATAAATAGTAAGTATGCCCAAAGTTGCCTCAAAACCCCTCAGAAAGACCTGCAACTGAAACTATCTAGGCCAAATGGCCTCTAAGCCCCTTTAATGTCCTGGTTAGCCTACGAGAGCGTGGGAAAATAGGCTAACGACATCATGCTATGAAAGCTAAAAAAGGGGACATTACAGTCCGCCCTTCCCAAAATTGCTTGTCTCCAAGCAATGACTGAACAACAACCCAATCAATCCACCTGGATCCCAAATGTAGTCATGAACTATATTACTGTCAGTCAACATAGGCTCCTGCAACAACTTGCGAAAATTAACCACGAGGAATCCATAAATGAATCGTGAATCACGGTGCAACTGAACTCCAAATCGACTACTGCCATAGTCAGGAACCCACGAGGCACAAACTCTCAAAATATTAGACCCCAAGTAGAGTAGATCGCCCAAACTGTCAACATAATAAACACCATCCATACAACCCACCGTGTTATGTGGAATGCACACTCCAACTCTGCTACAATAGTGACCACTCCCACATGAAACTGCACCAAATACAGAGAATCCACACACTATACATCTGCTGCAATTAACACAACTCTGTAGATTACTGGCCACTATCTCATAACCATAACACCCATGCACTGTTGATGGTGAATAGTCATTACACGGTAGATAGCAAATATGAGAGCCCAGTCCAAACCTATCTGCCATCAACTCCTCAACACATGGATCAAAAGCAAACCGATGAACATATCCTTTAGTACAATGCCGGTAAAAAGAACCAATCTCAGTCAAAGGCTCATCCTGCAGACGTGATATGACCAACTGTGATTGATCATCAGCTAAGTCAAAGGATGATATAGCCAAGAGTGCAGAATCAACAACAACATCACTAGTCGCTGTGCCCTCCGAGTCAAACATATCACAATGCTCAGCTACAGCGCCCAACTCAGTTGAACTTGCCTCCAGTGGAAATGGACCAAATATGCCAATAGTAGTGTCGTGGAAAGATATATCCTCATCTCCACTACCTCTATCAACCTCGACCATGGACATCCGCGGATCACCAGAAACCACGGTCTGAGATTGTACAGAATCTGGTAAAGACTGAAGTCGCTCTAACTCCATGGTCACCTTAGCCAAATGAAACTGTGACTCCTCGAAAGCCAACTGTGTACTCTCAATAATCTCAGAAGTCACCTCGAGCTGCTGAGTAAGCTCACTCACCTCATCTTCCTTGGCCAATAATGCATTGTATGCTGTACTCCCCCACTCCATAAGATAATCTCTGTCGGCTACCAACTGCATATAATTTTGTCTCAGAATCCGGATAGCCTCCCATAAAGAGTGGATCTCTGTCAAGGAAAGATAATTGCCTCCCTGCTCATCACTAGTAGGAGAACCCCATCCATAAACTGCTAACAACTGACGAGCAGCATCGAAATGCTCGCAAGCGATAGAAATGTCTCGCTCGCCAACTCTCAGCTGACTAGACACATGATTGTGCCGACTAGTCGAACTCCTATACTCTATCCCTAGTACGCTGTCCAGAGGAGTAACCTCGGAATAGCTATCATCTGTAATACTCGGATCCTGGGACTCTTCTGTAAACTCGGTCATATCTGAGAGATCATCAACCCATTCCAACAAGAATGGTCGACTGGATATATGAACAATGCCCAACACAGGTGTGTAAAAACTAATTCCAGCATCAAACAAGTTGCTGGCATGGATGAGAACTACACCTGGCAAATTACTAATCAAGTCCATGATGGTGCAACAGATACTACTACCAAGGAATGATAGATATCTCTGGTCAAAATGATCCCAAGTACTAAGATAAGGATCCCAACATCTAATCCATGAACGGAAACCAGCTGGCAATTCAAGTAAACTTCTCACCTGAGTAATGTGAACAATACCAACTGACTTCACGCACCTGTCTACAATCTTTGAATCCGGAGTGTGAATGCTAGACATACTCATATCATCATCATGTGACCCAACTGTAAAAGAAAACTGAGTCCCTTCTATACACGCTAACTTCCGAACTGAACTCACCTCAAGACAAAGCTCGTCCATGTGTCTCTCGAGAATCCTGGAGAGCCAACCGAGTACACACCAAGGAATTTCGAGTATCCTCCAGCTCATGAAAAAGCCGGTCAACCTCCTTCTCCTCCTTCTTCACTGCATCTTCCTTGATCTATTGTAAGTCGTCACAAGAAGAACTTGTTGCGACTCCTTTCTATCTCTCCCGCAGTTGAATCATCCAAATGTGATTCTCAATCAATCCATGTATCCTATCATGATGAGATAAAGCCGTGACAATATCCTTGTCCCTTGTCTTCAGCTGGCTTGCCAAACCAAGTGAAGAGCTACTAGCCTCTATCTCATGTGAAGAAGCATCCAACTGTGCTTGATTCTCATTTTCTGCAAAGTCCTGAATGCTCACTTTCCGATCAACTGTACTATCCTCAAACATGACAGTATCCTCCACTGCTGTAACTTCATCCAGCCCAACTATATTTGAATCACTATCTGTGTCAATCATGCAATCTGGTGTGCCTATGATATCACCTTCTGATGCAACTGGCTCAACCTGCACAACATCTGAAACCCCTTCTGCCTGTGAAGATGATGCAGACAAACCATTACCTGAAGATGTGCTGAAGTCTCCCTGTATCGAATCTACATGTCTGTTAAACTCCTCATACAAGTTTCTGCCTGTCATAGGGAAAGTATGATCCTTAGGCCTATCAAAGCGTTCAATCAGTCTCTCTATGAACTCCAAATATGAGGTAATGTGTGCATGACCCATAGTGACCATACCATGATGCCACCACTTGTGTGCTAACCCATCCAGGTGAATTGTTGCATACTTAATAGCTTCTTCCTCAGGCATAAAGTTCAATTGTAAGTATGTGTCAAGCTTTTGAACCCAAGCTCTTGCTGTAGACTTCCCCCAGCCATCATAATATGGTAACTGAAGTTTCCCTACTTTCTTTCGTAGCTCATAGCTCTAGTTCCTGTCATGTCCACATGGCATATGCTTCAGCCGCACATCTATATACTCCCTAAAGGTGATTGCAGCAATAAAATCTGGACCTCCGGCTTCCCAATCTCTCCTTAGCTATTCTTGTATATCAGTGATCTAGGGCTTTGGTACGAGTTGCTCTGGAGCTCTAGGAGGAAATATGGGAATCATGGGCCGCGAACTCACTGTCCTAGTTTGTTGGGGTGCATGACTGAAATTGTTCCCAACTTGTTCGCCTCCATTATGTGCCCCATCCTGATTATTACCATTCTGATTATTTCCTCCACCCACATTAGCATTCAACCCCATTTGACAAGCCATCATCTGCATCATAAGCTCAAATCTCTGACTCTGTTCCTGTGCTCTTTGCTCTGCTGATCGTTGTCCCTGTGCTAAGGTGTCTAATAATTGTAAGAATCTTTCCTTTCCCTGATCTAGACCGGCATTCATTTTGTCAAACATTTTTCTCTCTATCTAGCTATTCCAAATTCCCTATAAGACCTCCACAGGATGGCAGGACTTATAGCTCTAATACCACTGTAATAACCCCAATGGGTTATAACTTCTTCAAACACCAAAAATCTTTATACTTCAGTTGTTTGACATTTCGTCAAACACTTTGCAAGCAAGCTCTGATACCACTGTAATAACCCCAACAAGTTATAACTTCTTCAAACACCAAAAATCTTTATATTTCAGTTGTTTGACATTTCGTCAAACACTTTGCAAGCAAGCTCTGATACCACTGTAATGACCCTTTTCAAATCTGCCCTCAAAAAATGCTGATTGAAGGCTCAAAGAATTTTGTCAAACAATTCACATGCAAGGGACATATGACTGATATAGTATTTCAGCTTGCTTTAAATGACTTTTTTCAAATTTGCATCAATGAGAATCTAGTGATAGAAGATTACAATGAACTACACAATGACCTAACATGAGTGTGCTCCTAATTTTGACAATATTCAGTGCATATATTATGATCTAAGCATGAGAAAAGAACACCTACAGCCAACTGGCATTTTTGCAAACAGTTGGTATGCAAACTATCTAGCTGATAAATAATGAGATTGAATTGCTTAAATGACACCAGCAACTATTATCTTTTTGATTGCAATCAAATTTCTAATACAATGCTAATGAAATATGGCCAAGACTTTGGCATTTACATGGATTACCAAAATGACAATGCTGGTATAATTGTAAGGAAACTTGGCAATAAAGAATATAATTGTTTCCACATAAACTATAATAAATCTAAAATAAACACGGAGTTAAAATCCACATGCAAGAGAATAGACAACATACCCACAAAATTGTGACACAAGATATACCTTGGGAAACCCTCATTAAGGGAAAAACCCAGCCTCCAAAAGCATCCATCACCATGTATTATTCAGCAAAAAATATCATTGTCATACAACCATGGAAGCCTTCATGGCCATAGCCACAACCGAGCAAACTATGTGAACAAGCATGAATCCACACATCCCATGCCATGCTTTCAACCTTCACAAATGCTCCATTGGCTAACCTGTCAAGCCTTGTCCCGCTTGACTCTTGCCTTTTGTCTTCTCCTTGTCACTCTCTCTCTCTATACAACAACTACCCTTGTGGCTGCTTATATAGTAGCAAGTCCCACAAAACCACTAAGTGGTATTACATAAACCATGTGCTAAAACCATGTGCTACCTAACCCACTAACCCCACATTTAATATTGGGCATTTAATTCTTTTTCCCAATATTAAATAATTACATAAAATATTATCACAATGTTACAATACAACTCATCAAGAATATTCCATGGAAATCTTTACATGTTGCACATCCATCTAGGCACAACATTACATAATAAAAATAATAAAATAACAATATTATGCAATGTGTGCAACACCCATTATCTCAACAATCTCCCACTTGTTGTATACATTGCATAGGGTCAATCCGTAGCCACACAAATGAACAAGGGAACAATCCCTCCCAGCACATCCACCATCATGGATCAAAATACACCAAGTGCTCCATCCTGGTACCCGTGACAAAATTAAAGTATCCAGCATCTCAAACATGAATGATCTCACCTCCTATTATGCCACTCCCACTGGACATACATAAAAGCTATCCAAAGAGAAAAGCCACCCAACCTGTCGCATTAGAAGATCATAAAATCTTGTACCAACTAAAATGCCAAGCACAAAAACCAAATCCAAAGGTAATCACATGTATCCGTAGTTGTCAAAATATCCATAGCTAAAATAGCACCCACAGCAAGTGCCAAACCCATCCAACTATCCATACCTCAAAGGTATAACAAGTGAATCTTATATCACCGACATATCCAATCTATAACTTGCAATCACAAGCTTCAAGAGCAATACCTACAACATATATACCAAGAAGCTCCCACCGCAAAAGATAATGTCAAATCTATAACCAATCCACTCATAACATCTCAAAAAAGTGAATCCATGTAGTATCAAGGACATCCACAATACATAAAATAATATCCTGCAAGAACAACTCTCATAACAAGTCTCCAATGCTCTCCCAAGTTCACCACAACCAACAGAGGAAAGAGATAAAGGAATAACCATGTCATCTCTCACATGACATACATGAGCACAAACCAGTGATCACAATCTCTAACCAATCTCAAATCCAATGTAGGCAAAACTGAACATCCAGGAAGATAACCAAGACCAGAGAAACCATGCAAATCATAACCTGTATCATGTCCTTCTACACACACCTCTAGATGTAAATTGTGCAAGTATGATCTCCTCCATAAAACCCCAACAAGAAGCCTCAACAACACCCAAACCATACCATATAACTAATCATGGATGTAAGCCTCTCACAAGAAGATCAAACTCATAAACCATTCCTAAACCAAAGAATAACCATTCCTAATCCAAAGAATATGCCCAATATAAAACCATCTCCCAAACTCAACCAGCATAACAACATATGCACATGGAGATAACCAATGCTAAACCATCTCTCAAATGAACCCTCCAGAACTAACTCATGTACCATAGCTCAAGATCCATATCCATGAAAGACAAGCATAAATATAATGCAACTGAGAGAAACAATGGGCTATACCTCTCAAGTAGCAAACCGCCGAGTAGACCAAGAGTGGGGAATGAGAATGCTCATCAAAATACCCAAGTCTCCAACCAAGACTCATCTAAGAACAATCTCCTCTCAAGTCCATATCAGGTGACTGCCCCTCGGACTTCCTGCTGAAACCATCAACCGTCCCAACAAATACTTCTCTAATCCAAGAGAAATCAACGTCACCATCGTCTCTAAGTATCCATGAGCACCTGTAACCAATCAATCCATGCCAACTCCAAATGCAACATAGCAATATCATGAAGTATCCAGCTTATGATCAGTGTACTCAATACCAAGAAACTAAACCAAGATCAATGTCAAAGTTCCAACCATGTCCTCAAGAACATAAACATGACAACATGATCTTACCATCTCAACTAAAGAGACAACATGCTCCACATGAACATACTATAACATGTCACAACTCTAAACACGTATCAAGAGTATACCATGACATAATAATGAAACCATCCTCATACTAAGGATAACATGCCAAATAAAAGCATAAACCACACCTTTGCCAAGAACCCTGTGAGTCCTCAAGATGCAACCATCTCCACACACCATGAAGAAAACCATCTCCACATACCAGGAAGAACCATCTCCACATACCATGAAGATAACCAAGAACTCCATGAGTCCTCAAGATCTAACCATCTTCAAACACCATGAAGATAACAAGTGCACCATGCAAATGTCAAAGACGCTTCTGCAGCAACAGGATCTAAGACAAACCTCCAACATCTACAAACACTCAATAAATATATCAATGCCAACAACTCCCACTCAACCGTGGTACCAAGTCACCTATGGCATTATAAAATCCATCCTCTCCAAACCAAGAAGATATAAACCAAACCAGGAACTAATCCTGCACTGTCACCCCATCACTGTCACAAGCTCCCACTAAACCATGTATCCAAGCTATCCATGACATTATGATGAAAAACCATCCTCTAACCATGAGAATCAACCAAGGCATCAAACCATCAAAGAACTCAAAGTGCACATCATGAGCTCCTCAAAAGAAACCAAATAACCATGATCCTCAACCAAAAAGATATACCACCATAACTAAATCAGAAATCCAAGCTAATGAACATCAAGGATGTACTTGTATAGCCAATTATGTCATACCAAAATCCATGACACCATGATCACATCCATGAACCGAGCATCTGTCTCTCAATATGTCCAACTTGTCAGCATAGTCAACCACAATTCTCTGCCATGATTGTACTTGGTAACAACATCTCATCCCTTCTACATGAAGATAAAATCATGTTACTTAGGGCATAGACAACCCAAATCCAAGCCACCAATATGAATATGCATCAATAATGAAAGATCAATGGGCAAAGACAACCCATAACCAAGCTATAAATGCAACCTGTAAGTATAGACCGCTTACAACACTGCACAACTTGTAGATCCAACAAGTCATCATGCATATCTAAATCCAAACACTGATAACCATATCATCATGAGACCAATCTGAAATATGAACTGAGTATACAATGACATCAAAAACTTAAATCTCCAATGCCATAAACTCACAATGTTACCATAGTCAAAATATATCTATAAGCTGTTCAGATAAATATATCACCAAATAAATCATGCCAAACCTGCACTAAATCTGAACCAATGTGTAGAGCTCTCCAAGAGCTTTCTGTTGACTACTGGAAGTCCAAAATCTGACTCCGTATGCCCAAGTTATGCCCTAATCCGTGTTCAAAATAAACAACATCTGACTTTAGGGCTCTTAAAACATGGCAAAATTTCAAAATCACAGAACCAAACCTATGCCATGTTGTAGTGCTCTGAATTAGCTTTCCAACGCCTGTAAGAACTCTGAAATCCGATATTCTGAGAGAAAGTTATGGCCGTTTTACTAAGATAGTCTTTTTACCATTTTCAGTACGATTTTTCATTTTATATATTTTCAGTGACGAAAATTCCGATGGGATTAAATTTGACGGCCATCATGGGCTGAAACTAAAAAACTCTTTCATTTCCTCTGAACATGGCCAAACTAGGGCGTATTATATATCAAATTTTATGGAAATGTCAACCCGGATCCAATGGTGAGGTCTGTTTTTACCCAGGAGGTCATTTTTGCATGCTACCCCCCAAAACCCTCATTTAAATGAAACATCCGAAAAACTCTTTTGTCCAACAATTTCACATACCCAAATATTTTAACATCCCATCATAACAGCAAACCCAAAACCCTCAGATCTGCAATAAAATATTTATATATCTTGCCCTTTTCTTTTTTTACCCTCTCATGCATTCCCATGGATTCAATCTAGGGTTACAATAATAAAACCATAGCTCTGATACCACTTGTAAGGAAACTTGGCAATAAAGAATATAACCGTTTCCACATAACCCATAATAAATCTAAAATAAACACGGAATTAAAATCCACATGCAAGAGAATAGACAACATACTCACAAAATTGTGACACAAGATATACCCTAGGAAACCCTCATTGAGGGAAAAACCCAGCCTCCAAAAGCATCCATCACCATGTATTATTCAACAAAAAATACCATTGTCATACAACCATTGAAGCCTTCATAGCCATAGCCACAACCGAGCAAACTATGTGAACAAGCATGAATCCACACATCCCATGCCATGCTTTCAACCTTCACAAATGCTCCATTGGCTAACCTGTCAAGCCTAGTCCCACTTGACTCTTGCCTTTTGTCTTCTCCTTGTCACTCTCTCTCTCTATACAACAACTACCCTTGTGGCTGCTTATATAGTAGCAAGTCCCACAAAACCACTAAGTGGTATTACATAAACTATGTGCTAAAACCATGTGCTACCTAATCCACTGACCCCACATTTAATATTGGGCATTTAATTCTTTTCCCCAATATTAAATAATTACATAAAATATTATCACAATGTTACAATACAACTCATCAAGAATATTCCATGGGAATCTTTACATGTTGCACGTCCATCTAGGCACAACATTACATAATAAAAATAATAAAATAACAATATTATGCAATGTGTGCAACACCCATTATCTCAACAATAATGCACACTTACAGCTGAAACTTATAATACCCTAAAAAAAACAATACTAACAAGGGAACCTGGTTGTAGATGGCTGTAATAATTTTCCTTCAATGTTGCCCCTTCTGCTTTACTTTTTCGAACTACTTTTTCGGCCTGCTTTTTCGGTTCCGCTTTTTCCGCTTGCTTTTTCGATTCCGCTTTTTCCGCCTGCTTTTTCAGTTCTGCTTTTTCCGCTTGTTTTTTCGGTTCCACTTTTTCTGCCTGCTTTTTCGGTTCCGCTTTTTCGAACTGCTTTTTCGTTTTTTCTTTTTTGAATTGCTACCCTGTTGAATCTCAAGACCATATCTTTCAATGGCATCAAGATTTTCAGCTTGAAGGGATTTCGTCCTTCAAACTATTGAGACATAACCTCCAGAAAATTCTCCAATTTTTTTGATATTTCCAACCATCCTTAAAAGAAGCTCTTCCATTTCTTTTATAGTGTTCTCACAAGAGCTCCATCCTTCGTTTTCTCAATGTGGGATAAAACATAACTCCCTTTATGTAACTTATGTCTCCAATGTGTTATAAAATAAAAGGGACTCTTTTAATTTAAATATTTTCCACAAACTATAGTCTATGCATTAATAAAGTTAAATATTTAAATTTAACTTTATAAAATAGCTTTATCAATGCAAAACAAATCTTATCAATGATAAACAAGTCTTCTTGCCGATTTTAAACAATTACCATCGACATACCACTGCCACTGGATGTCCACCCATGCCCAAGATGACTTACTATAAATAGTAAGTATGCCCAAAGTTGCCTCAAAACCCCTCAGAAAGACCTGCAACTGAAACTATATAAACCAAATGGCCTCTAAGCCCCTTTAATGTCCTGGTTAGCCTACGGGAGCGTGGAGAAATAGGCTAATGACAACATCATGCTATGAATGCTAAAAAGGGGACATTACAATATGCCAAATTGTGATTACTCCTATCATTCCATGCCTTGGGACAACGAAACCTTAAAACAAGCTCTGCAACGAATGAAAAAGGAAAGGGTCAAATGGACTCCTGCCAGGAAGGCAACTTATAGAGATAAACTCATCAAAGCATGGAATACCCAACAAGCTAACCCCCTTATGCTCTTCCATAAAACTTGGCTAGTGTGGGATATGCACAAAATCAAAATTGAACAAAAAACCCCAGAATAGGGCATTGGAAATTTCAAAATTATATTATAAAACCCTCAAAAGAGGGAATTTTGTAAATAAAACCTGCTACAATTGTAGCTAAGGAAATGAAGGAATAAATAAGTCAGTAAGAAAAATTCAGGCCTTGTGTGATCCTCTTTTAAGTAGAGTCTGAACAGGAAATTGACTTAAACATTGTATGTAAATTTCTTTCCAGGCCAACTAAAATAGGGAAGATAAACAGCAATGGAAACACTACAAACAATGAAATAATCAATGAAAAAAATCCACCCTTTCCCTCGGACCCGTTGCTTCAAGTTTTGCAAAACACATAAACAAAGCTAGAAAATATGGAAAAGAAAATGAACAATCTGGCAGCCCAAATTGGGCAACATCAAGAGGAGATGCAATCTTCGCCTCCTCCCAAGACTGAACATGAAAATTCTGAACACAGTGAAAGGAATACTCAAGACTCACTCACACAAACTGAGATCAAAAGAAACTAGAAATATATTAATAATTAATGACTTATCCTCGGATATCAAAAAGATCAAACCTCCTAAGTTTTTTGGTTTCGAATCTAGAGAGGATGCAGAAGCATGGTTGACTGAAATGGAACGATATTTTGAGATTAGGAATTTCTCGGAAACCTCAAAGGCAGTTTGGGGAACATACCATTTTTTAGGGGAAGTTGCTACTTGGTAGGGAAACACCAAAGTTGAATTGAATATTAAGACAACTGAAATTACCTAGGAAAAATTCATGGCCATCTTTAAGAACCGTTGGTTACCTCAAATCTTCTACGACCAAAAGTTGTTGGACTTCTAGAACCATAAGCAAGAGGATATGTTTGTACACAAGTATTGGGAAAAATTCACCTGCCTGCTAAAGTATGTACCTCCTTATCAGCAATATAGGAATTTGAAGGTGAGAAAATTTATAATAAGACTAAACAATAGGATCGGAGGAGCAATTGATGTTCTCACTCCCCAAACCATGGAAGAAGCCCTAGAAAAGGTTGTTCGACAAGAACATAAAATAAAAAGAGATGATCCCATTCGAGATAATAACAAGAAAGCAAGTTCAAATTTAGAAGAGATAGATTCTCGATCCCACAAGAAACAATCCAAGGACTACAAACCAAGAGGAAATGGTAACAAGGACTTCAAAAGTAATCCCAATACAAATAAGAACGACAAAGGCAATGAAAGGAAAGGACCACTAGCAGGATGCTACAGTTGTGGTGGCGATCACTGTGCTAACAAATGTCCTAGTAAGGAAAAGACCAACCAACAACCTCAACCACCACTACCACCACAACAACATGTCTACGAATAAAGGATACACACAGCATTAGACAATCAACAAGAAAAACAACAGCTGGGTCCGATAGAAACTCCAGGTAAGATCTACGGAAACCCTGTCTCCATATTAATAGATACCGGAGCCACAAAATGTTTTATATCTCCAAACATATTAAGCAGATTTTCCAAGAGGTCCAATTACATAGTAAACCCATGGACGGTCGAGTATGCAAACCAGCAAGGGCTAAGGTAGAGCAATGTTTGTTTGAGGCACGCATTGACTTTCCAAATCTCTCTATAGAATTAAACCTATATGTAGCACATCTTGGATCCTATGATATCATCATAGGCATCAATTGGCTTAGTGAACACAAAACTAAGTTTGATTGTCTCGCTAAAACAGTAGAATGTTTGGATGACCAAGGCAGCTCTACAAGCATCAAAGGAGTTTTGAATGAAATCAAACCATGCCAAATATCTGCTATGCAACTCAAGAAATGTCGAAGAAAAGGTTGCGAGATTTTAGCAATTAAGATTGAAGATTTGAGAGAACCAATAGATACTACTTATGGTAATGACTACATCTTTGAAGATGGAGAAATTAGAGAAAAATTGAGGGAATCCTTCGAGGAAAAGCATCCATACCTCAAAAATTTTCAGTATGTGTTTCTAGAACTTCCAGGATTACCTCCATCTAGAGTGTTTGATTTTTACTATAGACTTGATACTTGATGCAGAACCTATATCCCGAGCACCTTATCGAATGACCACCACAGAGTTGATGGAATTACAAATACAGTTACAAGATATGTTAGATAAGAAACTTATTCAACCCAGCATTTCACCTTGGGGAGTCCTAGTATTGTTTGTCAGGAAGAAAGATGGGACTATGAGACTGTGTATAGACTATAGGATGCTCAATAAGGTCACCATCAAAATCCAGTACCCACTTCCTAGAATTGACAATCTGTTTGATCAAATGAAAGGTGCTTCAGTATTCTCAAAAGTTGACCTAAGGTTGGGGTATCATCAGCTCCATATTAAAGATGAAGGCATTCACAAGACTACATTCAGAACTAGATATGGCCATTATGAGTTTACGGTACTACCCTATTGGCTAACTAATGCTCTGGCAGCCTTCATGAACCTGATGAATAGTATCTTTCAAGGCTGTTTGAATAAGTTTGTATTAGTCTTTACAGATGATAGTTTGATTTACTCACGAAACAAAAGAGCACATCAAGAGCATTTAGAAAAAGTTCTACAAAGGTTGAGAGAACATAAGTTATATGGGAAGTTGTCTAAGTGTGCCTTTTATCAAAAAGAAATCCAATATCTAGGACAAATTATATCGGCTCAAGGGATAGCTATGGATCCTTCAAAAATTAAAGCCATCAAGGAATGGCCCATACCTAGGAATGTGACAAAAGTCAAAACCTTCATGGGGTTAGCAGGATTCCATAGGAAGTTTGTTAGAGATTTTTCCAAGATAGCTTACCTAATCACCTCACTTCAAAAGAAAGGGAAGAAATTTATTTGGATAGAGAAATGTCAAACAGCCTTTAAGTACCTAAAAGAGAAGTTAACTACTACACCAATACCAGATCCCCAAAAGGAATTTGTGGTTATAACTGATGCATCTGAGGAGGGATTAGAAGGTGTACCGATCCAAGAGGATCAAGTTGTTGCATATGAATCTAGAAAACTAAAAACCTATGAGCAAAACTATGCCACACATGATCTGGAATTAGCCGCCATTGTGCATGCCCTCCAAATGTGGAGGCACTACTTGATAGGGAAGCCTTTTGAACTTCAATCAGATCACCGCAGCCTAAAGTACATTTTCACTCATCCCGACCTTAATACCAAACAAAGGAGATGGTTGGAATTTCTAGCAAATTATGACTTTGACATTAGCTACATTAAGGGTAAAGAGAATAAGGTAGCAGACGCGTTAAGCTGACAGAGGCATATTTCCGCTATGGCTGTCATAGATATTAGTTTTAAGGATCAAGTATTACAGCATTTAAAGCAGGATGACTTCTATGCAGAGATTAGTCAAGCAATTCTCAGAGACCCACAAGACCTGAGATACAAAGACTTCAAGATAGAAGAAGATGGACTATTGAAGTATGTTGGTAGGATGTACATACACAAAGCATCGGAAATTCAAAGAATGAATTTAGAAGAATTCCACTTAGCCCCCTATTCAGGACACCCCGGAGTAACTAAGATGTTGACAGATATAAAACCCTTATATTTTTGGAAGGGAATAAAAATCTTGAATTGTTATAGAAATCAGTTAGTTATTTCAGTTCTGAAAGATTAATTCAGTTACTTTCACATGAAATGGATTGTAAGGTGTAAAAGATGTTTACTCCACTAAGATGGTTGTGTATTACTTTTCCTAACTGTTTTACATTCTTTAGGTTTTTTGGTACAAGTTGTGGATTTCAGAATTAAGTATCTATTTTTCAGTCTATTAATTTTATATGTTACAGTTAACCTGCAAAGCCTGTTTCTCTAGAACACCTCCTGCAGCCCAAAGCATCTTTTAGCAGCATAGCTGTAAGTATGGTCTCCAAATTTGGAGGAAAACTGCATGGTTTCATTTCCTTTTTTTAATGATAAATAGCTTTATTTTATTTTATTTCATTATTACTTTATTAAAAAGTGATAATAAAGTCACTTTTTATTATTTTATTATAACATGAATATAATATCAATTTATATTATTACTTTAATATAATCCCAAGCTTAGGAAACATTAATTCATTTCCTCAATACTATTTGAATCCCATAGGAGAACTAGAAACCCACTCAAAACAACTGGAAACCACACATGAAGTCCCAAAGTTAACAGCTCGGTGGCTTATAGGAATTCTCGCAACAGACCAACCTCCTGATGACTGTTGAGAAATCTAATGAGAGGGCATGACACAAAATTAGTTCATTTATTATAGAGCATTAGTATAGATTGGCGTGATTACATAATTGTACCTTATATTAAGATTACTTAGAAGCTTTACTTAATTCTTACAGGGTGAATTAAGAAATAATAAGCACATATCATCTCCCTGGTTGATGAGAATAATATCATCTACTTGATTGATGGAAATCATGGGCCACCTTTAACTCATATTAAGTTTATTTCAATACTTTATTTTATTCACTACGCAAATTGAGGAACAATGATTGCATATCATCTCCTTGATTGATGGGATTCGTATC
This sequence comes from Cupressus sempervirens, assembly GCA_028749045.1. Classification (NCBI taxonomy): domain Eukaryota; kingdom Viridiplantae; phylum Streptophyta; class Pinopsida; order Cupressales; family Cupressaceae; genus Cupressus; species Cupressus sempervirens. Next base: position 360,835,702 of record CM053784.1, read on the forward strand.
ATCCACTTGATACATACAAATCTCATTCACTACTCAATTTCTACCACTCCCTAGTCATTTTGAGAGCACTTGACAGAACTGATCCAACATGTTGAGTCAATCAACCAGATTGGTGTAGTTAATTCAACTCTTTTGGGACACTTGTCATCTTGAGTTGTGTATCCTAGAGTCTATATTATTTAGTCCATTTCCTTTGTCTTACCATTTATCTTGGATCATGAAAACATATATTAGAAAAAAAAATCTCATCTTGTTTGCATTTAAATTAGTGTCATCTTGTTGGTTTTGTTCCTAGGGAGCTTTAATCATTGCCTGTTCTATACTGAATCTAACAGTATTGAAATCTGTGGAGTTTCACATAGTCAATCTGCGCATAGAATTTGGTGATTGTAAGTGCCTCACAGGTTAAATTTGTCCCACTATATTACACAATTGTAGGCTTCTGACTGTGTAATAATTAGTCAAGTGAAGATCAGGTTCGCTTCTCGATTTAAAGGGTTTGGAGATCTTAGTTAATAGTAGCTTTAATGCTCTATTACTACAGTATGACCAGGTATGATGATAGAAGTACACTACCATGCATCCTTGTTTCTCATTCCCAAATCAAGAATGAAAAGGAGATTGATAGACTACTTACATACAACTCCAATTTTATATCCATTTTTCAATGCTACCAAGCATGCTGCTAAGGATTGAATTGAATGGCCCATATTTTGTAAATGTAGCATATTTTATTATGTTAAAATTGTGACTTGTCAGGTAAAATTCTGTAAATGTACTAAAATGTGTTACAGCTCTAGTATTTCGGCAAAGTTTTCTTACTGATCAAGAAACTACTTGAAAGTAGTACGTATATTAACCAGTCATACAAAAATAGATGTTTTTACTACATTGAGCCACTAAGCTTCCATTGCAATTAAATGTCAGAGGGTTACATGCAATCATAATCTGTCTGTATTTTCACATAAATCATTCATTCAGATCATCTAAAGAAAAAGCATCAAACTTTAAAGTCTGGAATTAGTGAGATGGTATAATACCATGCAGCTATAAGCAACATCACACATTTGGTTCCCCAATGTTGATAGTTCCCAATCTAAAACACCAATGACACGATCCTGTAAAAAAAGATGCAAAGAGAAAATTAGAAAATGCCAAAAATTTATAAAATATGTCAGCTCTAGGTGCTAATAAAGGAAATGTAAGCATCTCTCCAAGACGTGTCTTAGAATCTCAATTAAAACTTAAGCACCCGGAGAAAGAGTTAGACCAAACCGATCTTATTTTCAGACAGTTTCATTTAATTGATATCCTAGCATAATTCTTAGAGTTGCCTTTTATGTTGCTTAAGAATACCTATCCAAATTTCCAAATATGATGGTAAAAGAATGATATCTTGCATAATTTCATGTTTGGCAACAGAACAGTAATAATTTAAAATAAATCTTGTTCAGAATTGAAACAATTAGCTAATTCTTAGTCAAGATATTTTCAAATTTGTCATAGATAAGCAGAATCCATCTACAATGACAGCAACTAAAATAAGTCAACATTAAAAATGAAGATGCATATCACACATTCCTTGGTAGTATTCCAGCATACTATTAAGCTTCTTCACCTTTTCATTTAACAAGTCGCACATATTTTGCAAAGGATAAAACTGGCAACTACACACATTAAATATTCTGGAGAGGTTGTTTATCAAAGAATCTATTCAACAAGGTAAACTAACCAAATTCTTTCATATCAAGATTTGTATTAGACAACTTCTAAATCCAGGACAGTCATGGACATCAATATAAAACATAGTAGCAAGACTCAAATTCAGCAAGCTGATTTTTTATCCAAACTCAGCCTTGGCACCAAATTGGCAAATTGAAATCCCACGACATCAAAAGATCTTTAAAAATTTAAAACTTGTTTCAAGATCCCTTAAATAAATAAACCCCAAAGACAACAACAAACTCGTCAAATAGAAGCTCATTTGATCACATACACTAGTACAATTGATTACATAATAATAAACACAAATTTTCGCAAAAGAAAATAAGACGTTTACAACTTTAGATATACAAATATGGTCAAATGTATACAAAACTCATGGACTACGAAACCAAAGGCATCAAAACTAATTTCCAAACTAGACATATAATTCTATGGCTTAGACAAGCCTACATTACTTATCCCAACATCACACCAAGTCATGTGTAGGCCTTTATGATAGGTTCAAGATGATGTAGCCATCATATTTGTGTGTCTTAATGACTACTGTGTATTCAAGTTATTACTAAAATTTTCTTCGAGCTTTCAAGACTGCACGTTTAGTTGTCATGCTCATTAACAAAGAGGAACAATTATGCAAAAAGATAAATAGTTACGTTCTAGTTTGACCTTAGCTAGGACACTAAAAGATGGGATTGCTCTATGAGTTGTCTATACAGGTTATCAAAATGGCATTTCCTTCCAATTATGACTTGTATTAAGCAAGCAATACTCGTAGAATGCCAACTTTGCCTATGATAGCCATTGTATGCTAAACAAAGAGAAATGGTTATGTAAAAAGATAGATAGTTATGTTCTAATTTGACCTTAGCTAGGATATTAATAAATGAAATTGTTTTATGTTGCCTATGCAATGCATGATGATACATCTTTGCATTATGAAAATGTCATTTATTGCCAACTACGACTTCGAAAGTATTCAATGGTACAATGACAGTAGCATGTCAACTTTGCCTATGGCAGTCCCTGTATACTAAACAAGTTGTTTAATGTATAAAACAAGTTGATCCTTAACTGTGCATTTGAATATTAAGATGTAAAGATTTGAACAAGGGTATGTGCTTTGTCAATTTTATGACAATAATTCATCATTGGCATCTTACATGCTTAGACTTCAAATTCTTCTAAAACCTAGAATTTTCATTATAACTTCAACAAATCTAATACAATTGTCAATATATACATGAACCATAACATTTCATTGTAAGAAAGGAAAAACAGATATTGAAATGTGACTTATACCTTAAATGTTATATTTCTTGTATATTTCTGATGAAGAGAATGACATTAACTTGAAGACAAACATGGGGTCAATCCTAAATGGGCATGTCATAAACCAAACAAGCACTGAAAGGTTGTAGTATTTGTACAATTTTATAAATTTTTGTTCATCTTCTTCTTTTTCTTTTTTTATTTAATTTTTCCCCCAATCTTGATCAAGTCTAGTCAACAAGACTCACTGAAACTAGCAAATCTTGTCCACTCAAAGACTCAAGCGTCTTGTAGGACTTACCCAACCCAAAGTCCAAATGCCTAGGCATCAACAAGGCTAACTCATTGAGTTTTGGTGACACTAGGCAAGTAGAACCTCACCCACAATTTCACTAGACTAGGGGAGTGTCATGTCCCCTTTTCAAATAATTAAAAATAATAATCTTTGCTAAGGCAGGCAGGCCCAAAAAGGTGAAGTTTTGGAAAAAGGGGATAATCTTTGGAAGCTAATGGACTAATAAATGAAGATTATTATTAAAATATGTTTTATTAACCCCCCTTGGACGTGAGTTAGGGTTATGCCCTCTTTTAAGGGGTTTGGAGGCATTTTGGGCTGATTCCAGAACTTGATTTTTGCTCATTTCTTTGTTATTCTTCAGAGACTGCCAAACCTGTGGAGAAGGAGACCCAAGAACGGGAGTTTGCAGGTTTCCAGGGAGACCCAAGAACGGGAGTTTGCAGGTTTCCAAGGAAGCTAAGGACGGGAGTTTGAAGCCATTCCGTGTGCATGCTCATGCAGAGTTTGCCTTTGTGCTATACAGTGCAGATTTGTGAGTTTTCGAGTGTATTTTTTGTAAGAGTTTAGTGTTTCCGGTTGAGTATTTCATATCAGTTTGCGTTGCTGCTGTATATCAAACTTTTAAATGTTAACATAAAGCTGAAAATATGTATTTGGATATGATTATACTTTTGTGATAGATTATTGTGGTGATTCCGAGCTATTTTGTGCTATTTTCGGGAGCCCGATGAGCATTGTTTTTGTCCTCCGTTTGGGAGCTATTGTGTGCATGTTATACAGATCTGGAAATGTCATTTTATAGGCTGTTATGCTGCTCAAATTTCTGTAAAAATGTCCACTTCCAGATTTATTAATAATAGGTGAAGCTGTGAAGCTTTTGGCACTATTTCTGGCATACCCAATTTGGGGTTTCTTGAGAAACTTGGTGGATCTTTGTGATATTAGTTGTTTGATTTTGAAAATCTGATTAGAGGCGTGAAATATCATTTAAAATCAGTAAAGGGACATTTCAGTGGTATCAGAGCCATGATCTTGCCAGCCTAAGGGTTTGTAGAAGTTTGCATGTTAGTTTTGACAACTACCCAAATTTTGCATGTCAATTTTGACAACTACCCAGATCTTGCATGTCAGTTTTGACAACTACCCAGATCTTGCATGTCAAATTTGACAACTACCTAGATCTTGCATGTCAAAATTTGTGGTTGCATTCTACTTCTAATCATTTGCATGTTAGTTCTTGGTGAATTTGGTGGTTGCATGTTGCTTCTAATCAGCTGAATGTCAAAATTTATGGTTGCATGCAACTAAGTGAAAGAGAAAAGAGATATTTATAGCGAGAAAAGAATAAAGAAATGTTGATCAAACCTCCAGTTGAAAGTAAAAGTATAAAATCCAAGGAAGGAAAAAGTATGGCTAATCTCAATGAGATGGCAAAGAAATTCTTCCAAGACATCCAAAATACCCAGAAGCAAACAGTGGATAGTTTGGCAGAAACTAGAGAGGCTTTGCGAATATTGACAAAAAAATTGCAAGGAGTTGCATCTATTAATGAGAAAGGGAGCACTTCAGAGGAGTCAAGAAATCTGAAACTCACACCCTCTCAATCAACAAAAACTATTTTTCTGCATGCAGATGAGCCACCAGTGCCAAATCCAACCCTTAATCCCATGGAAGAGGTTACAGGTAACTTGATCGCATTAAGAGCTACTTACAATGGTTTAGATGATGAATTTCGTAGTTTAGTTCCTTTTAGAGAATATGTGGATATGATGAACACTTTGATGCCCAAGAAAGAGTACAAAAGGGAGCATGACATAAGTGGAAGAGAGCTCAAAAATAAAATAAGCAAGTTTATAGCACCTACTTTTGATGGAACAAATAAAATTTCAGCTAGAGCATGGCTACAAAAATTACAAACCTTCTTCACACTTAACCCCAAGAAGGAGAGTGATGCTGTTCAAATTGCAAGTCTACACTTGGAAGATGCAGCCTATGATTGGTGGTATCATGGAATGACTACTCAAGGTCATGATCAGGTAACTACATTTGATGATTTTAGTCAAAGAATGATAGATAGATTTGACCTCAAGGATGATGATTATGAGGATGTTGTTGTGCATGATGGTGAGATACCTGGTAGAGATGAGCAGACATTGAGCATCCATGACTTTTTTGAGAGAGAGTATCAGGCACAATTAGATTCTTCAACACATGAGGTTGAGACTGGTAGTACTTCACATGATTTGTCCAGCCAGCTGAAAGTGAACAAAGACAGTATTTTGACTTCATTATCTCATCATGACAGGTATGTGGAGTTAGTTGGTATTGGTCATATTACTCAGATGAGGAGTTTTCTTGAGTTACCAGCTGATTCTAGTTTACAGCTATGGACTCGAGATTATTATATTGGCATTTGGGATTCAGTTGACTGGAGATCTTTAACACTTTTTGGTAGCAGTGTTTGTTTGGGTGCTATCATGGATTTGATTAGCAGATTGCATGATGTTTTCTTTTCTTGTGCCAGCAGCTTGTCCGATGCGGGTATTAGTTTTTATACACCGGTGTTGGGCTTTGTTCATATATCCAGTCGACCATACTTGATGGAATGTGTTGATGATCTTTCATATTTGGCAGTGTGTACCAATGAGTCCCAGGATCATATTGGCATTGATGACATCCAGGAGGATGCAATGGGTAGTTTTGAAGACTTACTTTCCTTGGCAATTTATTTTGGTACAGAGGAGTTAGACATCAGTGCTACAGTTTTTGATACTCCATATGTTGATATGAGCTTTGGAGTTGATTCACAGGATATGGATGGTAATACTCTAGAGACTAGTAACTTTGAGGATACTCCTTTAGACAGTGCATCAGAGGAGGTTTGTAGGGGACAGTCTAGCCAGTGTCATCATGTGTCTAATCAGTTGAGAGTTAGTGAGCGAGACATTGCTATCGCTTGCCAGCATTTTGATGCTGCTCGTCAGTTGTTAGTCATTTATGGATGGGGTTCTCCTACTAGTGATGAGCAGGGAGGCAGTTATCTTTCCTTGACAGAGTTCCACTCTTTATGGGAGGCTATCCAGATTCTAAGACAAGATTATATGCAGTTGGTAGCCGATAGATATTATCTTATGGAGTGGGGCAGTACAGCATACGATGCATTGTTGGCCAAGGAAGATGAGGTGAGTGAGCTTACTCAACAGCTTGAGGTGACTTCTGAGATTCTTGAGAGTACACAGTTGGCTTTCAAGGAGTCACGGTTTCATTTGGCTAAGGTGACCATGGAGTTAGAGCAACTACAGTCTTTACTAGATTCTGTACAGTTACAAGCTATGGTGTCTGATGATTCGAGGATGTCCATGGTCGAGATTGTCAAAGATAGTGGAGATGGGGATGCATCCATCCTTGATACTAACATTGGCATATCGGGTTCATCCCCACTAGAGTCAGGTTCAGTTGAGTTGGGTGCTGCAGTAGATTGTTGTGGTATGTCTAACATGGTGGTGACCTCTAGCACTAATGGCATGAAGACTAGAGATGCTGTATCAAAGACCATGTGTGATGTTGGTGAGCCGATAGTTGGCATGGTTCCTGCTAGTAATACTACTCCCTTGGCAATGTCTTTGGAGGTAGTAGTCAGTTCCAACTTGGTTAGTGATCGATTGTAGTTAGTTACATCTGGATTGCAGTTTGAGCCACTGACTGAGATTGGCGCATTCTATCAGCATTACATTATAAGGTATGCTCATCAATTTACCTTTGATGACCATGTTGATGAGATGATGATACAGAATTGTACTTTGGTTCCTAGTGCTTATCATCAGTTATGGGATAGTTTAACGTCTCAGGATGAGAGTTGTGATGGGCACGACATGGAGATAGGTTCTACAATTGACAGCTTGATAATACATGACTTAGAGCAGTAGCTTCAGAGTGATGCTTCAGTGGGTGTTGTTATTGATTCTACTCCTTTGGCTATGACATCTCTTGACTTAGCTGGTGATCAGTCACAGTGGGTTGTATCACTTGTTCATGGTGAGCTTTTGACTGAGGTTGGTTTTTTTTATCAACATTATATTGCAAGGTATGTACATCAGTTAGCATTTGATCCTTGTGTTGAGGATTTGATGGCAGGAAAATTTGGTTTGAGTTCCAATTCTTGTTGTTTATCTTGTGATGGCTTTTCACCATCAGGGGTGCATGGTAGTTATGGTTATGAGACAGTGGTCGGTGATCTACAGAGTTGTGTTAACTGCAGGCGCTGTATAGTGTGTGGATTCTCCATACTTGGTACAGTTTCATTCAGGAGCATTCACCATTGTTGCAGAGTTGGATTGTACATTCCGTATAGGCCAGTGGAATGCATTGATGGTATTTACTGTGTTGGTAGTCCACTCTACTTGGGTTTTGATGTTATAAGAGTTTGTGTCTCGTGGGTTTCTGACTGTGGAAGTTGTGATTTTGGAGTTTGGTTGAGCTATAATTGTCAGTTTGATTATGGATTCCTCTTGGTCATATTGCAGAGGATAGTGCAGGAGCCTGTGTTAATTGGTAGTAGTATAGTTCATGACTACATTTGGGATCCAGGTGGATTGATTGGTTTATTGTTCAACCATTGCTTGAGGACAAGCAATGTTTGGGAGGGGAGGACTTGTCATGTCCCCTTTTCAAATAATTAAAAATAATAATCTTTGCTAAAGGCAGGCAGGCCCAAAAAGGTGAAGTTTTGGAAAAAGGGGATAATCTTTGGAAGCTAATGGACTAATAAATGAAGATTATTATTAAAATATGTTTTATTAACCCCCTTTGGACATGAGTTAGGGTTATGCCCTCTTTTAAGGGGTTTGGAGGCATTTTGGGCTGATTCTAGAACTTGATTTTTGCTCATTTCTTTGTTATTCTTCAGAGGCTGCCAAACCTGTGGAGAAGGAGACCCAAAAACGGGAGTTTGCAGGTTTCCAGAGAGACCCAAGAACGGGAGTTTGCAAGTTTCCAAGAAGGCTAAAGACGGGAGTTTGAAGCCATTCCATGTGCATGCTCATGCAGAGTTTGCCTTTGTACTGAACAGTGCAGATTTGTGAGTTTTCGGGTGTATTTTTTGTAAGAGTTTGGTGTTTTCGATTGAGTATTTCATATCAGTTTGAGTTGCTGCTGTATATCAGACTTTTAAATGTTAACATAAAGCTGAAAATATGTATTTGGATATGATTATACTTCTGTGATAGATTATTAAGTTTCTGTGGTGATTCTGGGCTATTTTGTGCTATTTTCGGGAGCCCGATGAGCATTGTTTTTGTCCTCCGTTTGGGAGCTATTGTGTGCATGTTATACAGATCTGGAAATGTCATTTTCTAGGCTGTTATGCTGCTTAAATTTCTGTAAAAATGTCCACTTTCAGATTTATTAATAATAGGTGAAGCTGTGAAGCTTTTGGCACTGTTTCTGGCATACCCGATTTGGGAATTCTTGAGAAATTTGGTGGATCTTTGTGATATTAGTTATTTGATTTTGAAAATCTGATTAGAGGCATGAAATATCATTTAAAATCAGTAAAGGGACATTTTAGGGAGGAAGATGACAAATGTTGAAACATGCAATTAATGAATTATGATGATGATTTTCAAAGGTAGTCATCATAAATTTATAATAGTTAGCTAATTAATGTATCAACATTTCCATGATGAAAATAATTTGTGCCCAATTTGTATTCAAACCTTAGTTGCTGATTCAGGTGTGAATATAGATGCAGATGTGAGAATCAGATGCGTGGATGCATGAAGAGAAAAAAATTGGGGAGGGGGAAGGGGCATTTGGATGTGTGTATATATGTATGTGTGTGTGTATTTAAAATATATATTATGTATATGCAAAGAAATGCAAGAAACATATAAAATTAAATAATTTGATAGTATGATACTTCACAAATACCATTAATCAAGATATTTGATAGTTCACAAATATTCAAGTTCAAATTCGAATAATAATAACTAAATATTCAATAAGCCATACCATATATGTCTATGTTCATAATTCCCATGCAAATCAAAAAATATCACAATTACAAAATCAAAATATAGTTCATGATTAAATGTTCATCAATCCAAATCAGAATCATATGTATTCATTAAAAAATTCCTCATCATCTCCAACTCCTACAACTGCAGCAAGTTCAAGATCATTTGAATCAAAAACGGTTCCACTTGAACCAGATGCACCATGTGTCATGATGTTATCAGCATCATCATCTCTAATAGTAGTAAGATCTTGAATTGTTACATCCAAGTTCGCACACTTAGGTTCTACATCCCAAAGCTTGGCTGCTCCTTAGTAGTGATGATCCTCAAATGACAAAAGATGCAAGTTGGTATGTATGTAAACCAAGCCTTCAGCTTTTTTTGAGCCCAACCAATTACACTCCACTGAGTGGATAAAGGAGTACGTACTTTAATCCCATTCAACAACCAAAGAACTTGCAACTTGGACAATGTTCACAAAGTTAAAAGTAAAACATAAAAATGAAAAGCAATTTAAAGCATTGTAGAATACAAGTGGTAAACAAAAAACAAAAAATTATTACTTGTGAGAGGATCTTGATTGCGAGAAGTTGTAGATGCTTAAATGGTTGACCATAGAGGTACCACCATGTGATAGCTCCCATGTTACTTTGGTCCTTTATTGCAATTAGACTAAGTTTAGCTTCCAAATCAAATAAGCCAAATTCTGTCCTAAATTTTTTATTCATGTCAATCTTGGAAGAGTCTTGAAAAAACTTTGTAGCACCTGCTAGCAACATCTTCATCCACTATGGTGCTACTTTATCTGGCATAGCAAGTATTTCCTTGCTATAGTACCTTGGAGATAAGGCATATGCAAGGAGGTGCAATGGGGTAGTCATCTTTTCCCACTGATTATGAATGATTGTTTCTAGTTGATTGCATACGGCTTCACAGTGTGTGGAATCATTCTCATGTGTTTGTATTGTATAATGTCCCCTTTTTCTAGCCATTATTCTCTAATGCGTCGTTAGCCCTTTCCACCATGGTCCCATGGGCTAACCAAGACTTTATAGGGATCAATACAAGTTTTGGCCTAGGCACTTTCCAACTCAAGACAACTAGAATGGATACAGCGGGGCTTTCCAGATACTTACTATTAATAGTAAGTTACTAGGGGTTCCTTATTTCTAGCTTTAGTGTGAGACTTGAAGTGTCTTGCCAAGATCTTTCCTACGAGCTATCACATGTAGTTTTCTGAGTTCAATTAATTATCTATTTTAATGCCTGAAGACTAAATTTTTCCAATAAAGTGATTTTTAGGCCTAAAGACTAAATTTTTCCAATAAAGTGATTTTTAGGTTAAAAGGCAAATTAATAAGTCACATTATCTTTATAAGACTATATTATTCTCTAAATGGAAAAGGACAATTAAAAGAGGAGAATAAAAATAAAGAGACGGGAAAGGGAATCTAAAGAGCCATGAGGTTGTGCTTAAAAGAGGAAGGAGTACATTTTAATATGCTTGGTTATTGTATATGGTTTCTGATTTCTCTTGGAGAAATTTGGGAAGCTTCGAGCTTTCTTTTTCGGAATCCTAGGGACGGAAACCTTTAGGCTTCTTGGTGGATTGGACAGAAACCTAATTCATTTTCAGAGTGGATTCACAACATAGTTCACCTTGTATTTCAAATTCATTTCTTATTATCCAATCTAGTGTAGTTTTCTATACCTACGATTGGATTTGATATTGTTCTACATAATGTCCCCATTATTAGGGTTAGTTTGAGATGAGTAATACCTATAAAGAAATGTTCGATCCAAACAATAATATACATTACTTATATAATTCTAAATCCAAAACTTCCCCATTTTTAAATCCTGCCTTAAGGACATCTCCAAATCAGGATTACTAACCCTCCTGAGGGGCTCCAAGTCCCAAATGATATATCATCGATTCTAGTACCATCCTCATTTACTTCTTTGTCTTCCCTAGAGCACACCCCTTGAGGACCTTGGAAGGGATATCCCCTATCCAAGGCCTTCTCACATATATATGTTGACTCATCAGAATATTTTGGCAAATGGAGATTATATCAATCTTAGGCATGTTAGTCAGATGGAGATTATATCAATCTCACACACCAGCATTATAGGAATTATAGAAATCTCATTTGTGTCAGTCAGATGAAGATTATATCAATCTGTCATACTAACACTATAGAGATTGGATCAATCGTTTCCCCAAATATATTGATCTCTTCATAAAATATCTAATATCTCTCAATATTCAATTAATGAAAATAATATCAAATTCTAATGACCCTTTGATAATATCTTTTTTGAATTAATGAGAATTTTCAAATAATATATATTCATTATAGAAGATTAATCATTAATCATGGAATTCTCCCATCACCTCCATGTAATTCCTCCATCACCTTTGTATCGTTCACTTGTCACCTCTGTGTGAGTCTCTTGTCACCTCCGTGTGGCTCACCTATCACTCTCGTATGACTCACTCATCACCTCTACACAGCTCTCCTACCACCTCCATGCGGTACTATCTTCAACCCTTGTCACCGTGCAGCACAGGCAAAACCATACAGCTAAGTTACAACCCATCCCTTTAGCACAATATGACAGTTTGATCTCCATTAGAGTATCACAGTAGCACAATATAGTATAGCAAATAATATTAAGTAGAGCAATGGATAAACACGTAAATAAATGAGTGGTCACCACCAAAGTAAGTTTTTTCAAATAGTATCTTTAATTTAATTAATCTTAACGTACAAAGTGAAATAGCTAAAATGATATCTCCAATGGCAGACTAGGGTGGTTACTAACCACTGAAACGATTCTAGGATAGGGAGGATATTGCAACTCTGAAACTACAATAGTGTCAAACTACAACTACAGTCCAAATGTGAGAGGAGATTCTTATTTCAAATTCTGATTTTTATCTCCTTTCTGTGATTTACATTTTACGAAGTCTCCCCTACTCCCATTTTAAAATCTGATTTGATGCTTGAGGAAACCACCCTGATTGTTCACACCGTAGCTTGTCACTCTTTGTAGAGGCTGAAGTAGAACTGGATTTTGGAGGCAAATTTTATTGGTAGGGCCAAAACAGTTAGCTCAAAAGTGGTGGCAGAAACCACGTTGTGTCATCCATATGAGGACAAAGGGGGTCGGACTTGTCGAAGCTTAGACAAGACGGGGTTGGATTCCGACCCCTCGTTGTCACTTCCTCTTTTACATTTGCCAAGAGTTTGGACTTGAAGTTTTCCGTTTTCTTGAGATTTCACCTCAAACTCATCTTCTTGGTCAACAATTTTTACTTCATTCTTGCAAGTCTTGATTACAAATTCCTTCTTCAAAATTCTGACTTTCACATTTCGGTGGCTTTTGGGCCTATCAAATCTGATCATACTTAAGTGAAAAACTGATTTTCAACCTTAATTCCACATTCTTTTATCACCATCCATCCCACTGAATTTTTTGGGTCCTCATCTTAGAGTGGACAAGAAGGGTTCAACATCCAACTCCTCCTTGTCCCTTATTATCAAGCTTCCAACTTGGAGCTCTAATTTCACACTTCATTTGTAATCTAACTTTGTTGTTCACTCCTACTTCTCATTTCTTCTTCGTCAAAGTCTTCATAACTTCATGTTCTCATAATTGCATCAATTTGAGCTCTCATTTAGCCATCATCCTTGTCTTGGTTTCAAACTCGTAGGTGTTCTTATCTCAAATGCTTTTCCATTTCAACATCTCGCCAAGTGTTATCCTCCACCATGTTTTTCTCGATTTCAACTCCATACCTTACCCCCACTAGGCAATAAGACAGACTCTAACTCTAACTTGGCCCACCCAACTTGTCCTCAATCTCAATCTCATCTAAATGTCTTGACTAAGAATTGAATCCTATACTTAGGAGATTGTTTGGTTTGGCTCTAAAATGGGCAAATATTGCTCAAACTCATCTCTACGGCCTCAAAATTTCAAAGACTCCACTAAACTAAGGCAAACTAAGCCACTGCTCATACTACCAAAGTGAAAAAAGGGGCTCCCCGTTTGCAATCAAGTAGTAGAGGTGTGATTTTGGGACCCAAGAGGTGCATGTCTACCTATATTATTGTAGATGTTGGTGTATGTGCATGTGTGTGTATGCATACATGCATGTTGAAGTGTAGGCGTGGATGTGTGTTTGTGCATGTATAGGTACATGTAGGTGTGTGTGGGTGGGTGAGAGAGTGTGTGCATGCATGCATGGGTGGATAGGTGACTGTTCTACCTACCTATGCGTATAGGTGTGTGCACATGTATATATATACGCTCTTTGTACAAAAAAACCTAAGCTTGGGTATATGTAGGTGTATATGTGTGGGTGTGTACACATAGTGTGGGTGGTATCATGCCTACTTATGTTTGTGGGTGCATGCACATGTGTATATATATGATTTTAATATTATTTTGTACAAACAAACCTGAGCTCTGAGAATACTTTACCAATTTACAATACCAAGCCAATAAACCTAAAGCCAAACCAATGACTTCTTTATAGGGTGCACTCCAACTCTTTTTCATCTTATTCTTCTAAGGAATAATCTCATGGTTGATTTGACTATTAATCCACATATATCAAACCACTTCACCATACTCATCCTCCAAAAATCCAACCCACCACCATCCAAAAAAAAACTCTTCATTTAGCTCTTGCTAAAATAAATAGCACATATCATGGGCTGGAAAAGATTTACAAATTGTTTAGTAAAAAAGCATGACCTTAGGCAGAAAATCTACTTCTATCAATGCAAAATATGCAGGTTGTCATAGGGAATAGGTGTACAGTTATCACATATTTGCATATGCATGAAGAGAGCCTAGCAATGTTGAGGAATTGTCAATATGTTCACAAGTGCATTGAAGCAATTGACAAGTTTATGTTTCGAAAAAATCTGAAAGGGCACAATTGGCAGTTCAGTTGTATATTCAGCATATCAAAATACCAATGGGCAGCTAAGAACCTACAATTTCCCGTTCAATGAGGTTGCCAACCCAGCAGGATGTTGATACTCCCAGTGTGACAATTAGAGGACTAAGTATGGTAAAAGGGGATCTCATTGCTTGGGGAGGTAAACGTTTTATGGATGGTACAAACAATGTAATAGAAGCTGAGGTGGCACTCTTGGCAATCAGAGCCTCAAACAAATCATGAGCCACAAAACTACATGTTGAAGGTGATTCACAAATCATTATAAACACCATAATAAAAGGTAACATGGAGGAATGGCACCTCAAGAACTACAACTCCAAAATCACTGATGCGTTGACATTCTTTGAGGATTTTAATTTGTCACACATAAAAAGGCAAGGGAACTGGGAGGCTGACACAACATCCAATTGGGCTTTAAACCTCAATTACTTATACATTGATAACCACCTTAAGTAATCGAGGTGTGTGCCCTCAAACTAAAAAGCATTGTAAGTTTGCAGAGAATTAGCATAGAAAAAGTAGCTTGAGTCTGTGAACAATAGAAACTGCATTCACTCTCCAATGACAAAAACAAAAAAAAAACCTTCCATAGACAAAGTAGGAAAATTCGCCTGGATAAAATCTTCAGACTTGTCCACCACAGGCTTATAGAGGTGGCCGACTAGTTATTCAGAGAGATGTTCTACCAGGTTGAAAATCGCCACTGCACCAACACGGACATTTATTCAATGATTATGGCATGGGCACTACAATTGGATGAAGGTAAAAACACAATTAGGTTTATGACGATGAAGTTGGTTCCTTCTAAGGAATTGTTGGGTTTATATGAAATTTTTGAGGCCTCAATTCCTGGCATTGGAATCAACTTGGGAGAGAAGCAAAGTGGTCTTGAGAAGATACCAAGCAATAAGTACACTCCATTTGTCTAAAGGTTTGATGAAAGGTTGAGGCATAAAAGATTCAACAAGGCAAGAAAGGCCTCGTTTGCCCTAAAATTATTGGTCATGCAACATGTTGTCCTGCATTTTGTCACCACAAAATGTTGGTAACAGCACGAAACTTTTCCAAGCTAGTTTTGTGTTTCTCTAAGCTTGAATTTGATATTCAATTACTTAATGTTGATCGATTGATCCATTTCAATTTGAATATCAAGTTATTTTACTGAAGGCCTTCGTCAGGTCGTTTTTGTTTTGCATTCTGTCGAGTCTTTGCTTGATTTTTGAAGCCTTCACAGTCCGTTCTTTGCTTTTGAATTTGTGTTTGCTTGTTTCTGGTCCTTTGAATTTGCTCATGTTATGCCTTTCAATTTCCCCTTCGATTCGGTCTAATTTAGAGGTGAATCGGAGTTGTCAGTTAAGAGATATGGTCATTTTAGTGCCCAAAAAGTGGACCTTTTAGGTGCAACAACACGAATTTAAAAATGATGTTATATTTTCATTTTGACATTCACTTTTTCAAAAATATAACATTTATTCACTTTTTGCTATGTTTTGAAGTTACTTTTCATTTAAATTTATAACTTAAAGTGACTATAGTGCACTTTATGTTATAATTTTAAGTGGAGTTACTTTTTAATTTTTCACTTAAAGTAACTATAGAACTATATAGTTACTTTTTAAATTTTTGATTTTTAAATCAAATAATAATACAAATGTCACTTTAACTTAATATTTATGACTTATATTGATTAATATAATGCATAAATGTTATTTTTGACCCATATTGTTGACATTTTTATAAAATAAGTGAAATGCATAACTTAAAAGCCTAAAAATGGACATTTTATGTGCATATGCATGTAAAAAACCATGAAAAGTGGAAACTTTTCATGCTAATGCATATGAAAACTCATTTTGAAGACCTTTTTCAAGTCATTACATCAAAAGCTTGTAAAAGTGGACCTTTTTGATGCAATAACATGAAAAGTTGAGTTTTCATGCTTGTGCATGAAAAAGGTGAGATATGTTTATAAAATATGTAAGTGACTCCAAAAAGTGAGATTTTGGAGAATTGCACATTTTAAAATATGTAATGGGCTTCAAAAAGTGAGATTATGATCAAAGACATATTGTAAAACATGCATTGGACTCAAAAAGGTCCGATTTTGTCTTATTACATGTTTTTAAAAGATGTAATGAACATAAAAATGTCCTATTATGTGAAGAAAACATGTTCTTGTTCCAAAAACCTTCGATTTTGCTCATAACTTTTGATTTTCTCCATGGATTTGAATGAAATCAGTTGCATTCATCATGTTTTGGAGAGGTGATCATTGTGCCCTCATCAAAAATCAAGTTATTGTACCCAAAAACGTGTTTGAAACTCCCAAGCTAGGGCACTTTTTGCATAACACTCCATAAATCTGCCAAGTTTGATCACATTTTTGCATGAGATCAAGTCGTTTTTACCTCATTAGGTGATTACATTGGTTGAGGATCATTATTTTGGTGTTAAATCATCAAAACGTTTTACTTGGAAGATCATGTTTTTTGCTTGTTTTGGCAAAAACGGCTCAAGAACATGCAAGCTTTAAAACGTGGCAAGGAGGAGCTAATTTAGGGCACGTTTTGGGATCTTGCATAATAATCTCCTTGTTTTCTGCCCTTCATCATTCGGATTTTGGAGATTTGAAAAGTTCTCATCATTTTTGAAGAAAATTTCAAACAAAGAGCATCTTTTCCTTCATTTTTGGCACATATTCATCATGTAAGTGGACCTCTTCTTTCTTACATTTTAATTCATGCTTATCCTTGCTGATTTTATTTATGAAATTGTTGAATGGATGCCATTTGTAAAAATCTTTGCCTTAGAATATGCTTTTTTCCTTTAAATATGAATTTCTTTTTCATTTTGATGTCTTTGGTTCTTCCCCAAGTTCCAAATTCGAATTTCATCTTTGGAGTGCATTGCATCTTGGCATGTTTTGAGTTGTTTTAAAAGGTATGTTTTTCTTTTGTTTTGGTTTTGTGTGCTTGTTGCCGGTTTTTCTCCATTTTGGAGAAGTTGCAAGTTTTGCCCCAAAAACTTGTTTTTCCTTCACTACATGCAAAAGTATTATTATTTCATTTTTTCACATTCCGTTTCCATGTCATTACATCTCACATTTCATCCAACAAATGCGATTACATGTTTCTCACTTCATTCGCCATCTGCACATGCATGTAATCCCATTTTTCGTTTCCATTTTTCATCCATCTCATTTTTCGCTTCCATTCGCACGACACGATTACACGAAATGCCTTACGTGTAATTGCATCCAAAAGGTCCGATTTTGATCAAAAGTCATATTTTGAAAAGACAAAAAAGATGTTATTTTCGCTTTCCGTGAATTTTGACTTCTTTCTTCCTCCAAAAGTGACTATATAATTCATATTCTCACCTCCATTGTTTCATTTCCATCTTCATATACGCATTCGCACTTACATGAATAAATACATGTTTCCATACATGTTTCCACCTCATAAAATATTTTACATGTTACCCTCCATCCGCATCCGCATATACATGTAAAGTATACGCATTCGCACTTACATCTCATTTCACTTTCCACCTTCCGTTACATATTTCATTTACATATATGCATGTTTCATTCAATAAAGCTTTGAAAACATTTAAGTCACTTTTGAAATCAGCAACTTTTACTTTGCACGCATTCCCATGCGTTTCACCTTCACGCATTTTCATTCCATTCCATTTTCCATATTCATACTTTCATTTCACATTTCGTTGCATATGCATACGCTTTCTCTTCGAAAGTCACTCATTTTTGAATCTTCACTGCTGCTCTGGAATCCACTTACATGGAGATTCCTTCTGACAATGTATTTGTGTTTTGGAATTTTTGTGTTACAATACGAGCACAAGAAATGTCCTCGCCTTCCAAATCCAAGGGCAAGATGAAATACCAATATGACAAAGAATTGGCTCATGCAGTTTCTTTTTCAATTACGTCTGTTCTGGATAACATACTAGACACCAAGATTGGTCACGTAGATGTAGCCAATTTTCTACAAAGGATTGAAGCTTCAGCTACGCATGAGATGAAACACATTAAAAGAAGCAACATTCATTTGGTTTCTACATTTCCCATGGCGGCCATAGAACCTAATTTTGTCTACGGATGTGCTCGGCTTCACTCCTAAGACAAGGAATATCAAAGACACTGACGGCAAGGTTATTATTAGCCTTGACCCTGAAGTGATTGAACAAGTCTTCAAAGTTCCTCGTAAATCAGAATGTGCTGATTTGACTAAAGGATCATCATTGGCCTGTTGGAATGAGCAGAAGGATAGTTATCAAAAGTATGTCAACCTTTACTGGTTAGACAAGAAGCGAAGCAATTTTTCCAGATGGCCAAAGACTCTTCATCGGTCAAATTTTAAACAAGAATACAAGGATCTCATCATCCTTCTCAACAGAATCTGTGGTCTGAAGGATTCTTCCGATTTTGAGCCACGGATGTATAAATTTATGTTTCAAATCATAGAGAACAAAGAACACATCTTTTGGGGAGAGCTTATCAGTATTGCGATCTATCAGCAGATATGCAATGTAGGAACATCAGTACCTTTTTACATGAATTCATATCTAATTTACATTGCTGCTACCATGGGATCTTTTTCAGGGCTTTCCACCAAAGGTGATCGTCTTCGAGTACCTGTTTGGGAATACTATGACCAAATTACTTTGGCTAACAGTACATATCATTACAGAAGAGTCCAAGATGCTTTCTTTGGACATTACAGGTGTCTGTTTGACAAACAATTGTGTATCAAAAGAGTATTTGATGCAGCATGGAAAAAGGTAAACCAGTACGGCTGCATTTTTCTTCAATTTTCCACTTTCACATACTTAAGAGTTGGATATCTCAAAAGAGAGCCATATACCTTACCTAGGTATGCAACAGATCGAATCATTCTAATGGAGTTAGCCAGACAACTTATGGACGTGCAGAGTGATCAGCATGCATCACATAGGCCCGGATATGGCATCACCTCAGCTAGGCCTTTATCTATTGGCAATTATTCAATTGTTTCTGTGCCTAAAGCGAAGAATATGGAAGCAGAGTTGCAATTGATTACATTGAAGAGGTTCAAGGCTAGATTTGACTTTGATTATCGAGAGATGAACTCTCGGATAAAGAGGGCTTATACTCATGTTCATCGCATTGAAGACATTTGGATTGACATGAGAACAAAGCTTGATATTATGAAGATGGATTATTGTAGGTTAACCTTGCAACAAATAATTGATCTTAATATGTTGGAAATCCCTCCAGATTTCCAAGTTGAAGATGAAGGCGACATCCTTGATCCGGAATTTCATCAAGCCGGTTTTGATAAAATGTGTCATTTTTCTATTCAATGGCAACAAAAAGAAGATACATCTATTATGGACAAGTTTCAATCCATCTTAGCAAACACTAACAAGTGGTTGAAAAGTAAAAGCCTAAAAAGAGTAAATCCTAAAATGGATCTAGATTGTGGAAGCTTTGGACCTCCTGGCAGGAAATCACAACTAGAAATTACAGGGAAAGATGGTGCATCATCTTCAAATGTCAAGAATACTCTCAAATTCAAATTAAAGGGCGAAAAAGGGACTAAATCACCCCAAGTTCCTAAACCAATTCAAGAATCAGTGACAGAATCAGAAGAAGAATTGGAAACAGAATCCAAGAAAGAAGATTCAGATGAAGAAGGAGAAATAAGAATCATATCTCCTCCCAAGCTTGCACAAGCTTGCACGTCTTCTCCACATGAAGAGCCCTTTTTGCATGAGGTTGATGATGATGTAGATTCATTTTCTACTATTTTCACTCACTCTATTCCAGTCTCAGAAGTTAATACAATGGCTCTTCCAATTTCATCTGCTACTCCTCGTGTTCCTGCAAATGATCAATTTGAACACTTAGCAAATGTGTTTGAAGATTTTCCGACTCTTACTAGTGGTCAAGTTTCCCAACTTGATACATCTTTGACAGGATTTGAACTTTTCATGACAAAATCTTCACAACATGTTCCTATGCCTACAGCAGTGCAAACTGAATCTTGTTCAGTCATTACAAATATAAAATCTGGATCAATGCCAATGGTCTCCACTATGCTTGCTTCTGAAGATGAAAGTTTCAGCCTACCTGCATGGTTGAGTAGAATAACAACGAAGAGAAGGAAGGTGGTTGTTCCTCCTGACAATCTTCCTGTGAAGAAGACTAAATCCAAATCTCTAAAGGACAAGATTGTTTCTAGAATTTTGGTTGATTCTGACAAAACCAAGTATGTTGAGGTTGTTGAGCCCTTAGTAGATAAACCTGTTGAAGAACTCACTAGCTTTGATTATAAATTTACTAAGGTTGAAGTTGGAAAGCAATCTCTTTTGAGTTCTTTGCAAGATGCTCATGATGCATTGGCAAATGTATCAAAAAGCAGTCATGAGCTTTGGGAAAAGAAGAATCAATTGAAACAAGAAATAGCTTGTTTGACTGAGGTCATCCAGAAGCAATCTTCTCAGAATGTTGTTGTTGCATCACAAACATCTAAAGAGAGAAGGTTGATTGAAGCTGCTAAGTCTTGGATACAGGAAATCATTGTTGGAGGAGTTTGAGCTATCACAAAGACACTTGCAGTTCTAAAGCGTATCAAAGAGATGAACAAAATGGAACTAAGCTTAATTTCTTCTTTGACTCAGGAAGCAGACAACCTGAAGGAAATCCTTGAGGATTGGGATAAAATGATAAAATTTGATCTAAATGCTATGGTCTCATGTGACGTTCTTCCGTCATGTGAAATGTTCTTCAGATTTCAAGGACTCATTGGTTGCAAGGAAGAGACCTTAAGAAAGTTGATCACAAAATTGCAAGTGGCTCTTGAAGATTGTCCAGCAGTTGAAACAAGCCTTACTTGTGATTTGGAGCAATTGGGATGCCATGTTACTGATAATCTTGGTAATCTTTTGGCAGCGGAGAGAGTGAATTCAGAATATACAATCAGAATCGATGCTGATGTAGATTCCGAAGATTTTGGTTCACACACAATGAACAAATTCGTTTTTTACAAATCCTTGACAAAACACTTGTTAGATACTACAACAACAAATTCCAAAGTCGTGCAATCAGCATATGAAAATGCAATGAGAATCGAAGCCATATCAAAGACTATGGAGATTGTTGATCTTCCTATAGTGCGTGACGTCATTGTGAAATTCAAGGCATTAAGAAGCAATCTTTAAAATTGTTATGTAATTTATATTTCATAGTTGTTTAAGATGCATTGCATGTTAAAGTGTAATTACATGTAATGCGAATTGCATGTATGTAAAAGACGTAATGCGAGTTGCATGTGCAGTTGCATGTAATCCTTTAGTTTCTATAGTTAGACTTGGTCAAAGTTGGTTGAGTTACTCCCACTTTCTCCTCCCCTTTTTTTCTCAACTTCTTTGCCTATATAAAGGAGTGCCCCCTCATTGTAAAATGATCATTATCTTTATGCAAGAGAGCTCTGGAGAAATTGTCCCAGCAGAACTTTGTTTGTGTAGCACTATTTTGAGAGAAAGTGAATACAAAGGAGCATTTGAGACTTGACTTTGATTAAGTGAGATTGTTATTTGTGTGAATTGTAAGCTTTGTCTATAATTCATTCAAGTTACCTTTGATTTGTACTATCTTTTGTCATTGATATTGTATCTTGTGATTAATAGAAAAGAGTTAAGAAACAATTGAATCCCAGGCTTTGACCAAGAACAATTGTGAAAATCCATAGCTATTAGCTTTGTCTATAGCTTGGGTGTTCGTCTTAATTTGCAAAATAGTTAGATTGTTGTTACTTTTAAGAGTTTTTGTGCCCTAATTGTAAATATTTTACCACATAGAAGTACAACAGGACTTAGAGCCAAACTGGTACGTTTTGGCTAGCCTTTGAGTTAGTTAAAATTTATCAGTATCACTATTTCTAGCTCATGATAGAAGTGTAATTAGAGATTCACTTTGCCCATTATTCGCCTTACGAATAACTGGATCCTTTCTTGAAAGTTAAGAAGTAAGGATAATAGTAACACCCTCTTTATAAATCTCTCAATTTCTTGCTTACCTTGAGTTGATCCAAGGAACAGTGAGAAGGGGGAGCCTTCCCTTTAAGGTAGGAGAGACTCTGTCTCACATGCTGTGGCTGGGCATCCTATTTTGCGACTGAATTTTTACCCAAAACTGTCGGTTGCAAAATATCCACCCAACACAACAGATTATTGATGAGGACACTGCACAAATGAAGCACTGCATGGGATGGACTATGGAAGATGAAGAGAGGTTGCAGGAGCTTAGGGTGCAAAGGAGGAAAAAAAACAAGGGTGATGAAGACCACTCTAAGACTCGAATTAATGTCATGCATAGAGGAAGGATCCAGGGCTTTGTCCCTCGTGCCCTTAGGTGAAGTCTGGGTGATCTTCCTTTCCAATGTTCTAGTGTTTGGTCTCATTGGGTTGATATCTCTTGTTTAGGTTTTCTGTGAAGTTTTTGTGAAAATTGTCAAATTCCTAGTAGTCTAGGCTGCATTTGAGGCATAAGAATGGTCTGGTTTTTTGAAGACTACTCTTCATGGCAAAAGTTTTATTGCCAATTTTATTTGAAGATTTGATGGGATACGGATTTTACAAAGATCTAATTAGAGCAAGATTAGAGCCTTTTTTTGGTTAATTGCATAATGGCAAATAGCAAGACATCCAAGAAGGAATGAAACTGATGTACATTGCAAGTTTGACAATTTCTCATCATCGACAGAGCTGTAACTTTCAAGGATGTAATGAGTGTTCTTTTGTTGCTCTAGTTTTTTGGGGTGTTAAGGCTTCACTGAACACCCAATTTTGTGAACTTGACGTTACATTGTAAATCTTTGTGTAATGACAGTGTCAGAACTCATGGAATGAGTCTGTACTGTAGTACAGCGGGTAGGTTTTTGGATGGATTGCTCATAGTTATGACTCCATCGTTGTAAGTCCAAAGCTGGTTTCCAACACTACTCTACTCTATGTAATGTTTGTTTATTTTTTAATAAAATCAAAATTATTACCGAGGAAAAAAGAAAGAAGAGTATGGTTTTCTTTTAAAGCTATAATTTACTTTTGCCTCAAAGACTTACATAAATAACAAAAGGCTTGTCCTAGAATAGCATGTGCTATTATCATTGACATTTTTTACCGAAACGCTTACTACAGTATAAATTAAAATAAAAAACTCATTAGTGTCAAATATTTAAAATTTTAACTCAAAAATATATATATTCTATGGAAAACATAAAAACAAATATTTGAATTCCCTAAAACTAACCTCAAAACTAACAAATTACGGTCTTGCCATGCTTTATTTTTCTGCCTCTGAGTGGAAAAAAGAGCCAAAGAAAGTATAGGTTTATTGAAAATAAAAAACAGAAACACTTTCTGAAAAACTTGGGCAACAGTACAGAAAAACCAGTAGTTCACATTTACTACAGCTTGATCTTGACTTCTTGGATTGCAATGGGTTGAAATAGCCCCTTCCTTTGTTATTAAAGAGTCAGTATATATTTTAGCATCTTACCTATATGTAACTTGTATATCTTTATAAGCTGTACGTTCCCATAAGGATTTTGGTTACCTTCCCTCTACATGATCTCCCCTCAACACTAAAAGGTGGGATTTTTATAATCTGTATCTTATCTTAATAAGTTTTTTCTCTTTATCATAAAAAAATTAAGCATTTCACATATTAAAGAACAACAGATAGTGACTACAAATATAGAATCTTCTCTGTATGGTACGAATGCTTCTGGAACTGATTCATCACTTTTCTCTCCTTGATTTCTCTTGTATACGGATGATGGATCACGTAGTGTGATCTGAAGCATAGGTACAAAACTTGCACACAATCAGTTCCTGAAGCATTTGCGCCATACCTATGGAATGTGGGAATATGATAGACCTTATCTTCTCTGTATGTAACATTATAAATGTACTAAGACAGATAATCACCCTACTTGTCACCTTTACAAGGTCTAAAGGGCAAGTACCCATAAATAAAAGGAGATTAACTAATTGTAGCTCCATCACACCTAATAACAAAAAAAAAAGAGTTTTTTTTTTTTTATTGGTAAGAGGCCAAAGCCAAGATCAATTATTATTATGTGTTGTGATTAATTATTATACTAATTTTATTTATCTCAAGTAGACTCGAACCCAAGACCTCCCAGATAAGAGGCTCACAATTTTCAATTGTGTTGTAGGCTCTTGCCTAAAAAAAGTGTTTAGTTTTTATCCTTCTACAAAAACTATTTAATACACAAGAAGTTATTGTTTTAAGAAAAATGATAATTAGCAAGTGAAAATATTCTCACCTCTGATGGATGGAACACTAGATTGTCAATTCGGAAGTCTCCGTGAACAAGACCAGTTTTTGCCCCTTTTAGAGAATCTTCAGCCGGTATATGCTGCCTCAGCCAATCAATGAGCTTCATCATTTTCGGATTTCGATCTGGTTTTCCTTCCCCAGTTGAAGCCAGATATTGCTTTGTCCATCTTTCAATCTATAAAGTTATATGAAACAGAAATGGAATAATCTCTTTAACCTTGTGAAACAGAAGAATCTTTAGAATATAGCACTTATAACACAGAATACTAATATGTTCTAAGCACAAAGGCATACATCCAAATACATGAAGTTATGAATACATATGAACAAAAATGAAAAATAATGAATTCAAACATGGAACCAAGTAAGCATTACTGAAGTATTCTCATTGACTGATAATCACTAATTTACTACAAAAGTTCCTTTAGTATTTAAATTTTACATGCTAGTCATTTAGAGAAATGACATATAGATTAAATCATAAAACCACATTACAAGTTCAACTGTATTTCAAATGAGATTAATTCTTAAGATATAATGATTTCAGGCATGCATTACTAAAATTTTCTACACATATGGAGGCTCATATTTCCTAGGTGTTAGGACATTTAAGGGAAGTGCATTGCATCTTCATTGAAATAACCATCCTCTTGGTCCTAGACAGTTCTGTATAGACATTACAAGTTCCTGTAGTTAGCAGATGATGATGGTATTTGTTATTTTGACCAAAGCTTTGTTACAAATGTATTACATGCTACTTCCAGCCCTTGTTTCCACCTTTGATCTTCCTCAGCTTCATTCTATACAGTGGCAATTCCATCATATGAGCATCTACAACAATGTCAATAATATTGTAACACTATTGTAAAGAAGTTAGCTATTGATTCTTATGTGTCTGTCCTGTCAAAAAAACATTTAATGCCACTCCATGTAAATGGTCATGGAAAAGGGCAGTGAGACACAACTGAATTGATGAAGTGATATATTCACAATATCATCTCCTATAGGTTTTACCAAAATAAGAAAAAAATTATAAGCTAATATGGTGCTATCTGGGCCACACTCATATATTGATGACCAAGTATGCAGTAAACCCCTGTCTAGGCATGATCCACAGCAACACCTACAACCCCAACCCAAACCGAGCCTTTCTCAAAATGGCTCTGTCCATTACAGAAGCACTCCCTGCCAATTACAATGTATATTATAGTTCAATTCAACATTTTTCTCCAACTCCCTCCCCTAAACATATCTACCAAGGCTAGTACAACCAGGAAAAATGCCCCAACTTATCCAGCAACATTGTCATTCTATATTGGCGACTTCATTCTTCCCAGCAACATTCCACACATCAGTGATTTGAATATCAGTTGCTATTTGTGTTTCCATATTGCAATCTCTGAGATTTTATTCATACTTACGTATTGTGGAGCCTATTTGAGTATTGCATGTAAACTGTTGTTGGTCATATTGAGTAATGCATTCGTTTTTCCCATGGTTCATAACAGGGTTTGCAATCCTCTTGCTGATATACCTACCAGCGGTCTCAATTCATATCACCATTGTTTTCACTCTACGATTGCTCCCACATCAGTAGAGTTTGATCCACTACAATCAAGGAGCCGTACAGGCATTTCCAGCAATCGAAAGTGATCACACTTGCTAGTTGTTTACATACAAGGTAAAAGGATACTTATTGCATGTAGTACAGTAAGATATAACATAGAACAAATACTTTATTCATATACGCAATATGCACTCCAATGCTTACAATATGATTCAGATGATTACAGTGATTCTCATGATGATCCAAAGTCCCTTCCAAACGGTGTACATATACTTTCTTGAAGGGGTGACTCAATTGTCACGTGCCCTTCGGATACAATTCTACTGTCGGCTACAATATAGAATTTACCGACAATATCATTCCCCCAAAAAGTAAAGTCGTCTCCAAACGACAATTACAACAGAACTCAAAAATAAACACTAGTTACATCAATGTACAGATACTAAGCAGAGGGATGCGTCCTTGGCATAGTAGTCGTCCGCGCCCTCAATTCATTTAACTCCACCCGTAGCTTGCAGACTTGCTCCTTCCAAACTTTCACTTGGGCTTCCGCCTCCATTTGAAGCTCTAAAGCTGACTGCATCATCCCAGCAATCTCTCCCAGCTCTTTCTCCTCATCTGCTACTCTCTCCTTCTCTGCTGCTAATTGTTCCTTCTTTGTTGCCAATTTTTATAGCTGACTCTGTCTATCTAACAAGGTTGCTTTCTCGGATTCCCAAAATGCCCTCTTCGTGGCTAGCCTGGCAACTGACTCCTCTCGAGCCCTCTCAACTGCTACTTGATCTACCTAGCTGCTTCAAAGGCTGTGATACACATTTATAACAAAATAAATCTTTTTTGTCACATCACATTCACATTCCTCCCGTGCCTGCACCAAACTAGTCTTCAAAACACATTGCATCTGTAGCCTCTGCTAACACAATATTATCTCTTTAGTCAATCTAACCTTGATAGCCACCTATGCCACCTTCTCTGCTTCCAACTCCTAGGTACGCTAAGCCAAGTGTCAGTCTAATACCTCCAATTGGATGGTCAGATCCTCCCAAACTCTCTATGCATCCACCAAGACCTTCTCAAGTCCAACACCTACTCTGAGTG
Organism: Cupressus sempervirens; assembly: GCA_028749045.1. Lineage (NCBI taxonomy): Eukaryota > Viridiplantae > Streptophyta > Pinopsida > Cupressales > Cupressaceae > Cupressus > Cupressus sempervirens. The sequence continues at coordinate 360,863,023 of CM053784.1, forward strand.
CCTCAAAGCATAGCACCCCTCTCGAAAGGCTTGCTCCAATGCCCTCTCCACCTCTGGTATACAAACACTCCATGCCTGTAGCAGCTCCAAGTCTCATCAACTGGTCACACTTCCCACGACTGATAACTGCACTGATTGGGGGTCTCGGGGGCAATGCCCCTAGCGAGGTTGAGGGGCAGTGCCCCCGTGAGGTCCTAGGGAAAAGCCCCAAGTGCGCTCCTTGTTGCGATATAGGGCGGGCTCGAGGGGCAGCGCCCCTACTGCCAAGACCAAATTAGCACCCTCAAACCCACACAAAAGTCCATGGAACACCATTTTTGTGATTTTCTTCCGATCCCACACTCTTTCTGCCAACCACTTATGTTTTCTTCATTACCTGTTGATGTCTTTCCCTTCGACACCATACGTTATTCATTATGAACTATTTTAATTTGTCATTTTTTTTTAGAACCCTTTTGCCATACTCTAGTATGCTCCGCATTTCAAAAAGCCATACAGTGGTCTAATATATCTCCTATCGGTCGTACGATTGTCTCTTATTCCCTCCCAAAGCTTTATACACTCGTACATTAGCACCCTCAAACCCACACAAAAGTCCATGGAACACACCATTTTTGTGATTTTCTTCCGATCTCACACTCTTTCCGCCAACCGCTTATGTTTTACTACCTTTTTATGTCCTTCCCTTTCTTTTGGTATCATACGTTATTCATTGTGAACATTTTTTATTTGTCGTCATTTTTTTTTTAAGAACCTTTCTAGCACCCTTCTGTTGTGGATGTACGGTGGTCTCTTACAGTGTTTCAAATGTTCCTTTTTCTCTGATTTTGCCTTTGTTCCACTACTGTACAACTGCATTCTTCTGTCCAGTGTGGCTGTACAGAAGAATTAATTTTCTCCTAGGTCTGGTACGGCTGCTCCTCGGCTCTGTAACCCCTTATTGCAGGGCCGTACGACTTTATTTCTCCCTCTGATGTTGTCCATACACCTTTATATTCCCTTTTTCCTTAGCCGTCCAGGTTTTTTATATCTTATAACACCTTAACTGGTCGTACGGTGATCTACGTGGGCCATACGGTGTCCTTGCTAGTTCTTGTGTGTCGTACAACAATTACTCTCTTCTCCTATGCCATACGGTGTACCCCTTCAACTTTCTCTCGTCGTATGACATCCTTGCCTATCCGTACGGTGAATTTCTTCTCCCTCAGCCCGTATGGCTTTGCTCTTCAAGTTGCCATACGGTCCTTTCATAAGCCTCCTGTTCTTTAGCCATACAGTGTTGTCTTTGCTATATGAATGCTTCCAAATGCCGTACAATGTTTTTCCCGTGCTCTTTGCTTGCCCGGAGGCCGTATGATGCAATGTTTAGACGATGGCTTACCTTTATAGTTGATTGTCGTACGATCGTATAGTATTTATTGTTCCCAAGCCCGTACATCCGTATGGTGACTTTAATCTTTCAACTGATGACCGTACCTTTCTATCTACTTCTCCTGTACTACTTTATGCCGTATGGTGTTCGGATTTTTGGTTTGTCTTGCTCTCTTCAGCCGTACTATCCTCTTTCAACTCCCTATTACCATACGTCGTCCTTCTTCCAATTAATGACCTTGCGGTACCTTTATCCTTTCAATTAATAACCGTACGGTACCCTCTTCTTTCCCTCAATGGCCGTACGAGGTTTATATATTATTCAATTCCCCTTTATTTTGTTGTCGCTCAAATAATCTTCTTTTACATTTATTTACTTGTTTCCTCCTTTATGGCCATACTATGAAAATCCCAATACTTATACATTATTTACACTTATTTACATATATACATTATTTACTATTGTTATTCTCTCTTAGTTGTTCATCCACGGAGATGCGTTATTTTTTTCATGATAGACTTTCAGCTTCGACCCATTTACTACATCAGCTACTTCCCATCGAGTGTCCATAATTTTATTGCTCTATTATCATCCACTTCGCGGATTTTATATGGCCCAACTCACTTTATTTTAAATTTGCCCGGTGGTCTGATCTCGTTGCGCCCATTATACTTCAACACTAGTTGTCCTGATTGAAATCAGTTCAACTTCAAGTGCTTGTCGTGCCATGACTTATGCCTGTTTTGTGTAACCTTCGTGACCCATTGTGTCTGCAGTCGTTGCTCGTCTAGTTTATTTAAATTATAAAATCTAACTCTCAGGCTTTCCATATTTCCTAGCGTATTTCCAATCGCAATTCTCAAACTTGGTACCATGAATTATGTCGGTTGCCACTCCTTGCCGTCAATAACATATTCTTAATTCTAGAACCTTCACTCCATACTACTGCAGTTTTTATTAAGCCTTTCTTCTTTGTTTCCTATAATCTATGGTACAGTGTAACCTTTTCTTTCTGCACGGTTCGTTCACCGTGTGCCGTACGATGGAATCTTTCCTTTTTATGGGTTCATACGACATGTCCTTCCTCTTGTACTAGCCATTCAATATGTTCTTTCCTTCAACTTCAGTTGTAACCATCTTGCCTTCTTTCACTTCTCTGTTTTCCTTCGGACATTCATTTTCCTCTCCTTTCTTACCTTCGTTGACCCTTAACATATTACAACTCAAGAAGAGCTTGTAGTCCTCCATCCGCCAATGGAGTAAGCCGTTCACCAAATCTAGGTCGTCATCATTCGACCCTCCTAATCTCAATACTTCTTTGTCCGGTTCCATTCTCTTCTTCCCCTCATTGTCACCTTCGCCTTCACCTTCAAAATCTGACAACACTGCCTCCTCACTTACCATCTGTGTGTGCAGCTCAATTATAAATCTTCGGCCTCCGCGTTCTATGGATAGGATATTTCGTTTCCAGTCATGTTTCACTTTTGCTTGCAGCAACCAGCCCTGTCCAAGGATAGCGTCATACCCTTTTCTTTTCAGTGGAATGACCAATGTAATAAAAATGGTTGCATTGCAACATTTACCGGCTGTGCCATCAGGGTTCCCAACGATTTGATTTCGTGTTGATCTGTCGTGAGTAACTAGAACATAGGTGGCCACAATGTAAGTTGTCCCAACCTTTTCCATATATCCTCTGGTAACACATTCACACCTGACCCTCCATCCACAATTGTGTTTGTAAGTACTGTTCCCAGCATGCCCATCTCAACTACTGTCAAATGCCTTCCCGTCGTGAATGCTAGTAGCATTGGGTCTGTTGCAATCATTCTGCTGCCCTCCTTTCTTGTTTCCTCCGTTACTTTCAGAAGTGGTGTCATATTCAAAATCGTCGTCCATAACTGGGGCATTGTAAGTTTTAATTTTATAGGTACTTCTATTTGCTTTACCTACCTTATCATGTTTTGTTCAGCTAGGTTTCTCTTCGAGGTATCGGCAGTGTCTTTTACTTATATGTTCTTGCAAGTTCAATTGAAGATATGCTTAGATGGTTAATATAGCTAAAGTAGTTACTCTCTTTCCAATACCAGGATTCAATTAATCTATTATAACCGTGGATCCCTATCATTGGTGAAGTAGTGATTATAATTGTTTTTCATATGATTATGAAAAGTAATGTATCTTTTATTTATATTTAAATTGTTATGGAACAATAGCTTATTACAGTGATGGTTAGTTATGATGGCAATTATATATTTTGCATTTGTTGATTGAATACTTCTTTAATCTACTATTGTCATTAAACTTATTCATATGAACATCTAAATAGCTGTTATAACTGCCTTCTCAAGCTCATGAATATCAAAAAGTGACTTTGTTTAATGTTATGATAGTTGTTAGTTAAGGCTGGGAAAAACAGGATGTTACACTTGCCAACTTCCACTTTAGTGTCAATGATATTGTGTCTATCTGGAAATCACTTTCCAAATAAAAGAAGATGCATTGCAAGAAAAAATTTGCATCAATCCCAAGAAGGGTACCATAAGACAGGAGCCTTTCTTCTCTATAATTTTTGTAGGCCCATATATATTCACTAATAATAGATCTTTCTACCAGTGTGTTTTGGCCTTCACCAACTACCAACATTGTTCAAGAGCAATTATCTCTGCTACAATTCTACATACCTTCCAAAGATATTATAATCCTCCCAAGGCACCCCAAGCCTCAACAAACATCCTTTGTCACTAACTCCACTTCTATAATAGCCCATGTATTTCATCCTCCATCAAACTCTTAAAGGAAACAAAACATATCAATCATTGTTTGATCAATTTGCAACTTGATCGCATGCCTTGTCAATGTCTTTGACATTCCATGTAATGAGACTCATTGCACCTTGAAAGGGCAACACCCTTCCTTGATCTCCACTACATTTCCGTTTGTCCATTGCCATTTTCAGTCTTCTCTAGCTGCATTTTGGTGTGTCCCTCATCATTTTCGACAATCTCTAGCTCCTCCTTGATGGTTTTCCTACCTCTTCTAGTTTTCCCTCTAGTCTAGTTCTTATATTTTGCATTGGGTTGCTTTACTATTCTTTCCTCCACAATTTCTTCCTCTTTATTCCCAAATTCATTGTTCTCATCTAGTCCAAATCGGAGGTCCCCCACTTCTTTCCTTACTTCCTCTGATTGTTCCAAATTGACCTCTACATTTCTATTCTCCTTGAAACAAAACCCTCTTACTATTAGTTTTGCAAGTTAAAAGTCTCTTCTATCTCTCTACAATATTGATGCCAAGTGAAGGTTACAATCCAAATGAACACTAGTCTCCCTTACCCTTTTTACCTACCTTGTCATGAGCTCTAACACTATTGTGCCCTTCTCCTTTGCTTTGTCTGAATTTTGGACAACGAATTCATAGCACACCCTCATGTCTTAACCACTACTCCCTCCAAATTGGGGTACTTCACTATTTAGCTCTTTGTTTGGCTTGTCTACACTCTACTAACAAGTCTGCTCGTTATTACCTTTAGCTTTGCACTTGGAGAAAATCAAAAGCATGTCCTCTCTCTCTCCACCTTCTACCTACAGATCCCCCCATCTTGTAGCTATTTCATCTTCTTCTGAAATGATAGAGATTACTTTAACCTCACTGCAAATATGGGCATACATACCACAAATATGATTTTCTAATGTGTCATCAACTTTCACAAATAATCGCATTTGAATGACAATCTCTTAAAGAGTCTTTGGATTCCAATAGTTATGTGCCATTGGATTGATCTAAAAATGTGTTTGTGGTTCACACCTAGAGTCATGTCATTGATATTCTTAATCCATCAAAGAAAGGGAGGCTTAACTTTCCAATCTACCACCTCAGATCACTATTATAGTCTCTATTACCCCAGTTGAATAAGTGCCTTGTCCTCAAACCCATGTAGTCCTTGAGAGATAGTTTCTCAAGTATCCTTTAATTCAATTGTTAACAACTTATATTTATTCACCTATGTCATGTCTCCTCTTTCTCAAAAGGGACCAATTGATGATTCCTCCTTACAGCTCATATGGTCCCCCGTGAGCTATTAAGAGTTTGGAAGGGGGCCCATTTCGTGGCATACTTGTGGCATCACTTTGTGCAACCTATTTTGAAATTCAAATTATGGAACCATATTATCACTAGCCAACTTACTTTCTTTGAAAAGAATCAACATCATATTTATATCGACCTTGAGAGAGCATCGTAATCAGTGATCAGCTTTTGTAAACATTTGTCTTTATAATTCCTGACTGAAATAGATTTAGAAATTGTAGTTTTGGACATTAAATATCTTCTCTAGTTTGCTTTCAATCCCAATTTGGTGAAGTCTCTTCAAGACCAAATTGGATTGATAGATTAGTTTAATTGTCAACATTCCTCATTCACTGTGACCTAGAGATCAGTGAGCTTGCCTCAACAATTCATAACCATCACAATTCCACTAAGGCATTCATAGTGCCATCAATAGATGTGATTATACCATCTGAAAATGGAAACACTTCCTTTGTAAGATCGTTTTAGCCCTCCCTTTAACAATCTCCTAGATTCATGTATGCAATTATGCTCTGATTGCTCTTGTTTTTCTGCCCCATTTCCAGTGACCTTTTTTGCATCCTCAAGACCTCGGAAGTCATATAGAGACCTTTTTTCTCAACTAGTGCAACCATCGCTTTCGATTTTGATTTTAAAATCGATATAACGAAGGCTTGCAAACTTCATTTTACCATCCATGATTTCTAAGAGTGTCGATTACACACATACAAGGCACCCATTAGCACCCTCAAGCATTCCATTTGAGAGCAAGATTGATTCAAGGCATCATCCATTCAAGCAAGATTTCAAGGAGTGTTTCAAGAGCATATCTTCATCCATGGACCTGCGATCTGCTATTACTGGATCTATTTGCATTTGTAGAGATATCCTGCATCATTCATCTTAAACATCTTACAAGCATTGATACATCTTTGTGGAGAACAAATTTGAATCCTTTCACCAAGGTTTTACAAGCAAGGTAAATAATTACATTTATCTTGCATTTTGCATGCTTTATCCCTTTCAAGTCGATTCCTCCACCAGGCCTTGACTGAGGCAAGCCCCTTTCGCCAAACGAAATAACCTTTTCTTGCTTATAGTTGGAGATTTTCTGGATTCAGAGCCACAAAACTCGAATTGCAAACTAGGGTTTCAAGTTATAGGTTATTATCTAGAGCCCGAACTTCGTGCACATGTAAAGAACAACCTCGTCCCTTACCCAAGTCATCCCTAACTAGGAAAGCCATCCTTGTCCCTTGGCCTCCAAATTTGCAGAATACGAAGATCTCAGTCCGCAAGTCTTGAATCCTAAACAATTCCAATTTCTAACATTTTATTAGTACTTTTCCAAATCTAAGTGGATCCTCCTTTTTGAGCTTCAAGGTGAGTTTTATACAACATTTATCATTTCATAAAGTCTATATTCGTACTTTAGATTTTATCATTGCGTGTGTACAGTTCCCTTTTTGGGACATCAAGAATTTTGAAGTAAAATTAATAAAAAATTCATTTTGGCTTAAGGGAGCTTAATGTAAATTTATAAAATGGGTCAAATTAATATTATAAAGTGGGTTAAACGTGACAAGAAGGAAAATGATGAAAGGATAGGAGAAGAAAATTGAAGGGTAACCAATCTGATCATAAAATAAGGATGAGAAGTTTATTTTCTATATGCTTGGATATTGATATGGTTTGAGATTTCTCTTCGAGAAATTTAGGAAGCTTCAGCTTCTATTCAGTATCTGAGGATGCAAATCCTTAGGTTCTTCTTGGGTGAATTGGACATAGCCTTTATTCATCTGTGGTGAATTGGCAACGGAGTTCATAGTTGTATTCGGGTTATCCAATCTGACTATTATTAATGTTTTTATAATTGGACAGTTATTGTACTATTGAATATTATAATGCTATAACATTTTTTGAGTATTTTATATGACTATTTGTTGGATTCTATTGCATAAATTCTTGGTTCATGTTTTTGAAATTATTTGAGGAAAATTCGAAAGGAAAATCCAGGTAAGATATTACAGTGGTATCAGAGCAATGTATCCTGCAAGCCTATAAGGTCAAGTAATTGAAATATTTTCTGGTTTGATAAGATATTAATTTTCTGAACATATAAACCTGAGAAGACAAATCTGTGGTTTGTTCAAGATTGGATGAAAATGACAGAAGTTTCTTAATATGCATTGGAGGAAATATTGGACATAGAACCAATGGAAAATATTAGAGAATTGGGGAAATTAGTTGACAGTGCATGTTGATTTCCTTGGTCAAAACATATATTGGGTGCAACAATATTTTGAAGTCTTTGCATGTTTTGCCAAACTGGGACAGAAGTATTATTACATTTGAGACTTTGATTGATTATTTAGCCAAACCTTCATTTTTTGAATGTGATATATTGTGATTTGGAGACCTTCAATAATTTTCTTCTTAGCGAAGGAATATTGATTTGTGGGTCCAATTTGCTGTCTTGTGGCGTTTGAGTATAGTCGGGGGATATATTTTCATCAAATAATAAAACCTTGTGTAGTATTGGTAGAGTTTGTGGTTTATAAAAGTCTCCCTAATTAATACAAATTTCTAATTGGTCAGCTTTCCTTAGCGACTTGGGATTAACTAAGTTAAAAGATCTTGAAATTTGTTTTTCATAGGTTCCTTTGATTTATTTTTGGCAAACTATCATATATTTTAAGATAGAATTTTAATAATAATTAGATAATACAATGTTGTTAAATAAATAATGGTAATAAACTCATATTAAAACTAATACTAAAATATAAGACTAAGAAATAATAATTATTTAATCTATATTATAAATTAAATAATATTTAGTATGGTATTTTAAATAATTAAAAAAATGATAAAATTCCAATGAGTAAATAAAGAAATAAAATTAAATACAAGAGACAATATTGTAGAAAGAATGTTAACTTTCTAAATAGAATTTAATAAGAAATAATAATAAACAGAAATAAGTAAATAAATAACATAGCATAGAATAATATAAATTAACTAAATCTAATGAAAAGTCAATAGATGTTTTAACAAATAGACATAACTCCTTAAAATAAAGATATAAAAGGGAGGAGAGTTTAATTTAGAGAGAGGGAAAAAAAAAGGAGAAGATAGGAGTTCAAAAAGGAAAAATGGAAGAGGAGAGTAATATGAAGAAAATAAGGAAGTGACTTTTGAAAAGTTATCAATGATATTGAAAAGATGTGAACCTTTTGAAAGGGTCGTAATTATAAATAGTTGTGACTCTTCAAAAATATTGTGATTATAAAGTATTGAGACTTTTCCAAAAGATTCTAGTTATGAAGTGTTGTTGTTTTTTGAAAGGATTATAACTATGAAGTATAGTGACTTTTCAAAGGATTTGTATTATGAAAGGTATGTTTATGGATTATATTTGTTTAATTATGTTTATAAATTTATTGATATCAATGAATCATACTTGTATATAATATTGTGTTAGCTCATGGGGTTAACACCATGGATATTAATGAGACTCGAAGCATAGAGAATGTGAGATATTAAGATCTCCATTGTCCGCCATGGCCAAGAATCAATATGGACTCGAAGTATGGAGCATGTGAGATATTAAGATCTCCATTGACTGTCATGGCCGAGAATCAATGTGCCAAAATATTCTGATGATGTCAATATATGCATATGTGATTGGTCTTGGATAGAAGATGCCCGTCCAAGAAGAACCTTAAGGGTTGCGCTCCAGGGAAGACAGTGAGGTAGCTATGAGCTAGGAAGCCTGATCTGAAGACGTCTTTAAGATTGGGGTTAAATTAGAGGGTAGAATAATATAGTTAGTTTTGTTATTGTTGTGATTCTATTATTTTGCAAGTATTACTTGTCCCAAACTAACCCTAATAATGGGGACATTACAGTGGTATCAGAGCATGATCTTGCCATCCTATAGTGTTAAAGAGGATCTAGAAAAATAATTTATATGAAAGAGTAATGTAGAAAGTTAATGACTATTAGAAACGATTCAAACATATCCATGATAGCTACCTAAGAATTTGGACTAAAACAAATATATATTTCAACTCAACAGAAGAAATTATCTAATTGCTTGAGGACAAGCAATTTGAGGAAAGGTGGACTGTCATATCCCCATTTGAAGATAGAATTTTAATAATAATTAGATAATACAATGTTGTTAAATAAATAATGATAATAAAATCATATTAAAACTAATACTAAAATATAAAAATAGGAAATAATAATTGTCTATATTATCAATTAAATAATATTTAGTATGATATTATAAAGGCAAAAGCCTACAACACAATGATAACTTGTCAGCCTCTCATGTGGGAGATCTTGAGTTCAAATCTACCCTCCCTTAACATATAAAAATAATTAATTTTAATAAATACTAATAATTAATCTAGGCTTCGGCAATTTAGCAATCAAAATATATATATAATATGATATTTTAAATAATTAAAATAATAATAAAATTCCAATGAGTAAATAAAAAAAACAAAATTAAATACATGAGACAATCTTGTAGAAGTATGTTAACTTTCTAAATAGAATTTAATAACAAATAATTATAAACACAAATAAGTAAGTAAATAAATAATATAATATAGAATCATATAAATTAACTAAATCTAATGAAAAGTCAAGAGATGTTTTAACAAATATACATGACTCCTTAAAATTAAGATATAAATGAGAGAAGAGTTTATTTTGAAGAGGGGGAAAAAAAATAGAGAAGAAGATAGGAGTTCAAAAAGGGAAAATGGAAGAGGAAAGTAATATGAAGAAAATAAAGAAGTGACTTTTTGAAAAAGTATCGATGATATTGAAAGGATGTGGACCTTTGAAAGGGTCTAATTATGAATAAATGCAACTCTTCAAAAATATTGTGATTATAAAACATTAGAACATTTCCAAAGGATTTTAGTTATGAAGTGTTGTGATTTTTCAAAAGGATTATAACTATGACATGTTGTGACTTTTCAAGAGATTTGTATTATGAAAAGTTGTGTCTCTTGGAAAAGAAGGTAAAAAGGTATACTTATGGATTATATTTTTTTAATTATGTTTATGAATTTATTGATATTAATGAATCATACTTGATAATATTGTGTTAGCTCATGGGGTTAACACCATGGATATTAATGAGACTCGAAGCATGAAGCATGTGAGATATTAAGATCTCCATCGTCCGCTATGGCCAAGAATCAATATGGACTCAAAGCATGGAGCATATGAGATATTAAGATCTCCATTGCCTGATATGGTTGAGAATCAATGTGCCAAAATATTCTAATGATGTCAACATATGCATATGTGATTGACCTTGGATAGAGGATGCTTGTCCAAGAAAAATCTTAAGGGGTGGCTCCCAGAAGACAACAAGGTAGCTATGAGTTAGGAAGCCCAATCTAGAAACGTCCTTAAGATTGGGGTTAAATTAGAGGGTAGAATAATATAGTTAGTTTTGTTATTGTTGTGATTCTAACCATTATTTTGCAAGTATTAATTGTCCCAAACTAACCCTAGTAATGGGGACATTACATGGACCCATATGATTGTCATGATTAAACTTTTGGAGCTTCTCTAAAGTTTGGAAGATAAATATTTTGCTAATATCGAAACACAGTAGGGATATAATCCACTTTTGATGGATATCAGGCCTTCATTTTTTAAAATATAATATACAGTCTCGAGCGCTTGGGTGATTAATTTTTCTATGTGAATGAATACTACATACAGAGTCGTGTGTCGGCACTTGGCTGAGTATTGTTCTTTTTTCATTGCCACAAATAGGAATTTGAGTTGACTAAATTTTGGAAACATCTAGAACGGGCAATGGTGTTTATTTGCATGCCAAGTAGCAATGCAAATATAACTCAATTCAAGAACCAATGCGATCAAGAGAATGAGAACCCGAGGGTATAGATTTAAATGTTATATAAGTAATGTTTTTTAAACACAATCACCATTGTAACATAAGTCGTCCAGAGAAGTTTTGACGAACATACACAAGAAACCGTCAGACACAGAGGAAGCGACAGGAGAATTGTGGGAGTTCTCAATGGCTTATGTGGTGTAATTAATAAACTCTAGTTATATAAGCTGAGTGCTTCATATTTGAGAAAGATTATATATCATGAATGGCACATAGAGGCAGATCAATATTGGAGCATTACTAGAACACCACTTCATATTCCAGCGGTAATTTATTGGTCGAGAACAATAATAAATTGGGTGGCAAAAACTTTAGTTTTGAGCATAATATTTGGTGATTTAAAATTTTCTTTAGCATATGTTTACCGGGCACATTATATCCTCGGTAGCAATAATAGTTTTATCTTGTGGTTAATAGAAACGTATATAAATAAACTATGTTGTGAATGTTATGTGGGATGTTGTAATGACAAAGTCGTAACGCCTCTGGAAAGAAAGGGTCAGGAAACATGTTCTAAGAAGATTGAGGAAGCTAGTCCGCAGAGCGTACAACATAGGTGTGGAGCTACCTTTGAACACCCGATAATCTCTTAGACATGGTTTGATAAAATATGACACGGTGTCATATTGGGAATATTTCAGCAGCACTGTAATGTTATTTATAAAGACCTATGCACGATACCTGGAAGCAGATGATTATTTCAAGTTACCGGACTTCAATTTGAAGAAGAGCATCAAGCAGATTGACCTTCTCTAGATTACAAATGAAAGGGAGTGTTGAATTAGTTAGTTATTCTAATGTAACAGATATGCTATTAGCAATGTCTTGATGGAGATTCTTATTCAAAATTGAAATGAATTAGTAATCTTGTTGTACTAGAGTTGAAATTGATTTAATAGAACAAGGAATCTCCTCTCGTGAGATTTTCATGCTTTACCTTGCACTTTAGAGAAAGCTACAAACAAATTTGGCATTGGTTGTAATATATCAGGTTCAAGCTTTGTTCAAAAAATTTGGATTGATGTCTTTGATCATATAGATCTGTCTGGTGGAATCTATTATTATTGAGACCAACCTCATAATCTTTGTTACATATCCCAAATGTTTTTCTTTTAAAATAATATTATAGCTATTGTAATGGTTAGTTAAAAACTCTCAGATATCATGATCTTGTGAAATGGAAGTTATGATTAACCGAATTGATTCGTGTGTAAATGACTTGTTAGTTTATTATTGTTATTTCGACTAACAATAAATGCTTATATTTTAAGATAAATGTTAGTGGTGGTTAGTAGTTGTGACACTTATCAGTTATTGTGTTTTCCTGATATTTCAATTTAAATGGAGGGGCATGTTATTATTGTGAAATATGCATTTTTGGTTGCAGGAGATGAAGGGGGGGAAGCATTGCTAAACGGGATACAAGGAATGCAGCACCAATTTAGTCCATCGCCAGACCATCAGGTATGGGTTCTAACTACTTTGGTGAAGGATTTAATAGCTAGACAACGGAGTATACCTTGGACAGTCATGAGCTACTTGCTCAATTTTTATAACAAGAGAAATATTAAACATTTAACATCATAAGAAGAACTATTACCTCTCTTTTATTTTGGGACTATGGAAGTGGTCAAAATTTAACTTTATATATATAATGCCACCATGATATTCTAGTAATATCTATGAATTGCACTTACATGTATATATACATATATGCGTGCATACCTAGAGAGAATATAATGATAAAAAGGAATTATATGTACTCTCAAATTACACACGCATATAGATATATGTATATGTATGTACAATTATAGGTAGAATTCAATAGCATAATGACATTATATATACATATACATATATATATATATTTGTTTTAAACCATAAGTGCAATCTTTATGTTTTATTATGACTCTATATCGATGAGCGTTCGGCATTAAACTTTTAAAATTTGAAATTATGAAGTTCTTGTAACTGATATCAAGCTCTTTCTTGTAACCGAAAGCACAGGAGGCTTTATCTTACTTCCCCGCAGCTGAAGATCATTCTTTTTATTCAATTCCTTCTTGCCATGAGATTACTCTGAACCCAAGTATCTTCTCTTCTTTCTACCCATTTTCTGGAACATATTACCATATTTGATTTATAGTGTTGAGCCACGCTGGTGGAAGCAATATCACATGGAGTTGTTGCCTCAAGATCACATCAAAGATTGAATTATTTTCTCAGGTCATTAAACATTTTGCAAATCTTTTCTTATTTCATGCTATGCCTTTTTCGATGCAAACTTCTCTTTATATATCACTACCGAATGAAGGAATATAATGATCACAAGCTTGGTTACGTATTTGGGTTATAACTGAGGCTCAAACGTAGTAAGAATTTTTGAGAAGCATCAACCCTGCTCATTCTTTATTTATGACTACTTTCTTATCTATGCATATCAGGTGCATACCCGGAGGGAGTGAACTGATATAGTTCCCTTAAGACTGAATGCTCAACAATTGTTTAACGCATAATATTGTACATTGTATAAGGTTTGTTGCATCATAAAGCATAAAGTGTTTTTCCGACTTATACACTGGTACTTGCTATATACCAGCTATGATAATAATCAAAATTGTATTCACAAAATCTGATTGATAAGGATCTCACAATTACCAGCAATCTCCTAGGATACACCCAAGGCTAGCAGAGCCAACTATAAATGGTTGAAGAGGAGAGGTATTCCTACAAGAAAAATAAACTATTAATTAGTCTCTAAATTGCATGAACATTTAAAGAAACAAAATTGTTTAGTCCAAGTCAGCTCATGAATGTCCAAAATATATTCAGTTGTCAAGTCAGGCGATGGTGATCGGGTTGTTCATTTGCCCATCTAAATCCTTCGCCAAGGTAGATTAGAGGCATGCTTTCCACAATTGATCACTAGAGGTCAGGAGTGCTAGCTGACTGAGGGAAGCTTGATGGAGGAATTCCTCAACCTTGTTTGTTGCTTAGCCGACACTCTACAGCGGAATGCTCGGATGGCAGGACTATAATCCCTCAAGCCTAACTTGAGGTAAGGATGGCCTTTCTCGTAAGAGATTGTCTGGGGATATGTTAAGGTCCGCGGTTGGGAGGTTAAGCCTATTTCAATGCTTCTCCTCTTCACCAAATGTCGAAGCTTTCACAACACATTAATAGTTATTTCAATTTATGTATGAATTTTGAATCTTTTACTTGCAAATACTTTTATATTACTTGAAATGTATAATTGTAAATATGGTTAAGTTGATTTGTTCTTCAAATGTAATCACATAAGTTAGTTATGGAAGTTAAATTAATTGTCTTCCACATGAAATGGATTTAGTCATTACTCAAATTCTGATTTTATATCTTGTATAATCAATTCAGAAATAGTTTCATTTCTGTAAGATGTATCGGTTTATAAATTACTTTATGTCATTCCATTATGATATTTGGTTATAATCTTAGAATATGTTCTTTACATTCAGCTTAGTAAAAATGGTATGTTACAATCTTGCTTATGAACCTCTGAAAACTTTAAGCTTGTTTCTGAAGCTACTTAAATTCTGGAGCTCTCTGTGGTAGATGTGTTTTCCATCGAGCCCGTATTTCAATTGTTGTGTTGCAAATCGTTAGTGGGTTGCTAAGCGAGGAAGCTAGTTACTCTACTGGTATTGATTCTACAACTTCTAGGAGCTGAAAGAGAATAGAACAGCATTGGTATAGACACTTTCAGTGGAAAACATAGGTAATTTCAGTGCATTAGAATTGGTGAAGGCAAAACACAATCAAAACAATGGAAAATCTGACAAGTTGTCTTTTCTCAAAGGAGTTTAATGGTACATTCAGTAGTAATCAGCTATAAGACTTGCAAAAGGAAAGGGAGACTGGGAACAAATTGAGTATCATTAGCTGGTGATTAGAATCAATACAATGTATGGATGATGTCCTTGCAAATTAGGAGGAATTGGAAATATATTTGTCCAAGGTAGACCAGGTAGATTGGAGGCTTCTTAATTGGGGCCTGCAGCTTTCAATGCTCGTTTTGGTTCAGCAGAGGTTTATGAAACACCTTCTTGAGGATGTTAGGCTCACAGTTGCATCATTTCTCAGTAAGATAGACGGATAACAGCTCCTGTAGCAGCCTATGATGATGATGTGTTCAAGAATATTTTGCAGCTGATTGTGGAAAGCTTTCAAAGTTTGCACGATGACAAAGACCCTGCCTATGCTACAAGGGTTAAGATCTTAGATATTATGACAAAGGTCAGATCGTTTTCTATTATGATTGACCTTGAATGCAATGATTTGATTTATCATTTATTTCAATGCTTCCTGACTGAAATTAGGAAGTATCATCCTGATAATGTGAAAGTTTGAATGCACGCCAAAATATCCTTAATCCTTGATGAAGATGATGATATATATAAACAGTTGCGAGCTGATTTGTTGGTCATAAGGAGAAAGGAGTATGTAGTATCACCCATTGCTTATGAGTTCTCAAAACAATTAATTGAGCACAAAATTGAAAAGTTTAAAGAACAAGTCTGATAATAAAAGTAATCTCAATGGGTTTACCAGTTGCAAAAACACCCAAGAAAAGTAAAAACCAAATGAGAAGAAAGCAGATTTGTTTTACATGCCAGCAAACTGGGAAACTAAATCATGTTTGTGAAATCTATAATGAAGATAGGGCAGACAGAAATTCAGGCCAGCAATGAAGAAGATAAAAATCTCACAACTTTGTCGTTACAAAACACAAATGTTGGTATGGATTATGCAACTCTCTATATTGGTGACTTAGAGGTGGTTATAGACAAGCATCTTGAAGAGGATGGCCTAATTCGGGGAGAGTGTGTTGGAGACTTCAGATGGTGAGAATTTACTTGAAAATGATGACATGACAGCCACCTTGTCAATCAAGAAGGGAGCTCAAAGCCTACAATGATATTGATGGCATCCTTGTGAGGACTGATGATTCATGTATTTTTTATGACAGCAACTCACTTAGACATGATAGTGATTTAGTGGAACAATCAAGAACAAAATTTCAGGATGACAGAGTTATGGATGACCAACTAAAAAATGCATGCAAGAGTAACTATGATTCTTTTAAAAAATTGTTGAAAGTTGATGAAGATATGATTGTTGCAGCCTTAGTCTATTGTGATGATACTCAAAGGATCGTTGAGGATTTCTACAAGAAGGCGCAAATAGAAAAGAGGCAAAAGGGGATGAAAAGTGATTTTAATGTTACTGATTTACAAAGGGTTATAGTAGCATTGGAGACTTTGAAACCAAATTACTTATGTCTACTTTCAAATAGGGATTCCATCATAAAGGTTGTTGGAACATATACTGAACAATTAAAGGGAAAACAAAGATGAGGTTAATAGGCTCAACAAGGAGCTTAATGTTGCTCAGAAGGCATTGGATAATACACTAGTTGTTCTTCATGAAGCAGCAAATCAGATTGCTGTCACCAAACAATCTAGAGAACAGGAGGATAAAGGAATGCATGAGTTTTTCCAAGAAGTGATTAAGGAAATCGATAGCATTCAGCATACTTATGTATTAGATAGCTGCCCCAAGAGATCAAGTAACAAAATTTTGGATCATATTAAGCTAGTAGACAATTCTTTGTTTGAGGTGGATGCTAATTAGGCATTTGATAATCTCAGAAGATCTTTCTGACTTCCATGATGAGGATAATCTTGACTAGAGGATGTGGGATCCAATTGCAATTCTTAGCTATGAGTTTTGTTCAATGGATTGGTGTGGTAACCCGATTTTCAGATTTCACATTGTTTCTCATTTTCTAATCAGCTTACACATGATTTAAGTTTCTGACTTCATGAATTGGATAGACTCCTTGCTTCACCAGCTGCATAGACCTTGGTTTAGGATTTATGGGAGTTATAATTTGATCATAGGAGATGGATTCCTAGTCCTTTCTTTACTCATGACAACAACATACCCAAGTTTATTTCAGACTAATGATGGAATGTATGGTCTCTTTGCACCTTTGGTATTGATTTCGACTATTGAGCAGTTTGATTCCTTCATTCATAGTTCAGGATGGACAATTATTAGTGTGCATTTCCATTAGAGATTAGATCACTCATAGATGGAGAGTTGTCCAGTATTAATAGCCCCTCGAGACATTTATATCTTCTCATATCTAATGGTTGTGATAGTATAATAGTGTGGGATCCTCATATTGGCATAATTGATGATTTACTTCAGCGGAATATTAATGAGTGGCTACACATTTTTGGGCCTCAGACAGTTTTAATCAAAGTAGTGCAGCAGATGGGTGTAGCAATGATTCTTGAAATGACATAGGTTCCATGTACCCTATGGATAGATAAGTTTCACTTATACCCCTTGCTTCACACTATGAGAGCATGTTATCTCATTGTTTTCAGATCGGACTACAAGGCTACTTGCAAATTTATATGAGATCCTGGTACCAACTGCTTGAGGACAAGCAATGTCAAGGAGGGAGGACTCATAATATCCCCTTCTTAGGACATTACGAATTCTGAAGTCAAATTCATAAAATATTAATTTTGGCTCAAGGGAGCTTAATGCAACTTTATAAAATGGGTCAAATTAATGTTATAAAGTAGGTTAAAGGTGACGAGAAGGAAAAAAGACAAAAGGACAGGAGAAGGAAACTAAAGGGTCACTGTTTTCAACATAAACGAAGGATGAGGAGTTCATTTTCTATATACTTGGATTTTGATACAGTTTGAGATTTCTCTTAGAGAAATTGAGGAAGCTTCAGCTTCTATTCAAGATCCGAGGACACAAACCCTCAAGTTCTTCTTGGGTGGATTGGATGTAGCCGTGATTCATCATCTGTGGTGAATTGGCAAAGTTCACACTTGTATTTCAGGTTCATTTCTGATTATCCAATCTGACTATTATCATTGTTTTTATGATTGGACAGTTATTGTATTGTTGAAAATTATAATGCAATAACATATTCTTAGTATTTTATATGAGTATTTGTTGGATTCTATTGCATAAATTCTTGGTTCGTGTTTCTGAAATTTATTTGAGAAAATTTGAAAGGAATATCCAGGTAGGATATTACAGCGTGTCTCTTTGCCTTCATACAAGTTTGTTCATTGGTTGCATCTCAATTGGTCGATTTAGTTGCACTTCATAATCACTTAATCCAAATCAATTCACCCACTATAATTAAGGGAAAGTACCTTGGTAGAAAGTAACGTATAAGTATAGATCTTGATTAGATACTTGGATTGGGCAATAGCACCCTTCCTTGGGTTGTGTCGATCTAGTTTGAGCCCCTTTGAAGGATTGTGATTCAAGGTCCTTTCACATTCATAATGTGGCATAAGAATTTACACATAACCAAACATACAAAACATCCCTAAAAAAACTATGTTACATTTTTGGTGAACCCGATGTGAAATCCTCCATCTTGATTTTTGGTGGTAGATTGCCTATACCTACTTTTCTTTTGCATTGGTTCACTTACATTTTGGTGAACCTGTTTTACTACACATCTTTGGCATAAAACCTTCTTGATTTGGTAGTTAGATCTTGCATTTCTTCCTCCTTCATTTTCTACTAAGATCTTACATTTCTTCCTTCTTGATTAGTAGATCTTGCATTTATTTCATTAGCTTTAGCATTGCTTTGTATTTTCATTGTGTATGCATTGTGATCTTTTGCATTGTGCATGAACTTTATCACTTTGAGTCCCACCTGTAGCATCCCGATTAAAAGAAGTTGTAGACGCAAGGGTTCCTTTGCTCCTAACTCTTCCTTATTTCCTAGAACCCTTGATGAGACCACCATACTTCCTAATGATCTTTATCCTAGCACAAAGCATAATTCCTCCCATTCTTCCCATGACAATGATGAGAACTTACATCTTCCTCTCGCTCAAGTCCAAAATCTTACCAATAAATTGGAATAATGGAAAATTGGCTACTAGAAGAGAACCATAACCCTGAGGTTGTTTCTACTATAGAAGTTGTAAGGAAACTTATTCAAAATGATGACCATTGCATTGACGTTTTGCGTAGCATTTCCCACCTTATCAACACCAATGTTAAATCTTTAGCGAATAGTGCTCAAGGGATTGGATATGTTCTCCCTCCTAGGAGTGTTGAGCCTTCCCTCCCAATTCCTACTTACATTCCTAGTGTTCTTACTTATGCGCCACCTATTGTCACTTCTCTCCAAACATCCAATCCTACCCCTACAAATTTTCCTAATCCCACTCTCCCTATGAGTGTCCCGAGTGTTTCATTACCTTCAACAATGCCTCCTTACAACATTGTTCCCTTAACATATTCTAATCCTCCTCCAACCAATTCCACTATGATTCATGCCTCATCTAGCATTCCTTCTATGTCTCATAATTTCACTAACACATCCAATGTGTCTCTTCCTATCACTTCCTCTACCGATCCATCCATTGATAGCCTTGTCCAAACAATTTTTGCCTTACAACGAATTGCTTCGTTCACACAAACCAAGTATAACATTCTTACATGTGGCATTGCTAGCCCTATGTCCATAGACATCATTAGAGCTATTATACCTCCTAACATTGAGATTCCTCATCTTGATACTAATAATGGTAAGGGTAATCTTGTGACTCATATGAAAACCTCTCATCTCTTGTGTAGTGATATTGCTTACCAATATGGGTTCATGGCTAAGTTATTTGCTAGAACCTTTCGAGACAAAGCCTTGCAATGGTATTGTTTCTTACCTCCTTATTCTACTAATTCCTTTCAAAAGCTTGGCAATGCCTCCATCCAACAATTTCAAAACAATATTGGCCCTCAAATTTCTTTCACTGACTTAATGCATTGTAAACAAGGAGTTGAAGAAAGGATTAGTGATTTCGTTAGTAAATTTAAACACTTGCATTCCCAAATTTCTTATCCTATGCCTAATGTAGATATACAACATATATTTATTTGTAATTTGCAAAAGGACATTAAAGATTAGATTCTTCTTATTGAGTATACTTCTTTTTCACAAATATGTATAGACTTGCAACACTTCATCATTATCAACTACAAGTGAGCCATTTTAAGAGCAACACTCTGATGGCTCCTATCAACATTCATAAGAGTGATGTTGCATCTCATTCTAATAAGTTTCAGAAGCCTTACAATTATTAAGATCAACAAATCATCTAATGAAGTAGATGCTCAAGTGGCAACCATGTCTAAAGGTTTGTCTCCCTTGTCCTTTGCTTTTAGACCTAATCTTGCTTATACTCCTTTATCTGATTCTTTGCATAATGTGATTACAAAATTGCTCAATGCTAAAATTATTAAGCTTACTACCATTAGACCATTGGACACTATTAAATCCCTTCCTAAGTCTTATGATGCTAATGCTTATTGTCACAATGCTTATTGTCACAATAACCGCTAGCCCAGTCATGATACTGAAAGATGTTATTCTTAGAAGAATGTTATACAAGATTTTATCAATTTTAAAGCTATATCTGTTGATATTACTATTACTCATGGGAACAAATCGATAGCGCCTCCTAATAAGAATTCGCAAATTTACACCAACCCTTTACCATCTTACACTACCAATACTATTACCCAACCTTCTTCACTCGACAAACACATTAGCTATGATAATAGTGTTGAAGAAGCCAACCATGTTGACCATGTCCAACCCAAAGCTACACCAAAAACTCAATCTCAACCTCAAACAAAACTTTGTATTACCTTTTGATAATGTTGAGATGATTAATGCACCTGATGGTCCTCTTTACATTGTTGCTAGGGTAGCTCATATCCCTTCTTGTTGCATTTTACTTGACCCTTCTTCCATGGTAAGTTTATAACTGATGAACATCTCTTTTGTAAACGAATGCATAGTGATGTTTATGATTCATCTAATCTGTGGATTCAAACTAGTCATGGCCTTCTTTATCATCCTTGTGGTATTATAACTCTTCCCACATTTGTGTTATTCCTACTTCTGATCAATTTCAAGTTAAGCTTGGTATTCCTTGGCTTTTGTTTACCACATAGAGTAATGGATAAATGCACACAGACAATGAACAAGAACAACTACAGTAGAACTCCTTTTATTATTCACACATGCCAAGACATTACATTATGCTCGATAAGATGATTTACAATGATCCCAGACGGGGTATAAATACTTCCCGAAGGGGTTTGTCGGCTACATAACAATTCTAATCTACCCATCGGCTACAAAATACAAAATCTCCGACGACATAACCAAGTCGGATACTGAATGCAAATTCTACCGACAACATCATCCCCCCCAAAAAGAAAAGTCGTCTCCTGATGACTAACAAATTAGGAGACAACCCACATACAACAAACAAAAAATACCAGAGAGAAGGTGGTGCCCCTGAAGAATGGTGTTGCCGACGCAACTCATAGACTTGCTCCATCTGGATGTTCAAATCCTTCTAAATCCGTGTGTCTTGGCTAATTGCAATTCCTGTTCAGTTGCTTCCTTATCTCACATGGTCGCTTCCTTATCCCGCAACAGTGCTGCATGCTCAGCTACCCACGCTGCCTGCTGGCTGGCCAAGTCAGCGGCTATCTCATCTCTAACCTCCCTCTCGACAGGCAGAGATCTCTCCACTGCGACCCTATCGGCTGCCCTGTCTGCGTCTGCACACCTGCAAGCATAGTAGACTTCTTTGTACAGGCCTACTATCTCGTGTGCCAGCCTCTCCATGGAAGTGTTACACGGACCCAACTCTAGCTCGGTAGCCCAATCCGCCAACATCTTCGGTGTCTCAACTACCGGTCAACCTTTCTCCTCGAAACATGAACGGAACTGCTGCGGACAAATCCCTCTGATGTAAGCTCAAATCAAATGCCACTCTCTCCGCCAAGTCATAGCCTGCAATGCCACATTGTGTCCCTTCTTTAGCGCAACCTTCATAGCCCTGAGGTAGTCCCTGCACCTGTCCTCATCCGACCCATAATCCTCCTTCACCACGCCCTCCATCATCCATTCCTCATCACTATTCTCTGCCTTGTCTGCGGTGGCCATGACCACATCCGGTGCGGCCTCCTCTGCTCTCGGCGCATCCTCGACCTGTGGCACCCCCACCTCCTGAGGCTCTAGTAGCTAATACCCCTAGATGCCTAGGGGACTGAATGGACGGACCAACCTCGACAGGGATGAGTCGGAACTGCTGTCTCAGGAAAGCACTCACTCTATCCATCACCTCCGACTGTTCTGACTGTGCAAGCTTCATGCTCTCCTCCTCTTGTGTTGGCTGGGCTGACTGGACTATCTCTACTGGCTCAGCGACTGCTAACAAGGAGGACGAAATGGTGACGACTGCATCACAATCAATCACATCCAAACGAACCTGGGGCTCTCGCTCTGGCGCTGACAACTCTACCCTCTACGAGACTGGCTCCGCTGGTGCAACTGGAACAACATCCGCCACAGCCATGGAGAAAGTAACATCGGGAGTGGTCGTTAGTGCAACAACATCTATCGTCGATGGGACACCCTCAGCCACTGCCCATGGGACATCTACTACCGCCGGTGGGGTCATCACGACTGATGCATGACGTTGACCAAAAGGAGGAATGTGTGAAGTGAGGGCGGACAAGTGCGCCGAAGTTGACAACTGTAGCGAGGTGAAAAATGTGGGCTCACTATCTGTTGGTTCGCTGCCAACTTCTGCAGAAGTACTCTTCCTCGTACTCAACCCCGCTGCTCTCCAAAGTCTCCTCCCATCCACTGTCAGTGTCCCCGTGAGCCGCCTGCAATCCCCGAAATACCTTCTTCTACCCCACTATTGTCCCACTCGTGTCCAGATGTCTCCAATAAAATATCGAAGGCTCTCCCTATGCCAACTTCCCCTAAGGTGGTGCCTCAAAATCATCCATTGGCATCTGATTAACCGCTGCCTCTAGAAACAAGCCAATTGCATGGTGCGGCATAAAGAATGTGCAATGCTGGAGTGTCATGAACTCCTCCATCCTGTCAGCAAGAACTCTAGCCCGATCATACACCATGTCGTTCATGATGCCATTCATGAATACTATTTGTGGCAATGCTATATCTGAAGCCCGAGTTGCCCCTGTCAGCTTGCTCTTGATAACGTCCATAATGCACCTCTAGTGGCCTTCCCAAATAAGATCCCATCGAAGCCCTCTGCATTTAGACCCCTTTATTACTGACTCCATCTCCTCCAGTATAAGATCGCGGCCTACTAATCAAATCCAGTGTTCGTTCCGTTCTTGACAAAGCTTGTGATTCTTGATTTCCACCTTCTTACCTCTAGGACCAAGAATGCCAAAAACCCTCATGAAATCCCTAAGCTTAAAAGAAACTGTCATCCGATGCTTTTTGTACAAAAATGCGCTCGTTCTACTGTGCCGATTATATGATTCGATCATGGTGCACAAAACTGATTCAAACAATCAGATGGAAAAAATCGAAAGCTGGATGGCCCAATGCACCTGTGCCCGTATCAAAATCTGCTTAATTAGGTCTGCGTCTAGAGTTTCCTGCCACCATTTTCGGCATTCGCTGCCATTGAGTCCCTCAAACTGGACAGTAAGATGCGCGAGTTCTGCCCTTAATTTCTGTTTCTTGCTACTGGAAGCGGATGGCCTTGCAACTCAAATTCCAAAGGCTAAAACCCTTGCATTCTTCTCCATAGTTGTCTTCAGCTAGTTCTTTCACTGCTTCCGTTTCCCAGCCGCATGCAATAATGGCTTCTTTCCTCCTTATATAATATAGGGTTCCTTCCCGCGGACAATATGCCTATGGAGTCTACGAGGCAACACCCTCTATCTGTCACAAATTCTACCTACTGCTTGGTGATTGCTTCTTCATGTCCCGGAGGCTATATGAGCATTGGAAAAGAAAGTCGTGGTTAAAGAATGCATCCGCCGGTATGCACAATCCACTAATGAACAAGGCACAATCAGTAGCTTGTGTGAGAAAGCGACCACGGAACAGAGGGAGCCCGAGGGAGAGGAAGGGTACCAAGTCGTGGAGAAAGCAAAAGAACTCAGTCACAACCACAGGTGAGAAGAAATACTAGGTCGTGGAAAGATTAAGAAGGCACCCACGAAAGGTCATGAACAGGAGTCCGCGGCTTTGAAAAAATATCCACGGAAACATGGAATGCGCCCGACGGAAAGAAGATACCCGTGGGGGAGGAGAGCATTCGCGGAATGCAACTTAGCGGGAGATAACGACTGCACTGCGGGAGAGAAGTGTTGATGCAGGAAAACAGAACATCCGCGGAAAGAAAAGAAAAAGGACTCCGCAGAAGATGAGAGAGCTCCTCGCGCGGAAAAACAAAATAAGTCCGTGGGAAAACATGCGGAAAAAAATAGAGCCTGTGGGTAACATCAACCACCCACGGGAATGAGGACACCCGCAGGACCACCTATGGAATGATGCCCGCGGGACAGGTGTCCTGTAATAACCCCAACAGGTTATAACTTCTTCATACGCCAAAAAATCTTTATACTTCAATTGTTTGACATTTCGTCTAACACTTTGCAGGCAAGCTCTGATATCACTGTAATAATCCTGCTCAATTCCGACCTTAAAATGTTGATTGAAGGCTCGAAGAATTTTGTCAAACACTTTGCATACAAGGGGTCATATGACTGATATAACTTTTCAGATTGCTGCAATGACTCTTGTTTCGATTTGCATCAAAGAGAATGCTTACAAAAAGACTCCAGATTGTCTAAACAATGACCTAATATGAATGTGCAACTAATTTTGGCAATATTCAATACATATATGTGACTTAAACTACTTGCAAAATGCAGCTACAGCAATTAGTAATTATGACAAATACTTTGGATGCAACCTAGAATGGCATTAATGCACTTACAACCAAGTGGCATTAATATAAACACTTAGTATGCAAAATTATAACATTATTTATGCCAAAAAGAGAACTTACAGCCAATTGATATTTTGTCAAACAATTGGAATGCAAACTAATAAGCTGATCATCAACTCTAAGGTTGCAATATAGATAGTCTAAAAATTACAACGCTCTTTCAATTGCAAAATCCTAGCCTTCCTTTGATACCAATAATGCCAAATGGCAAACAAAGACAAGTACAAGGTGAAATAATGAAGTGCTGAAGCTATATTTTGTACTCAATTGAAAACCTACATTTCTCAGAAAATATGCCAAATGAGAAGTAAAGAACCTGATTGTGGATGGCTGTAATATTTTCCTTCAATGCTGCCCTTTCTGCTTGCTTTTTTTTTCCGATCTGCTTTTTCCACTTGCTTTTTCCGGATTTGCTTTTTCAAACTGCTTTTTCGGATTGCTTTTTTTCGGAGCTGCTTTTTCGGACTGCTTTTTTTTCAGTTTTTCTTTTTCGGCCTGCTTTTTTTTCGAACTGCTTTTTCAGCCTGCGAACCTGCTAGAAATGACCTCCAATAATTTCGGCCCTGCTAAAATTGCCTCCTGAAATGCTGAAATGCTGAAAATGGCCTTAGGCCCAATGATACCCTAGCTGAAGTTACTGAAGTATCACCTCCAAATGTGCAACTCTTCAGAAGATATTTCACTTCCTCAGTTATGCAAATCCAAGGGAGTTTTCATTCCCAAAGATCAACTATCTCAAACCACTTGGCTCCACAATAGACTATGTGACTGAATCACAATTTGATGTCAAGAGAGAAATAAACAACTGGATGATCAAAATAAAGCCCGGGGTGCCTATTTATTCTTTTTTTCTCCACTTTCTCCAAAAACTTCTAGAACATTATTTTATTTTATCTATTAGTGACTTTATAAAATATTTTATAATTCAAGTCACTTTATTAAATTAATTAAATATAAAGTTACCTTTTAATATTTATTTATTTGATAACTTTATAAATAATTAACTTAATACCACTTATTTATTTAATTAAAATAATTAATTAGTCATCCTCATAAAATATTCATTATTTTGGACAACCTAATTAATTAAATTAATTAAATCAAATTGCCTCCAAAATGGGGACATGACATGTCCGCAGGACAACCTACCTGCGGAGCAGCAATTTGTTGGGTTGTCCACGGGAACACTCAATTTTCTTTTTCTTTTTTTTCTCTCAACTATTTCCTTCTCTTTTTTCTTTTTTTCTCAACTATTTCCTTTTTTTTTTTTTTAAATACAACTACTCAATTTTTCCTCCTGACTTCGCCAACCTACGAGGGAGACAGTCGGGCTTGGTCATTTTGCAACAACGACAAGCTCTTCTTTGCATGATATATCTTCAATTTCGATCCGTTGACTACCTGAGGCACTTCTTGCCCATCCAAGGTTCACAATTTTATTGCTCCATTGTTGCAGACCTCCCAGATCTCGTATGGTTTGACCCATCTAACCTTAAACTTCTCCGATCTAATTTCATTCCGACCGTCGTACTTGAGTACCAACTGCCCCGGCTGGAACCTGTTGAGTTTCAGATGCTTATCATGCCACGCCTTATGTTTGTTCTGTGTCACCTTCGTGGCCCACTGCGCCAACAATCACTTTTCCTCAAGCTTGTTCAGATTATGCAGCCGCTCCCTCAAGCTTTCCATGTCACCTACTTTATTTTTCAGTGCTATTCTCAGGCTTGGTATCATGAACTCCATCGGTACCACTACTTCCTGCCCGAACATTAATTGGAATGGTGTGTCCTGTTGTCACTTTGTACGCCATGCGGTAAGCCCAAAGTGCGGAGGGTAACTTTTCCTCCCAATCTTCACCTTCAACTGCGCAGGATTTGTAGATAATTGATACCAGGATTTTATTTGTAGCCTCGGCCTGTCCATTTGCTCTCGGGTAATACAGGCTCGATAAGGAATGATAGATTTTGAATTCGGTGGTGAGCAGCTTGATAACATGGTTAACAAAGTGTCCACCCCTACCACTTGTTAACTGTAATGGAATTTCGTACCTAGTAATAATCTGCTCATAAATAAACCTTGTTGTGCTAACGGCCGAGTTATCTAGTAGTGTGCGTGCCTCCACCCACTTGGTCAGGTACTTCGTTGCGACAACAATGTACCGACACCGTCTAGTCCTGCTCACCTTCAGGGGTCCAATGAAATCCAATCCCCACCTTTCAAAGAGTTCTTGCACTTGGGAGGGGTTAAGTGGCATGAAGTCTCTCTTCAGTGGCTTCCCAGCCCGTTGGCAAGTGTCACACCTGACGACCCATTCCTGCGCGTCGTTGTACACTGTCGGCCACCATAGTCCTGCCAACAATATCTTCCGCACCGTGGTGTCAAGTCCCATGCATCCTCCCGCTGGACCCTCATGTGCTTCTTTTAACATCCGCGGTATCTCTTCCTCTAACGACACCATTGGAGGATATGATCTGGCCCCATTTTGTAGAGTAATCCATTGATCAACTGGAAGGTACGGCTCCTGATTATCAACTTGCGCCTTTCATTTGGTGGCATTCCACTTGGAAACTGTCCTATCGACAGGTATTCTCAATGCTCCTATACCATTCTGGTAGTACTGCAATCTGAAACAACTGTGCGTCCAGAAAGTCGTCGTTCACCCCATCCACCGATTCCCCTATTTTGATTCTCGACAGATGGTCGACACTGACATTCTTCCTCCTCGACTGTACAATAATTTTGAAGGTAAACTCTTGCAACAGAAGCAACCATCTGCTGATTCTTCCTTGAATGACAGGCTTATTGATCATATACAACAGAGCCTGATGGTCGACATAGAACACGAACGGAGTGGCCAACAAGTAATGACGGAATTTCTGCACAGCGTAGACCATTCCCAATGCTTCCCGTTCTGTCGTACTGTAGTTATGTTCCGCTTTTGATAACAGTCGGCTGGCAAAGTATATTGGGTGATCCAACCCGTGGCTACCTGTTTGGGCCAGGGTTGCTCCGATCACATAGCTGGATGCATCAACATGAACATGGAACTCCTTATTCCAATCCGGGTATGCCAAGATGGGTGTCATAGCTAGTCGTACCTTCAACCTTTCAAATGCCTCATCCTACTCTTTTTCCCATCTGAATGACTCTTCCTTGCAAGTTAACCTGTCCAGCAGGTACAATGCCTTGGCAAAATTTTTGATAAACCTTTTGTAATAGCCTATATGTCCGAGGAAAGACTTTACCTCCGTCACATTAGTGGATGGCTACATGTCCAAGATGACTCTAACTTTGTCCAGGTCTATCTTCAATCCTTCCTTACAGACGATGTGTTTGAGCAATCTTCCCTACGGAACCATGAATTTGCACTTCTGGGATTCAAAGCTAGCCGCTCCCTTCGACATCTTTCCATACATTCACCGAGTGTTGCCAAATGTCTGTCCTCCGCGCTGAATACAGACCAATCGTCGAGGAACGCTTTGAAGTTTCCAACGGACATCTTGTCAAAGATGTGCAGTATGATCCGCTGGAAGGTGGCATGCGCATTGCACAAGCCGAATGGCATCTTGTTGTATGCATACACCCCATCTTCTACGACAAACGTTGTCTTCAATTTGTTCTCCTCTGCTATGGAAATCTGGTTGTATCCAGGGAACCCGTCCATAAAAGAGTAAATTTCATGTCAGGTGACCTACTCCAAAATGCTATCTGTATATGGAATCGGAAAGGGATCCTTGATGGTGACTACATTAAGACATCTGAAATCCACGCATATCCGGATCTGGGTGGTGTCCTTCAGTGAGATAACTATAGGTGACACCCATTCACTTGTCTGCACCTTGAAAATAATTCCAGCCTCCAGCATCTGGTTGATTTCCTCGGTAACCCGTGCCACGTAGTTCTTGTTCATCCTGTAAGGTTGCTTCTGTACCGGCACTGCTCCTTCGACCAGCGAGATGCGGTGCACACACAACTCTAGAGGTACTCCCTTCAAATCCTTGTATGTCCATGCGAATACATCCTTATATTCCAAGAATATCTTGAATGTCGTTGCTCTCAATACTGGATCCCAATTATCTCCCACCAATATGTTTCTTGGTTCAACTTCGTCTCCCAAATTCATGGTTTGCAATGTGGCTTCGTTGTATTTGATGGGCTCCCCCTCAATGAATGCATGGGTGGGTGTTTCATCCAGCGGCACATCCCCCTCTTTCATTTCTCTGAATTCTCTTGGAAACCCATCTCCGTTGTGGCCTTCCTCTATTGTCAGTACATTGCAACTCTGGAACAGTTCATAGTCCTCTATTTGCCAATGGTAGAGACCGTTGACCGAATCCAAATCGTCGTCAGTTGATCCTCCTTCCAACTGTAGGACTCCCTCCTGATCTGGTTCCATACGCTGCCTCCCTTCATCTTCCTCTTCAGAATCTGATGACAAAGTTTCTTCTCCCACCATTTGAGTGTGTAAGTCAATGACGAATCTTCAGCCTTTACTTTCAAGTGACAGAATGTTTTCCTTCCAGTCATGTCTAACTCTGGCTTGAATAAGCTATCCGCAGCCCAGAATGGCGTCGTATCCTTTTCTCTTCAACGGGATCAC
Source organism: Cupressus sempervirens (assembly GCA_028749045.1). Classification (NCBI taxonomy): domain Eukaryota; kingdom Viridiplantae; phylum Streptophyta; class Pinopsida; order Cupressales; family Cupressaceae; genus Cupressus; species Cupressus sempervirens. The sequence goes on from CM053784.1 coordinate 360,892,916, forward strand.
GACGAAGTCAAGCAAGAACGGCTGTGTGCCAATGGTTACTGGTTGTGCCATCAAGACGCCGAGGGGTTTAATGCTATGTTGGTCCGCTGTCAGCAACTGAAATGTAGGTGGCCACAATGTCGGCTGTCCCAACTTCCTCCAGGTTTCCTCAGGTAAGACATTCATGCTAGACCCTCCGTCAACTATTGTGTCTGTGAGAACATATCCGAGGATCCCCATCTCGATAACTGTTGGATGCCGTCCGAATGCAAGGGCTAGCAACATTGGATCTTCTCTGCCTGCGGTAATTTCCTTCCCTCTACCTGGTTCTCCTGGTAACTTAGGAACTAGCACAATATTTGTGAGTGCGGACCGGAGCTGAGGCATTGTGAGGAGCAAATCATTTATCTCGACCGATACCTCCGTTTGTAAAATCTACCGTACGATGCTTTGTTCCGTGGACTTCCTTGCCGAGGTGCCGATGGTGTCCTTCAATTGAGATGTCTTCGCCTACGATGCCTTTTCAATCTCCGTGCATGCTTCCCCCAATTTCCTCTTTTCTTCTGTTGGGTCCAGGTACATTTTTGCTTGCCTCCGCGTAATTGCCAGAGCCTCCTCTTCCTCTGTCCCAACAGTGATCAAGTTTACTCCAGATTTTGGGTACTTGGCATCTTCATGATTGCCGGGTCCACACCATCTGCATAACAATTTCGGTGTGTTTGCTATTGTGCACTCTCGGGCAAAGTGGCCCCACGAATTACATGCTCAGCATTGAACAATCGGTCGTCCGTTCACATCATACTGGATTCAACTTCAGCTGCCATTGTTATTGTTATTGTTCACATTGTTATTGTTGTTCTATCCACATCTATTATTCTTGTATCCTCCCGACGTGGCACCTGCATTATTGTTGTTTCTGCTACTGCCTGATAGGGAAGCCCCCTGTGTAAGAAGCACCTGCTGAGATCCTCTAGTTTTCATGTTGAAGGGGCATTCTTTTGTGGAATGTCCCATAATCTGGCAAATGTCGCAGAACTGGTTCTTTGGACAGAAGCCCTTTGTGTGACGTTTTGCCTTACATTTCATGCACTAGAGCTTGCTTCCCTTTGTCTCTTTCTGCATGTTCTTAAATTCCTTCATCATACAGATCATGTCCTTCTGGAGAGCTCGGACCTTCTTGCTGCTACTTTCATCATCACTACTATCTTCTATTGAAGAGGTGTCATCATTTGAATCTGACAAGCTATTCTTCTTCTTTTCGGTCTTCTGTTCACTTTCTAGGTTCATTGCCCAATTGTACGCTTTAGTGTATGTCGATGGTAGCACGATCTTCATCTTCTTTCACAGCTTCAGGTGAAGGCCTTCAATGAACCATCTTTTCTGTAGTCCATCGGTCAGCTTATTCTCCATTTTATTGATCAAGTCCTTTAGCTTCCTGGCGTAGACTCAGACTGTTTCATTCTTCCCCTGTTTTGTATTGTATATCTCTGCGACAATTTCATTGTCATCACGCAACAGTTGGAATTCGGCAGTAAACTCCTTCTTAAGGTTGTCCCAAGTAGTTAAGTTTTGGGGATCTACATCGGCGAACCAATAGATTGCAACACCCTGTAAGGTGGCCAAAAACTGCCAAACCCATTTGTTCGTATTGGTTATGCCATTTTCCCTCCAAATCGTTTTGCATGTTTTACAATGTCGGATTGGATCAGCCGTACTATCGTCATCAAACTTCGACAGCTTTTCCTTTGGTCCTACCATCACTACTGGATTTTGTGCACGAGCGTTGTTCGATCCTGCAACACTGGCACTGTTCACTCCCACACCGATGGTTTGCACTCCCACATTGGCAGTCTGTTCTCCCACACCAGCAGTCTCAACAGCTGCGAACTTTGGTAAAGAAGGATCTTCTGAAGTTGTCCCTTCCGGAAGTGTATCCCAGACGAAGAGTTCACTCCACACTTGTGCTCCCTCGGCACTTCGAGCCGTGCGAATCGATTCCCTTTCGTTTGGATTCTCTTCCCTCAGTGAATACAAATTCAAAAACTCCTCCCTTGCTTCTTCCACCAACTCCACCCACTGTCGAGTCTCCAACAATTCTTTCGCACTTCTGTGTCCATCAGTAATCTTCTGGAACCTCCTTCTGTGTTCGGCTTGCTATGCCAAAATTAAATTTTCTTGCGCAGTACATATTCCATCTTTTCCCTTTACCTTATTTCAATCCTTGTTAAGCTGATTTGGCATTAAACTTCACTCCTCCCTCCTTCCAAGTTCATAGGGCAATGGCGCCAAATGTTTACCGCATAGAGTAACAAATTAATGCACACAGACAATGAACAAGAACAGCTACAGAAAAACTCCTTTTATTATTCGCACATGCCAAGACATTACATTATGCTTGATTAAGATGATTTACAATGATCCCGGACGAGGTATAAATACTTCCTGCCAAACCTTCCCGAAGGGGTCCGTCGGCTACATAACAATCCTAATCTACCCGTTGGCTACAAAATACAAAATCTCCGACGGCATAACCAAGTCGGCTACTGAATGCAAAATCTACCGGCGACAACTTTCTTCCATGCAAGCTATATCCTCTCCTATGCATAAATGTCTTAAATTTCTTCATGACGGAGAGATCAAAACCATTAACCATAGCCTTTATCATTCCTCTAGGCCTCGTGATTTTGCTATTGTTGATTTCCTTTGACCTTCTATTAGTAGCTCAACACTACTGCATTCTAATCATCTCTTTCACTCTCATCAATTTCAAGGTCCAAAAGATTCATGAACTTAGTTTGCCTAAAAGTGGTCTTCCTCTAAACCCATTGGTTCCTCCTTTGTCAACACTTTTGTCACCTTCTCCTATTCCTACCCTGCAACCTATTGTTGTTCCTTCTCTTCATTTGTCACAACGAGCTCAGGACCCTATGGTAGTCGCTACTGACTCTTCTCAAGTATCTTCCAAAGCTAAATGTATCAGATATGACCATGAACATCATAAAAAATGTCAAGCTAGAACCAAAGCTCGCACTTGTGATTCTCAACATGCTTCATCATCTCATATACCTCCTGCATTGCCTACTTTTTATCAACCTATGACTAAAATTGGTGATAATAAAATTCATCTTTTGGATTTTATTAATTTAGATGAAGAAAATACTCTTGATGATGTTGTTGATGCTAACAATAATGTAAATGCTAGTGATTCTAATTTATACAAGACTATTGATCTTGATCATGACTTAACATAGATGCTTTCTCAACAATGAACACTCACTCCTAGTCCTGAACACAATGACCCAACTTCTCAACATGGTCCTTGTTTGGAACTAGCTATTGCTACTTCTATCATGCTTGATGTTGCTCCTCTAGCAAGTTGCCGACCTTCGCTACTTATTATGAATCGAGGTGGGGGACAAGCAATGCGCTTGACTACCCCTTCTTACGCGGTGGTCTTTATGTGTTTGTCTCTTGTAATGTGCTTCCTAGTGATGTGTTGCTTGTTATATGTCTAGGTTTCTTTAAACGATCCTTGATGCTCTGTTGGCAAGGTGACAAAGTAATCGAACATATTGTAATCATTCTTCGTTACATTGAACTGTCCCCATTTTTGACAAGTCTCTACAATTGATTGATTAAGTTCATCATAGCGACCCATGTGAGCTAACATTGAGATTTGAGGGTCTCAATTGTGGACTTACTATTTTTATTAAGTCTATTTCAGGCAGTTGCCATATTTGGCAGTGCAGTTGGTGACACTAGTAGTTGGTCATCACCTCCATTGGATGGGGCTACTTATTGCACAGGTTCATATTTAATTAATTATTAAGACATTATTATAAGGCACTTTATTATATTTAATGTTATAAAATGATGTTGTATTGATGAAGCTTCTTAAGTGGAGTTATGTTTTGGAAACTAAGTGACCATTTGGGGATTATAAAAATGAGCTCATTGTCAAGGAAAAAGCATCCAATCGTTTAATTTGCTTTTGTTGTCTTTGTGAAGGGTTTCTGAGTTTACTGATTTTTCAAATCCCTTGCTGTGAGGTATAAGGGTTTGATTAAGTGTTTGATTCTATAGCTTCCTCTATTGTTTCTATTGTGGCAGAGGATCTGATTGCTCATTGAAGAACTTTGAGTGATATGGTGAATTAGAAGTGATTTGCCTAGTGTACATTTTGTGGCTGGGAAGACAGTGTTGAATTCGATATTCAATTGCATTTAAATCTGGAGCAAGTTATTATTTGTTTGGTATCAGAGAATTCTAGTCTAATCATGGGTGCATTTCTCTGCAAATTGGTGATATCTAAGTGATATCTACGTCTGCATTTACGCAATTATCTCTATTGAGTTTTGGCGTCTAATTTCTCTGATTTGGAATGAGTTTCTGCTGCATTGGAAAATGCTCAAACATCCTGTCATTGGTGTTTATGCTGTTGGAAGCGGTGCGAATTATTTGCATTATCAGGCATATTGAATTCAGGTGTTGGGCATCTCAATTATTTCCTTTGAAATACCTTGACTGCTGCAAGTTGGACAGTTATCTTTGGGAGAGACCAGGTGATACATACACCTGCAGATTCACGTCATGTTATAATGTCACTGTTGGCATTAAATATCAGACTGCTCCATCTACTATTTCTTGGACTGTGATTCATGTGATTCATTCTAAGGGAAGCTGGGTTTCCATTGGCTCCACACGCTTGTCATTTCCAGGCTCCTCGCACTTGTTCCTAATTTTAATGTATGGTAGCAACATTGATTTGAAATAATAAGACATTGCAATTAATCTGCTGTTCAGTATTGGTTATTGCTGAAGTTTGTCAGTTCAATATTTCAGTATTTGGGGAATTGATATGATGTTAATCATCCAAAATCTCATTTCCAGATATGGGCAGTAACCGATGAATTTTATCTAAGAACATTATCAATAGATGATTTATTTGGTTAGAAGATTTTTTTCTATATTCTAATATTTAGCGTGTGGTATTAACAAGTGTTTGATAAAATGTCAAACAATTGATTAGTAAAGGAAAATTGGTGTTCATCAAAGATATAGCCAGTAGGGGGTTATTATATGGTATAAGAGCAGTTTGCTGCAGCTTGCAGGAATTGGGCTCAGAATTATTATGATCAGTACTTTATTCAGAGGTTGTCAGTATTTGATTCAGTGTTCATGGATAGAGACTGGAGATTTGTCCTGGGTATGCATTATGCCCGTAGAGGTCGTACCTCTCCGGCTACGGATGGAGAGCCTGGGATACAGTTTAGTTCTTCTGGTACAAGTTATAGAGATGCTGGCACAAGTTTTGAGATTGGCAGAGAGGTTAGACAGACATTTAGGGACTTGGCAGCTGGACAACACCATATTGTTGAGGTGTTGCAGCAGCTTACTGACACACTACATCATATTGTTCTTCCTAGAGATCGGAGCAAAGAGCAAGGTGCTCATGATGCCTTTGTTAATTCACACCGATCTCAAGTCAAGAGTAGGTACAGAGATGATAACAAGACTAGAGTTGAGAATCAGGGCACGATAGCTGACAAGGTTGATAGGACTTGACAAACAGGCACATACGATAGGTTGCAGAGGCCAACATTTCTAAGACCTGAGGTGGATGCGGTCTGTACTGAGTCTAAAGCTACATTTTTGCTGATGACATGGTGGCACACTCTACGGAGTGGGATGCTCTAGCACAGGCAATTAAGAAATATCTAAACTTTGATAGATTTCTGACACATATGTGGGAGCATTCTAGAGGTAGGCTTGCATCAGATAGATAGAGGCCTGGGCAGATGGCTAGTAAAATGGCACATTTTGATACCTTGATAGCTATGGATGTGCAAGACATTCCTTTTGAGTGACAACATGACAGTGCTTAGGCATTAGACAAAATGGATGTGGAGAATGATTGAGGTTCATGTCAAGCTAAGTCAGATGATGCAGTTCTTGGCATGAGTTCCCAGGATCATGTATTCAATGGTGATGCAATAATAGTAAGAGCATGCGATAATACTGTCAGATCACCAGCTACTTTTGTGCCAGTTGAACCATGTTTACCGTATGGATTAATTAAGCAACGCACACAAGAAATAGACACGAACACCGAACAGCAAACAGCAGAACTCTTATTATTATTCGCATATATCAACAGTACATTATGCTTGCATGATCCGATATCATCATTACAATGCTTCCCGAAGGGGTTATAAATACTTTCTGACGAACCTTCCCGAAGGTATCCGTCGGCCAGATACATCATCTCCGCTACAAACTATTTACCGTCGGCTACATAACAAGAACTTTCCCGAAGGAACCCCTCGGCTGATACACAATTTCCTTTCCGAAGGGACCCGTCAGTTGATACACAATTTCCTTCTCGAAGGGACCCGTCGGCCGATACACAATTTCTACCGATGACATCATCCCCCCCCAAAAAGAAAAGTCGTCTCCTGACGACTACAAAACAAAACTCAAACAACTAATACAACAATATTGATCTGCCATGTTACTTTCACATTCATCCCGTTGCATCTATAGCCTTTGCTAACACAATACTGACTCCTCAAGCTGACCTTGATAGCCACCTGTGCTGCTTCCTCTGCTTCCAACTCCTCGGAATCTTGAGCCAAGTGTCACTGCACTGCCTCCAACTAGATGATCAGCTCCTCCCGAGCTCTCTACGCATCCACCAAGATAGCCTCACGGCCAACACCTACTCTCAGTGCCACTGATACACAGACACTCCATGCCTGCCACAGCTCTAAGTCTTTTCAACTGATCAAACTCCCACGGCTGATATCCGCAACGATTGGGGGTCCGGGTCCAGGGGACAACGCCCCGAGTGCGCTCCCTGTCGCAGTACAGGGCGGGGTCGAGGGGCAGCGCCCCTCGCCGCCAAGACCAAATTAGCACTTCGCAACCCACACAAAAATGCACGAAACACACCATTTCTGTCATTTTCTGCCGATTCTACACTCTTTCTGGCAATCGCTGATGCTTCCCCTTCCCTATGGCATCATCTGATACTCATACTCATTCTGAGCAACTTGATTCTGTCGTCGTTTTTTTTTTTTTTACAAAACCTCTTGTACGCAAAAACCCCACTCTTCAGAATTTGTAATCTTGCAATCCAAATCCGTACACATGATATGCTTGAAAAATCCGTACAATCACCTCGCATTCCCAACTGCAATTTCCATATGCTGCTTTCCTTTAAAAATCCGTACAGAAAAATGGCTCTAAAATCCGTATGCTTAATATGTGCTTTAAAATCCGTACGAAACACAAGCTTATAACAAGCCGTACGGTATCTTCCTCCAAAAATCCGTACAGCAGCCTCTTGAGAACCCGTACAATTAATTTATCTAGAAAGCCGTACACCATTCTTCAAACATTGAAAACCGTATGGCAGTCCTTTTTACTCTAAAATCCGTACGGTGTTTGTGGGAACCGTATAGTGCCCCTTTGCTATGAAATCCGTACGTTGGCTTTAAAAACAGTACTACAACATGAAATCCGTACATTCTTAAAAAATCGTACTGCAATTTGGATTGTCTGAAAAACCGTACGCCCTCCTTCAAATATGAAAAAAACCGTACTTACTTTCTTTTCCCTTCAGACAAAAACCCCATACAGTGCTGTCTCATGCAAATATGGAACCGTACGGTACTTTCCAAAACTCGTTCGGTGCTTCGCAGAAACCGTACAGTACTTTTTTCTCTCTCTTTTTTTTTTTTTTTTTTTGAAATCTCACTTCTGGAATAATTATGTACAATATTTACATATATACAGTACTTACAGTCTTCTCTCAGTTATTTGTCCACGGGGGTGCATTACTTCTTTCATGGCAGACATTCAACTTCGACCTCTTCACTACATCGAATACTTCCTTTCCGTCTAGCATCCACTGTTTTATTGCTCCGTTATTGCCCACTTCCCGAATCTGGTACGGCCCAACCCATTTAATTTTGAACTTGCCCGGATTGATTTTATTTCGACCGTCATACTTCAACACCCACTATCCAAGTTGAAACTTGCTACGCTTGTTCTGTGTCATCTCCATACCGCCCAGTTTGTTCCCAAAGCTCCGTACCATAGACTCCATCAGTTGCCCCTTCTGGCCACCAATAACACATCCACTCCGTACTGCTGCAACTTTTATTAGACCCTTCCGCTTTGTTTCCTGTGCAGACCGTATCGTGTGCCTTCCTTGCTGCTAGTACCTTTCTGTTATATTTGTCATTCGGCGTAATACTTTCTTCCTGTGCAGTCGTACAGTAGAATCTTTCCTTCTTTTGGGTTCGTATTGTATGTTCTGTCCTTCAGCTTCAGTCATGCCCGCGTTTCCTTCTTCAGCTTCTCTATGTTGCTTCGAACATTCATTTCCTCCTTCGGCTTCTCCATGTTCCTTCAGACATTCATTTCCTCTGTCGGCTTCTCTATGTTCGTTCGGACATTCATATCCTTCTCCTTTCTTACCTTCGTCGATTCTTAGCATATTACAACTCGGAAAGAGCTCGTAAGCCTCTATCTGCCAGTGGTAAAGACCATTTACTGAATCCAAATCGTCATCTCCTTCCAATCGTAGGACTCCCTCCTGATCGGGTTCCATACTCTGCCTCTTCTTATCGTCTTCTCCTTCAGAATTCGACGATAGGGCTTCTTCCCCGACCATCTGAGTGTGCAGATCGATGACATACTTCTGGCCTTTGCTTTCGAGTGATAAAGTATTTTTCTTCCAATCGTGCTTTACCTTGTCTTGTATCAACCAGCCCTGGCCCAAAATGGCATCATATCCTCTCCGCTTCAGTGGGATCACGACAAAGTCCAACAGGAACGGTTGTGTTCCAATCGTCACTGATTGTGCTGTCAGGACTCCCAATGGCTTGATTCCATGTTGATCGGCCGTTAGCAGCTGGAATGTAGGCGGCCATAATGTCGGCTGTCCCAACTTTTTCCAAGTGTCTTCAGGCAACACATTGACACCAGACCCTCCATCCACAATTGTTTCCGTCAATACAGTCCCGAGAATTCCCATTTCGACAACTGTTGGATGGCGTTCGGATGAGAGGGCTAACAACATCGGATCTTCTGCACTTGCGCCACTTTCCTTCTCCTTTTTGTCCACTTTCCTGCTTCCTTCCATGTTCTCCTGGTAGTTGAGCAGCGGGAACAATGTTTGTGAGTGCCGATCGGAGCTGAGGCATAGTGAGCAACAGATCACTTATCCTGACAGGTATCTCGGCTTGCAAAATTTGCCGGGCAATGTTCTGTTCTATGCAGTTCCGTACGGAAGTACTCGGTGTGTCCTTCAGGTGTGCCGTTTCTCCCTGTGTTGCTTTTTGGATCTCTACCCGTGCTTCTTCGAGTCTCTTCTTTTCTTCCGCCGGGTCGGGGTACACTTTCACTTGCTTCCATGTGATGGCCAAAACCTCTTCTTCGTTTGTCTCGACGGTGATCAAGTTTACTCCCGACTTAAGACACCTAGCATCTTCATGATCACCAGGTCCACACCATTTGCATAACAACTTCGGTGTGTTCGCTGTTGTACACTCTCGAGCGAAGTGACCCCACAGATTACATGCGCGGCATTGAACTATCGGCCGACCATTCGCATCATACTGAATTCGACTCCTTCTGCCATTATTATTGTTGCTGGTATTGTTGTTATTTTGACTGTGTCGGTTGTTTCTGTATCCACCCGATGTGGCACCTTCTGTACTGGTGTTCCCGTTCCCTCCGGACGGGGATGCCTCCTGTGTGAGGAACACTTGCTGCGGTGTTCTTGTTTTCAAATTGAAAAGGCATTCCTTTACTGAGTGTCCCATAATCTGGCAGATCTCGCAAAATTGCTATTTCGGGCAGGATCCCTTCGTATGGCCTTCCTTCTTGCACTCTTTGCACCATAGTTCATTGCCCTTAGTTCCCTTGTTCATGTTCTTGAATTCCTTCATCATCCGAATCATGTCTTTCTGAAGGGCACGGACCTTCTTGTTGCTTCCTTCGTCATCGCTGCTATCGTCTCCTGAGGATGCATCATCATCTGGATCGGACGAGCTGGTCTTCTTCTTCTTCTTTGTCTTCTGGTCACTTTCGAGGTTCATTGCCCGATTGTACGCTTCAATGTATGTCGATGGTGGCACGATCTTCATCTTTGTCCGCAACTTCGGGTGAAGGCCTTCAATGAACTATCTTTTCTGGAGCCCATCTGCCGGTTTATTCTCCATTTTACTGATTATGTCCTTCAACCTCCTGGCAAAAACCCGTACAGTTTCATTCTTCTTTTGCTTGGTATTGAATATTTTTGCGACAATTTCATTATCATCACGCAAAAGTTGAAATTCTGCGATGAACTCCTTAATGTTATCCCAACTATTTAATTTCTGTGGATCGGCATCAGTAAACCAATCAATGGCAACTCCCCGTAGGATAGCGGGAAATTGTCGGATCCATTCGTTTGTATCTGTTATGCCATTTTCCCTCCAAATCGTTTGACATGTTTTACAATGTCGAATGGGATCAGCTGCTTCATCACCATCAAATTTAGGCAATTTTTCCTTCGGACCTGCCATTATCACTGTATGTTGAGGATTTTGTTGTGTACCTGCGCTGTTTTGCACTCCCGCGCTGTTTTGAGCAGCCGCACTGTTCTGAGCTCCCACACTGTTTTGAACACCCGCGCTGTTCTGCACACCCGTGCTGTTTCCAACACCCACGCTGTTCTGCACACCCACGCTGTTTTCTAACCCATGCTGTTTTCTGCTTCCGCACTGTTTTCTGCTTCCGCGTTGTTTTCTGCTTCCACGTTGTTTGGTGAAGAAGAGGGTTCGTCAACCGAAGCTGTCCGTTCCGAAAGTATATCTCGAACGAAGAGGTCACTCCACGCTCGTGCTCCTTCGGCACTCCGAGCCGTGCGAGTCGATCTCCTTCCGTCAGGATTCTCTTCCCGTGGCGTATGCAAGTTCAGAAACTCCTCCCTCGCTTCTTCCACAAAATCAAGCCGTTGTCGAGTCTCCTTCAACAATCCTTCCGCGCTCTTGTTTCCGTCGGAAATCTTCTGAAACCTCCTTCGACGCTCTATCTGCTGAGCTAAAATTAAATTTTCCTGCGCAACGCGTATGTCATCTTTTTCCTTTAGCTTACTCTTATCTTTGTTCAACTGATTCGGCATCTAATTCATATCCACCTGCCTGCGTGCCAGATCCATCGGGCAACGGCACCAAATGTTTACCATATGGATTAATTAAGCAACGCACACAGGAAATAGACACGAACACCGAACAGCAAACAGCAGAACTCTTATTATTATTCGCATATATCAACAGTACATTATGCTTGCATGATCCGATATCATCATTACAATGCTTCCCGAAGGGTTTATAAATACTTTCTGACGAACCTTCCCGAAGGTATCCGTCGGCCAGATACATCATCTCCGCTACAAACTATTTACCGTCGGCTACATAACAAGAACTTTTCCGAAGCGACCCCTCGGCTGATACACAATTTCCTTTCCGAAGGGACCCATCGGCTGATACACAATTTCCTTCTCGAAGGGACCCGTCAGCCGATACACAATTTCTACCGATGACAAACCATTTGTTGAGGTGTTTAGTAGTATGCATGTGCTTGTTGATGTGTGCACTCATGTTATTGATTTCGAGGAGTGGTGTAGAGATAGCATCGTGTCATATTGTTGAGGTTCACTCAGTGGACAACCCTGTATTCAACATGGATGCAACATTGACTTATGACAATTCACTTTTTGAGGATAATAGTAAGAGCATGCGATGATACTGTCAAATCACCAACTACTTTTGTGCCAGTTGAACCATTTGTTGATGTGTTTAGTAGTATGCATGTGCTTGTTGATGTGCGCACTCATGTTATTGATTTCGAGGAGTGGTGTAGAGATAGCATCATGTCATATTGTAGATCAACGCAGTGTTGAGGTTCACTCAGTGGACAACCCTATATTCAACATGGTTGCAACATTGACTTATGACAATTCACTTTTTGAGGTTGAAATCGATCACTCACCTAAGAGGAGTTGGGCACAATTTACACCATCTGTGGACACAATTAAGTTTCCTATAGCAACAGTTGGTGACTATCAAGGTTCTTGTAATTACTATATATATCGTGGGGAGTGCATACAACTTCGTATTCAATCCACATGTACAAGACATATATTGGGTGCAAAGTTTGCCTGCGCCTAAGTTGGAATATTGGCAAGGCAGTTGGGTGGATATAATGAAGCAAGGAATGATGGGATTTTCTTTGGAGTTATCTTCTAATGATTCCATGTCAGCAACACTAAGTGCTATATTGCAGGTTATGTTGATGGTCCCGATGATATTATTGGCATATAGTGTGTTCAATGATGATAGGGATGCCACATATTTCTTCAAGGAGATCTAGGTAAAGGTTTCAATGTGATGTCAAATTGCTTGAGGGCAAGCAATCTTTGGGAGAGAGAATTGTAATGTCCCCATTTTTAGCAAGTCTTTGCACTTTATTGAGTCAGTTCATCATAGCGACCCTCGTGAGCTAACAGGGAGATTTGAGGATCTCAGTTGTGGACATCCTATTTTATGTTAGTCAATTTCGTGCAGTTGCCATATTTGGCAGTGCCATTGGTGACACAGGTAATTGTCCATCACCTGCAGTGGATGGGACTATTTATTGTACAAGGTCATATTTAGTAATTAATTATTAAGTTTACATTATTATAAGGCAGTTTATTATATTTACTATTAAAAAATGATGTTGTGTTGATGAATCTTCTTAGGTGGAGTTACATTTGGGAAACTAAGTGTCATTTGGGGATTATAAATATGAGCTCATTGTCAAGGAAAAAGCATCAATGGAGCAACAAGTTGAGAAAATCCCTTCATGAACCTCCTATAATACCCTACAAAGCCCCAAGAAACCTCTCAACTGTGTCAAAGATGTGAGTGGTAGCCAATTTCTAATTGTCAAAATATTCTCTTGATCCACCTAGACTCCTTGTGCACTAATAATGTGTCCCAAGTACGGAATTTCAGTCACCCAAAACTTACACATGGATTCTTTTGCAAATAAGATAAGTTGCTCAAAGATTCCCAAGGGCTAATACTATATCCAAGTGTTTCGTGTACTTTTCCAAATCTTGCTATACCCCAAAATGTCATCAAAGAAATCTTAAAAAATTCCTCAACTACCCCCTAAAGATATGATTCGTACAAGATTGGAATGTACCAGGTGCATTGGTATACCCGAAAGGCATAACCAAGAACTCAAAGTGTCTAAAGTGGTAACTAAAATTCCTCTTTTGAACATCCTCACCTCTTACCTTGATTTGACGATACTCAAACCTCATCTAAATTTTCGAAAAATACATTGTCCCATGTATTTCATCAATCTTAGCTAACTAGGTACCTATTCTTAATGCTCTTCTTGTTCAGTGCAAGGTTTTCTATACACATTCTCATGGTGTCATACTTTTTTACCAACACTACCAATGAGGCAAGGGGGCTAGAACTATTATGTATGAATCTCATCTGCTACAATTCTTTAACAATTTTCTCAATTTCCTCCTTTAAAGATCTTAGGTGACGATATGAAGGAACTATGGCAAGCTTTGAGCACAGCACAAGCTCTATGACATGCCCAAATTCTCGATCAGGAGGCAACCCGTGTGAAAAGTCATAAGACATAGCATCATGCCTATCCAAAATTGTATGTATCTCAACCAAATAAGACCTCTTATCCATTCTACTTATCCCTTGCAGAAGGCCCTTTCCATCCTTCAAGCTGAAATATCCAATGAAGCACAATGGGCCATAAAGTAAAACCTCCTTGCCATCATGATATAATTTTCGCTCCATGATTTTAAAAATTGTGTTGTTTCACCAAGGCAATGAATCCACTATACCCCTAACACCAAGTTTCCTTCTGCTATACCAATTACATAGAAATCATTTGTCATTTTATACAAACCTAGTGTCATGTCTAATCCTCTGACCCTCCTTGTACATGATATGGTATTACCATCCACTACAATGACATCAAATTCTTGAAATTCTTTTGTAGCCTTCTCTAGCTAACCAAACTCTCATCACTAAAGTTACCACTGATATAAGGTTCACAATCTCGCCTTCAATAGAATAAACGATTGCACCTAAGGGGCCGACTTAGCAGAAGTTATCGTGACAACATAGAAGCCATTGCTAACAGCATTGGCAATCTCTCCAAGGTCGAGTTTGGTAGATAAAATCAATGGCACAATAATTCATGAGCCAGCACACAAGTACCGAAGATGTGCACTTTACTAATCAAAAATCAGGAGATTGACAATACAATGCATACTGAATTCCAAGAAGACAAAAGTAAACTATGGCGCTTCCCAAAGAATGGATGGTGAATAGATAGCATATCTCAGTCACTAATTTTAAATTTTCAAACACAAAATCATAGCCTCGCCACAGTATCATTTGAGTCTGATGGCTATGTAATGTCCCTGGTTTCCGATTGGGTTCGAAAGTTGTAACCTGCAACCATTGTTAGTACAATATCGAAAATTGTATGTAAAACATATTAGCAACATTAAATTTGAGTAAATACTAATCTAAATACTACCCAAGTTACCCTTAGTAATCCTTTGGGAGAGATTCTTTCTCCAATCACCTAACCCTCTAGTGAGAATTTTACCTCAATTAGGTAATTGTCATAGAAAGAGCTTCTCCCGTAGGCCTCTTTGGAATCTCTAGTAACACTACTTGGTAGAGATCCCACCTCTACCAAGTCTCTTATCTTTGACATATGCATATGTTTGACCACTACAATATATATTGTCTCTAAGAGATTCTCTACAGACCTCTCTCTATGTTCCAATTCGGAATCCCAACATTCAATCAAGAATGTCCTCTAATCTTTGAGTTCTCTTAAAAGAAACTCGACATTCTAATGAATGCCCTCTACCACAGAGTCCTCCTTTTAAGGAGACTTAACACTCCTAATGAATGTGCACTATCCATGCTCTATTGGACCTTTTAGAAAATGATGGATTCTCCATGTTTTTAGTTTCAACTAATATGTAACTCATACTTTAATCTTCTATGAATTTGTAACTATCTTCTTGTACACTCCCTAGAAATCGACTACTTGAAATCAACTTGGTTACTGTGGTCCTTCTTTGCTTACTAATCGGAGGTTTTGTTTTATATGTTGACTTTTGTTTGCATAGCCAATGGTATTTTCTGCGGATTGATTCCTTACTCAGTCTGTCATAGTTACATAGTATTAATTTGAGATAAATAGTGTATGCTAGAGGAGTCCCTTCAAATGTTTCTATGTCTTGATACACCAATCGACTGCTGGGCTCTGACAGTGATTTGTCCTATATGGACAACATGACTTCCGCTTCCTACCTTCTCCCGATACAATACTTACCTTCATTTAGAATATATATGTGTAAGCCAATCCAGCTCAAGCCTGCCTATTGGTGATTGGATGGATGTTGACCACTGTCCGCTTGGCCTTGTGATTATCAGCTTTTTGATCCTTATTAGCTGTCTGAGCACCATCAATTCATTTCTCTTGTTTTTCATTATATGTCTAATAACTTCCTCTACTTTCCTTTATCACCGCTCGGCTTCACTCATGGTAATGTTTTCTTTATTCCAAACATTTAAATATTTGTCTTTGTCTTATCTGGTGTTTTGCATGCTCAATGTCTTATTCTTTGTTTGTGTTGTCACGCTAGAGAAGAATCTTTTTTTTTTCCCCTATTCTTTTTTCGTGCTCTTACTCTTATATGAGTGAAGGAATCAATAGGTCCTTGACCAATGGTCGCCTATGTCTTGATACACCAATCGACTGCTGGGCTCTGACAGCGATTTGTCCTATATGGACAACATGACTTCCGCTTCCTACCTTCTCCCGATACAATACTTACCTTCATTTAGAATATATATGTGTAAGCCAATCCGACTCGAGCCTACCTATTGGTGATTGGATGGATGTTGACCACTGTCCGCTTGGCCTTGTGATTATCAGCTTTTTGATCCTTATTAGCTGTCTGAGCACCATTGGTTCATTTCTCTTGTTTTTCATTTTATGTCTAATAACTTCCTCTACTTTCCTTTATCACCGCTCGGCTTCACTCATGGTAATGTTTTCTTTATTCCAAACATTCTAAACATTTGTGTTTGTCTTATCTGGTGTTTTGCATTCTCAATGTCTTATTCTTTGTTTGTGTTGTCACGCTAGAGAAGTATCTATCTTTTTTCCCCTATTCTTTTTTCGTGCTCTTACTCTTATATGAGTGAAGGAATCAATAGGTCCTTGACCAATGGTCGCAACTTTTGATCTAATAGTTTTTAGGTAGTTAATTAATAAATGTTATTTATTATTCATTTCTTAATTTATTATTTGTTATTTATTTATTATATGTTGCTCAATTATATGGTTTATGACTTATTAAGATAGACAACATATAAATTATAGGTGAAAAATAGATGAATATTAATGTTGTCTTATACTTTTATATTATCAAATATTGAGCTATCATCGATTATTATCCCTTACTAGTCAATGTTCTCGCTAGTCGTGAATGTTAACATTATTTTGATACTCAATGCTTAATAGCATTATTATTATTTATTAACAATATTAATTGATCCTATTATCAATAATATTTATTTTGATTTTGATATCATCAAATAAAATTTATAAAGAATTAATTATATGTTAATATAGGGCTATAACAGGCTTAAATCATATCTAGGCACATCGATATAATCTTAAACTACCATCAAATCAATCACAGTTGAACTCAGTCATGCAAAATCTCAAAGAGGCAGCCTAACACAGGAGTAGCCTTCAATCCAAACTACAGTGGTAACTCAATCATCCATGATTTCCAACATGGAACAAACATCAATCAAATTCCCATTACACTCTATGACAGAGGTCAAGTGCAAATCACTATGGGTTGTTCATTGGGATAAAATGCAAATGTTCAGCTGGTTATAACTTTCTCAACTTATTACAATATATCCTACAATCAACGTTTATTTAGAATTTTAAAAAGAATGTGTAAATTTTATGTCAGATTTCTATGACAGTACTGATAAGTGTATGGTTTTATTTTCAGGTTCGATCTCTGCTGATAAAGGACCTAATTTGCTCCACAATATATGTAATGACAATGCAAAGATATTGATGAAAAGTTTCTTCAAACTTCAATCCTTATATTACCTCCAATCTGCTTGCACTAATTGATTTCGATGCTTGCAATATTGGGCAGTAATAAACATATATACAAAGATGGTCGGATATATGGATGAATGGGCATGTCTCCAAATGGAGACATGACCATTCACCGATATACCTGATCGTCGATTTAATCACACCCAATGTTAGTTATAACAAAACTAATCCATCATTTCAAAGACTTAATAAAGCCCAATGCAAATCGATAATCATCAGAATATAATGCAATCATTCCTGAGATCCAATCTCAGATATAAACAAATAAATATGCACAGTCGGTTCTATATACAGTGATCATCATGATTAATGCAGATTATATATGTACATATATACATATCAATATATATATATATATATATATATATATATATATTCTCATATTGATCGAAGATATTGTCTTAACTGAAGCTACATGTTTTAACACTCCCTCTTAGCTAGGGAAGACAAAGTGCATATAAATTCTTCTCATTATGAGAAGTAATATCCTCTAGATATTTTAAGAAAATCAAATCTCATGATATTCTTTCAATTATGGTGTGTACACAGCTATCAAGTCTCATGATATCCACCATAAAAGATCATGGCATGTCCATAGATATTAAGTCACATAATATCCACCATGATTTTAAACATATAGAGCTTCAATAGATATCAAGTCACATGATATCCATCAACATGCTCTTTTAACTGTCATGATTTTCCAAGGATATAAAGTCACATGATATTCATCATAATTGAAATCTAATAATTTTTAAGTCGTCACCTTATATTATTAGTCAACATTTCAATATAAAAGATTATCTCCTTTTAATACTGAACATAGGGTAGGCTGATGAGTCATAGAGTCACACATATGACAAAAGAGTTTACACTTTAAACATCTTTATTAAATAATACAAATTTACAAAGTTTAAGACTCAATCTCATTAACTTATATTTCAACAAAGCCAAGTTTCTTTCTAAAATGATCAACCTTCACTTTAGGAAGTGCCTTAGTGAGAATGTCAGCTGTTTGATCACCTGTATTGATATATTCCAACTGAACAGCGCTTCTTTCCACCATGTCTCTTACGTAGTGGTAAGGAAAATCCATCTTTGCTGCAAATCCATCTCCTTCCTGTATAATTTTTCTTCTAGAAGGTTCTAATTTTGTCCTCTTCTCCTTAGGTACATGAACATACACAAGACATCCAAATATCCTTAAGTGACTAATGTCAAGTTTCTTTCCAAAAAATGCTTCTTCAGGTGTCTTATTATCCAAATGTAAGTGAGGAGATCTAATCTGAATATATACTATTGTATTAGATGCTTCATCCCAGAAAGACATACTCAAGTTTTGATCAAAATTCATAACCCTAGCAGCTTCTACAATAATTTTGTTCTTCCTGTTAGCAACTCCATTTTGTTGAGGATTGTAGGGGACTGTGAACTCCCTCTTAATCCCAACAAGTTTGCAGTACTCTTTAAATATTTCAGAAGTGTACTCTTTCCCATTATCTGTTCTCAGAACTTTAATGTTCTTTCTAGAGGAGTTCTTAGTGATTGTTTTGAATTCTGTAAACTTAGAAAGAATCTCTTCAAATTCTTTGCACTTAAGAAAGTAAATACATGTCTTCCTTGAAAAATCATCAACATATATCACATAGTACAATAACCCTCCTATAGATGGTAAAGACATGGGTCCACATAGATCAGAGTGTACTAGTTCCAACACATCTTTAGTTTTTCTCAAACTATGAGGAAATGACTTTTTAGTGTTTTTCCCTAAGGCACAACCTTTGCATGATTCATTGTGAATATGGCTTAATTCGGGTATCCCAGTTACTAACTTCTCCATTGATGTTAGGGCATGAAAGTTGATATGACCTAATCTTCTATGCCATATTTCATTTGAATCTGAAGTCTCATGTACAAGTGCAAAGTTTGTTTTAGTGCATAGCTCATATAAAAGTCCTTGTCGTACACATATTGTTAGAGCCTTCTTTATGGTTGAATTCTTAGGCCAAGCTAGTACCTTACCTTCCATGAATGCAATTCTATAACCATCATCTTCACTTGCAGACATAGATATTAAATTCCTTTTAATACCTAGTACATAAAGAACTCCAGAAAGTTGAATAGAATTTCCAGATTTCAATTTTATGGTGCAGCTCTCAATTCCTTTTACGGAATATGCAAAATCATCACCAATTGTAACTTCTTCATCTGTTTCTATTTGCATGTTTTCTAGGTTATCCTGATATCCAATGATGTGTCTTGAAGATTTGTTGTCAACTATCCATGTATTAGATTTGGTTGAAATTTGACTGGACAATGCTAAATAGAAGGCATATTTTCTCAGATTTGTGTCCTTCATTTGATTTATCAGATTTTGCAAATGACGCTTGAGGTTTAGATCAATCGGGACAATTTATCAAATAATGTCCATGTAGATCACATCTAGAACATTGAATTTTGGACAAGTCTTTCTTCTATTTAGATTGTCCTTTTCCATGAAAGTTTCTTTTCCTTTTGTTGTTCTTCTTCTTTCCCTTCTTATGTGAGTTTGTATTAAGAACTTGAACGTCTTTATCTAAGGTTTTGTATTTTCCCTTAATCACTAATCTCGATTCTTCTTGAAGACAATCTGATCTTAAACGATCTAGTTTTGGGATTTTAGATTTAGCACATATACCTTGTACAAAAGATTCCGAGGAGTTTGGAAGTCCTCCTAACACTATTAAGGATAATTCCTGATTGTCAATCTCATAACTGAGTGCAGATAATTGATCTCTCAAATCTGTGATTCTCATGAAGAAGGCATTTATAGTTTCTATGCTAATATTATTCATTTGCCTTTTAAGAGCAAGTTTTCTGCCTGTATTATTGATTATGAGTGCATAATCAAGAGCTCAAAACATATGATATGTTGTTTGCATGTTTTGCCACAATAGGTAATATGTGATCTCAAACAACATCCACATTTATCTTCATGGCCTTTTCATTATTCTCGATCCATACTAATTTCGCAGGATCATCTTTAGGTTCCTCTTTATCTTCTCTTACAAAAGATTCCAATTTGTTTTCTTTTAATAACATCATTATACGAAGTTTCCAGGATTCGAAGTTATCAGCACTTGCAAGGTGGTGTTTGAATCTCAATACGTTTGTCATCTTTATAGAGAGAATGGACTGCAAATTTAAAGTGTAATCTGATCCTTTTAAACTTAATGCGATCTCTCCATAGCCTCGCTCTGATACCATGCAAAAGTTTATGTCAGACTTCTATGACAGTACTGATAAATGTATGGTTTTATTTTCAGGTTTGATCTCTGCTGATAAAGGACCTGATTTGCTCCACAATATATGTAATGACAATGCAAATATATTGATGAAAAGTTTCTTCAAACTTCAATACTTATATTACCTCCAATCTGCTTGCATTAATTGATTTTGATGCTTGCAATATCGGGCAGTAATAAACATATATACAAGGATGGTCAGGTATATGAGTGAATGGGCATGTCTCCAAATAGAGACACGACCATTCACCAATATACCTAATTGGTGATTTAACCACACCCGATGTTAGGTATAACAAAATTAATCCATCGTTTCAAAGACTTAATAAAGCCCAATGCAAATCGATAATGATCAGAATACAGTGTGATTATTACTGAGATCCGATCTCAGATATAAACAAATAAATATGCACAGTCGGTTCTATATACAGTGATCATCATGATTAATGCAAATTATATATGTGCATATATGCATATCAATATGCAAAATATATATATTCTCATATTGATCACGGATATTGTCTTAACCGAAGCTAAATGTTTTAATAGAATGAATCAATTGTTCCAAATTCTTCGAGTATCTGTCATCCTTCTTTGCAAAATAATTTGGGGATATTCCAGTGGTATGAGAGTTGTTAATCTTGCCAGCATGTCAGGAAGATTCGGAGTTTTGATTGAAGCATGGCATCAAAGGATAGACAATAATTGGGGAATGTACTAAAAGATGCAGGTCACAAGCTCAACATTTGACATCAACAAAGGAATGTTGTTTTCAACACCCTGAATGAATTCGGACATGTGAGCATACTGCAGCAATCACCTTCAAATTCGTTACACCTAATTCTTGTTCCTATTGCGACTTATTTAAGGAAACACAAATTGTTGAGGCACTCAGATAATGAGATCAGACTAATGGTTAATTCATGCCTAAATAAGATTGAGAGTTTTAGCACCTCTACTTCCTTATGATGATAACACCGTGAAGGATATGAAGGAGGTATTGCAATTGTAAGGTGATGACTTTCAAGGTCCTAATGACATCAGAAATGTTCAATATTCAAGCAGGACTGCTATATTGACGATCTTTGGAGAAATTGCAGTAACCTACAGTTGAACTTGGGATTGCAAGATTGGATAAATGATATGTTTCACTATTTCCTAGTCATTATAAGGATGACACATGATAAAGAAGTCATTTCAGCCATGAAGAATATTATGGTTCTAACTATCAATGAGAGTGATACTATCTCCGAGTCTATCTTATATATGCTATGAGTGTGAACAATTTGGGAACAAGATGTCTGATTTCTTCATCTGCATACACATTGGTCCAAAATGTGCTTAAGCAACGTGAAGGGAAGTTGAAGCCTTTCCTATATAAAGAAAAGAAGATAGAAGATGAACTCAATTTAAAAGAGAATATTTCGCCTCGTGATGTAGGTTCAACAGATCTCGAGGATGTCCCCTTAGATGTGCATGAATCTATACATGCCAAAAAAAGACTATAACGAAATCATCAAAAGAACAGCTTTGAATGCAGCTTTCACAAATGCGGGACAGGTGATTGAGCCTTGTGATTTGGGCTATGGAGAAAAGAATAAAGATGATAAGGGTGGACCTGCAATGAGGTCAATAGGCCATAGTAAAATGACACAATAAGCTCTGACGAGGAAGAATCAATTGTTGCTTCAAGCAAAATTGCATGAGTTTATTTGTGGGCAACTTGGAGATTCTGCTTGACAACAGGTGCAATGTTGGTTTCCCTTGATGATTCTAATGCTGCCTTAGTACAAAACCAGCAAATATGTAAAGAAGATATCATAGAGGCAATTGCTTGTGAGAGTCATGTTCTTCAAGATCACTCAAATAATTCATCATTGGAAGCAGATGTTGTTCATAAGCTCTAATACCTACATGGAAAGAAGAAACTTGCAAAATCAAGGAAATCTTTTATTGAATACAACACATTTTTGAAATGATGCTTTTCACCTTTTGGGTGGGAGTGCAAGTGGTGGTCAAAACAAATGGCTAATGGCTAATGTAACGACTAAATTTCACTCCTCATGAAAATACTTTTATCCTAAGATTAACTGTATATTACAATTAGATTGTTTGTGTTACTTTCAGGACATACGGACAATTTCCTATCTAATGAATCTAACAACCAATTTTTTGATGTCCTGCAAAAGATTTCCGGCAGCATCATCATGCATTCTACACACCAGACAAAGTAGTGCAAATAAATCAAAGACACTCATCCGCCTTTCAGGCTTCCATTTTTCTCATTTCTAACTTGCAAAGTCATTTTTTTTAAAGGAAGTCCCAGTCATGCTAAAGAAAATATTATTAGACAAACTCACATATCCAAGAGGGCAAACCTACCAGAGTTCCAAAAGCAGTAGAAATATTATGTTTTAGAAAGGAAAGTCCATAAACAATGGCATAGACCAAAGTACCTGTCTCTTGCAGTAATTTTCACGATTTCCATAGCGGCCTAATCCTACTGTGTCAACATTCACATTGTGTATCAATGCCAATGTTCTAGCAGTAGCAAGGTAAATAGATCTTCTTTGTTTTGGGCTGAGCCCCTGAACAAACAAATATATGGATGTGTGGAAGCATTATAATTAAAACAAAGTTTTATGAATGTGTGACAGCGAAAATAAAACGAAAATACATATCAGGGAGAAATGTTCTAAGCATCACTTTACCAGGCACAATTAAAACAGCTTATAATATCTCACCTGCAATCCAGGATTCAAAAATATTCGACCATCCAAATATTCCATGATGTAGAATGGTGTGCCAATTACATCTTTATCTGTACAAAGACAAAAAACCTTTGGAACGGGAACATTTGTGTACTTTCCTAAAGCTTCCAGGACCTGTACATTGCCACAAAGTGCAAATTTTAGGGTCCAGGATAAACACCACCCTTGGTGCTATTTTCCCTACAAATTTTGTTATGAAACATTAGGTATAAAGAAAAAACAAGTATATGAGAGAGCAGACACTTTACTTCCTTCAAAAAAACCTGTATGTCAATTCTCAAATAACATTTAAAAGAGCCAAAGCTCTCATCTCCCAATATTCTACTACTATAGGAAAATACTAACAATAAGAAAATGGATTCATGAGGTTTAATAATAAAATAAAATGCTTACACCATTAAAAAAACACAATAGAACATGATCACAAGATAAAAATAAACTGCATGCCATTATAGTAGGGTTGTTGCATAAACCCTTTAGCCAAAAGGATGGCAAACAAAACTGCCAGCAAAAACTAACAAATCTCCTTTAAAGAACCAAGTGTAATGTCCCCTTAGCACTAGCACTAAGATTTAATGGAGTTTGGCCGATAATCGGACCCTCGTAGGCCAAGGTGTTGAGGAGAGGGTCATGTGGGCAATTCTTACTGTTGTCACAGTCAACCTGCAGCCACAAACCTCTGGCAGTTACAGGTTTCCTGCAGCCAGACGTCCTGTAGCCTATGAAATGTGCACTTTATATTAATTAATTTTTTAATATTACTTTAAAGTGCAATTAATTATAATTGTAAGAAAGGGTGAATCTTCTAGAAAGTGAAATTACATATTATCTTTATTTCCTCTAGAAGGAGGTCAACCTCTTGGAGGAAAAGAATAAATATGGAGGGAAGCCTCAAGGTTGGACATTGAATGTGTTGCCATCTACTTTGCCTAATAACTTGTGGAGCCAAGGGTTTCTGTAGTTTTCTACATTGGTCATTGGGAACGAACACTCCCATTGATTCGCAAAACTAAGGTGGTGAAAGATCCTCCGAAGGGTTGCAACTATTGGAGAAGACAAATCAGTCTTTTCATTGTGCCGAATTTGTGGCTTAGGGCCAGATTTAAGAAGTTAAATTGAAGTAACAAGTCTAATATTAACACCCAGACATATTGCAGTAGGGCTGGGATATTTGGTTAAGGATATTGGAAGAGTTTGAAAGACTTTGTTGTAGTTGAAGGTGAACAGTGTCGTCACTACAGTGTTTTTGCTACAGTGTCGTCGCTACAATATTTTTGCTACAGTTCCATCGCTACAGTACAATCCAGATTTTTGGGTTGTTTCCAAGTTCCTATCTATTTACATTTTGCATTGCATTGAGGTTAGATCTGAATATCTTAGGGCATTTGTAGGGATTTAGAAATCAGTTGTCGCAGTTTTGTAATCTGATTTATATCTGAATCTTATATCCTAAAGTTGTCAAAAGGGATTAGAATATCATTGAAAATCATAGCAGGCATTGCCCTAATGTCTCTTATTGTTGTAGATGCATATAACAGTATGGCAAAGATCTTCATATTGCCTTAGTAAATAAGAAGGAAGGTTGAAGCAATTCAAGGAATGGCGGTCTAAATCCCAAAAGGATAGCGCCCAAACTAGGGTGGGGATTAGTGACCCTAAGTGCCTTGAGGGCATTTACCAGAAGAGGCTTAAGGGCTTGGATATATAAACTTTGAAGGAATCTGTCAAGTGGTCTCTAAGCATCTTGGATTGTATTCAAACCTCCTCTCTCAAAACAAAGTAATATTAGATAAAGCTTAGAAACAAGAAAAATGGATAGCCTATGAAATTAAATTTGTCACTATATTGCAAACTCTTGATTCGTCAAAAAGGTGACCGAAGGTGGCAATGTTTGAGGACAAGCAATTTTGGGGAGGGCAGGATTGTGATGTCCCCAACCCGAAATAAAATTTAATAATAAATAATAAATGAACAATAATAATTATATTTATTAATTTATATATATTCAATACACAAATGATACAAATATTAACCAACTATGATTGATCATCATAATCTATTAAACCAAATACATTAATCAATATTACTATTTATTTGAACAACATATAACAACTAACAATTAAACATTATAATGCTCAACTATAATTAGGTGTCGACAAAGTGATGTAATCATGGTAAATAAATCGAAAAGTCAGGTTTCGTACATGAAGCAATAGTAGGAATAAGAAGCAGCCATCCTACTAATTATATACACACACACACATGTAGTTCAGAAATAGAGGGAGCATCGAAAAAGAATGAGAAGATACAACTCGCAATCATAATGAACATGATCATTAGTGAGACAAATATGGAAGACAAGAAGGAAGAGAATATTACAAGATCATACACGTCTGAAAGGGGGAAAGCCTATTAAGGGTTGGCGGTGTGAATGGAGGAAAGACCAAAGGATTGGAAAAGACATTGGTATGTAAACAGTAAGACAACATAGTAAGACACAATCAACACTAAATACATGGTGCAGGAAAACGACGACTCAAAATGGTAAGAAACATCCATAGATGACATGCTACAAGCAATAAAAAGACCATGGAGTGAACATGAGTTACAAATGGGAATATAAATGGGGAAACAAACACAACTATTGAGGACCAGCATTGATAACGAAGAGTATAAATACTCATGAACCATAATGAGACAAATGATAATTATCTCAATGATCTTCATATAAACTAAGCCATCCCACAAATGGTGCCGATGTAATAAAGGGATCCATTAGTTATGGAAAACACTAATTAGATGAACGGCATAGGGAAATACTTAAAAGGAGTGACCAGAATACAATTTGGGAGAATAAACAAGGATCTTCTCATATACACACGGAAACACAAAACAATGAGAAGTAACAAATCCTCACTCTTGCATCACCACATACATCATACACCACCGACATGATACTATAATAAGACATCAGAAATAATATAAGAGCGAACAATATTTTCAATCTATAGATCAAATCAACAATTAATATTTATTTGAACACTGGCAATCTATCAAACATAGATCTGTTATTGCAGTGGATAACATGAATATAGAAGAGATATATATATATATATATGTATGTATGTATGTATGTATGTATTACATAATTATAATTGTACATAGAACTTGATCTCCAATATATTATTATTTGATTTTTGGAAGTATATGATGTTACTAAGGAAGTGCTTGTATAAATCCAAGCAATGGATCTTTGTCCCAAGAGAGAGTGGGGGTCAATGTGTCATAGGACTTTGTGATGCAGACTTCGACCTGTAAACTTCAAAGGAATCTATCAATATTGGTGTCTAGGCAACTTGGATAACACCCACTCCTTCCTTCATTGAGACGAAATAGTAATAATACTAAGTGTTAATGAATATACAAATAACTTGAATCTCATACAATTTATGACTAATCCTATCAAGAACATTACAATCCAAACCCTAATTGAGAAATTAATGTTTAATTAAGTAAAGTCCCAACAAGGATCATTATATAGCCACTCTTTTCCAAAGTTATCTTGACAAGTTATCTCGATCAGTAACTTTCTAGAAATTTCTCATTTTTTTAATTCTTCAAAATATTTGTATGAATACTGGGACGGAGACGATGATGTTTTCTCACATTAATACCAAAGCATTCTAGCCCAGCTAATCTCATTGTAGAATAAGATAATTGGCTTTGTTTCACCATCAAGAGTCTTTCATCATCCAATCCAAGATTATTAAGCTATAGATATTAGGAAATATTGTACAAGAGCATTATACCTCTTCACCAAATTGTTCAGCCTAGCCCCATCAAAACTAGATTCTCTCTTGTGAGCATTATCGTATTCTAAATTAGCCCTCTCAAGGTTATCCACTACTAATGTCATATGTTCTTCAATTTCAAGCCTAGCTACAAACATGTGACACGTCTATCATTCTCTGCTTATCTCCCTATTTTACATTTAGGTTCATTCTTCATTGACTATTCACCACTCAAAGCTATACGTTAATAAACTTTCATTAACTACTCTAAGCTAACTCTTCGATTTATATTTACATTTCTTGCGGGTTAGTATTTAGTTAGCTTTCATAAACTAAAGATTCTTATCCATTTACTCTGGCTCTACTTTATTGTAAACGAAATGTGCTTTTTCAATCCCAGACAACATACTTTAAAATATCTAAGGACATTGTCTGATCCATCTCTCCCTTTGTTTTTTCTATCTTCGT
This sequence comes from Cupressus sempervirens, assembly GCA_028749045.1. Lineage (NCBI taxonomy): Eukaryota > Viridiplantae > Streptophyta > Pinopsida > Cupressales > Cupressaceae > Cupressus > Cupressus sempervirens. The sequence continues at coordinate 360,920,468 of CM053784.1, forward strand.
TTCTTTCCTCTCGTGAACTTCATAAATCATCTTAATTCCCTTTCTAAAGCCAAGTTAGAATTCAATCTAAAGGCTACACAATGAATGTCTTCTAGATTTGAATGTTTCAAATGAAGGATGTTAATGAAGTGAGAAAATCGAATTACTATTATTATTTTAACTATAAAATTGGGAAAAAAATTCTTTTCACCATAGGCAATACTACACCATCGCCACCTTTAATCAATCACTCTATGAAATCAATTAGTTTTCCTTAGTCCAAATTTAAGATTACGTTTTAAACCTTGGGAATTGTTTTGATAGGTGTGGCAGTAGAAGTAACATATAAAAAGTGAAAGGAATAGTTCATGGGGATTTAACCCTAAGGTGAAAGACAATGTTGATGTCACCATAGTTACCAAAATCATGGACTTCATTTTATTATAATGGGATCCTAAAACTAGTCATAATAAAAGATAAGATTATTTTACTAATGTCCAATAAGAGACCACAAAGAGAGTCTAAGGGGCTGAAAACATTCAACAAGGCAACAGCCAACAACAAGAACATTAAATGGTGCCCGGGGAAAGAGCAAGAAAAGCAAGAACTAAGAAAGAACCAACAGAACAAACTAAACACTCTCCACTGATGAGAAGTAGTCCAAAGCTGAAGGATACGGTCTAGAGCGAGAGGAAGCCCCGGGCCATCTATGAGAGCCACTAGAGATGGAGTGTTGATGTTTGCATGTAACCTCTACGAGGCCTCACAAACCTAGAGTCGCAAAGTTGGGAGGCCAAGTGACCGCTTAGGGCATCCGGCCGGAGACACTAACATGAAAGAGGTGATAAGTTGATTTGAACACTGTCTCAATGAGAACTGAAGCTGCAAGGTGTGATCCCGAAGTCGCATCACAATATCTTGTCATTGTATCTAAAGAAGGAACTGAGGGATCAACATCCCCCAAACATGCAATAAAACCTCCCCCTAATCTCATAGTGATGAAGCAACGAAAAATAAAGTATCTCTATCTCTACCTCCCCCAAGTCACAAAGGCGATAAGTTTAGTCCTCCCTGTTGGTGGTGCATCTAGATACAAAGGCAGTGGAAGCCCACTCTGAAAGAGCCCAAAGAGAAGTAAAAGGCGTGAGTCCGGCAATGTGCAAGATATGAAGGATGCGTGATAACCCCATCCTGAATATCCATAAAGTGCTCGGCATAGAAGTCAATCCTCGGACAAAGCCCCCCTAGGGGGTTACTCTATATCATGAGAATAAATTGTCTGTATATGTCTAGCCTGAAGTGCTCATTCAACTCTTACTGAGAAGAAAGGATGTGTGTGGGGGCATCCAAAGAGAACAAAAAGGGGGGAAGACGTTTCATCTCAACCCCTACCAAGTCCAACAAAGTAGAGGCTTGAGCGTGCTAACAATGGGCCCTACCAGCAAATTTGGTACCCACAATCGCCTCTAAGAAGCAATAGGTCAGGTAGGAATATATGTGGTGATCCTCAGTCAAATCAACAAAACCCTGAAGCCAATGAAGGAACCAAAACAGATTGAAGTTGGGCCCAAGTCTGAAAGGATGGGCCCCAAAGTAGGCCAAAATGATGCTACGAGGAATGGACTAGTGACACTTGATGATGCATCGAAGAAGAAGGGTTTGGACTCTCTCAACTCAAGCCCAATTCGACTCCAAGATAAAGGGCCCCCACAAAACAAGGTCATATAGCATGGACGGTTTGACCAAGGAGTTCAAAAGAGACATTTTGGACGTATTATCCTAAAAGTGATGTTGAAAACAATGTCTCGCCAGCATAGCAAGGGAACCAAAACCCTAGTTGACTCGAGGTTGCATTACAGGTCTCATACTGAAACAACGTCCAGAGAACTTGACCCCCAGGAATGTGTATGAAGATGAAATCTAAATCTTCTCACCCTAGAAAAAGAAGTGCAGATGGGAGGTCTTCAAGCAGTTGAAGACCATCACCCGAGTCTTTCCCAAGCTTAGCACCAATTGTCACAAGTCACAAAAGGATGCCAGACCATCAAGAAGTTGATGAAGACCCTCTAGAGAGGAGGCAAGAAGAACCACATCGTTAGCAAATAGCAAAATGGAGACCAGGACCTAATGAAAGTAATATTGTCACCCAAGAGCGAGAAATCTTGAAGGAACGACTTGAGCTCATTATTGTAGACGCAAAATAAATTGTAAGAAAGAGGGCAACCTTGCTTCACCCCAACGGTGCTCTATATAGGGTCCAAGTAACCCTGTGGAGTACTCCCCCTACCAACCACACATATAATCCCATGATGGTCGTTAGAAGAATCTCTCAAATATTGTATCTCTAAGTCTATGCAAAAGAACTGCCCAAGGAATGGAATCAAACACTCTTCGGAAGTCCACAAAGAAGCAATAGACTTTTGTCAAGGTGTGTCGAGCCATGTCGATGATAGCCTGCAAAGCCAAAATGGTTTGCGAGTCTCTCTAAAAGCTAGCCTACCCCCTCAAATGACAATGACAACAATCAAGCTCCCTAGATAAAATAGTGTTCAACACAGTGGCATAGACTTTGCCAAAAGTGTGGCTAACCATGATGGTCCTGTAATTGTAGGGGTTTGAGACCAACCTAGTCTTATGGATCAAATGAATGATATGTCACAACCATGAGGGTAAACTAGTACAAACCACTCTATTAAAGAGCACTACAAGGAAGGAGACCAAAATTGTGATACCAAGCTTAAAGAGTTCCTCTTGGAACTCTTCTCCATTTGTCGCCCTGCTATTGTTCATGGATCTAACCACCTCACAGATATTGGAGAAGGTGAAGAGATGGCAACAGAGTAGGGGGTGAGGTGGAAGGGGGGTTGGACGGGGATATCGTAGAGAGGGGAAGGGTGTGGGACCAAAGAGTTGTAATCCAAGGTGGAAGGGGAGGGTGGCAGGGGAACCGATATGCCAAAAGAGCTTGGGGAATTGCAGGATTGAGGTGCAAAGGGATCTACATTGTGTCATGAAGAAAAACCACTCCTTATCGTGAAGAAAAACCGCTTTTTATGGCAAAGAAAGTGGCATAACGAAAGCTTCAAGTGGGTTAACAAGGAGGAATGGGTGTAGAAGGTCAAGTGAACCGAGTGATGGAAGGACTTGTAGCCCTAATCAAACCACTAATTCAAAGGACAAGTGCTCTTGCATTTGGAGTTGTGCGATAAATATGTGGTGTGGTGACAGACCCTCAAAGTCAAACATGGAGGAGGCGCACCTGGTATTAGTGAAGGGTTCCTTGGGGAGGAGTTATCTACGATGGAGGGTGAAGAAGACACAGTCACCATCAGCAAAGCCGAAGGAGGTGCAGGTGGGGAGCAACTACAGAGGAGAAGGCACAAAGGTGGGGAGGAGGAGAGACCCTAATGGTAAGGTTGTGGAGGGCATGATCAGCTAGGGGGATGCACAAAATGGTAAAGCGATTGGTGGAGGGAATGAAGGAGGCACAAGAGAGGTCATAGTCCACTACACTCGCCCCACTGCAATGAGGCCTAGTGAATAAGCCGGATCTAGGAAAACAAGAGAGCCCATTTAGAATCACTAACTTTGAGGACTTGCATAACTAGAGCAGACAATGAACATATCTCGTGAGGGGTCCCCTACTGCCCTCTAAAGAGTACTACAAACCTAAGGTATTGGGATCGAACTCTGAAGTACAAACTGAATCCATCACACGATCATGGATGGAGGTCTAGTAGACTCTAGTTTGTTTATTAAAGTCCCCCACAATGATGATGTCACTCATGGCCAAAACCCTGGTAATACAATCATGTAAATCCCTCTAGGGGTCAACCCGCTTTGTACAATGTAAAGAATAGGATGAGGAGGCTAGCAGAAAGTAACAGACCACAATGAAGATGTCCCTAGAATGTGAACCCATATGGCTGATATTGATCCACATAAATCTGGCCAAGCTATCAGAGTGAACCACAAAAGTTGCATTGTAGAGGGAATCTGTGACCAAACAAGCAACCCCACCTGAACCTCTAACCCCACAAGAACATCTGACCTCATCTCTGAAAGCAAACAACCACTAGAACCCAACAACACCTAGAAGAGGATAGACAAGGCTCTCATGAGTGTTCGTAACTAAAAGAATGTCAACATAACAAATAGCATCCTAAAAATGACCCAACAAGAAACATAAGGTGTCATTGTCATTCCACCAATTAGCATGCAAGGAGCCGCTATAAGGCTCCCTCATGCCCAACTTCCTCTGCAATCGTCATTTGGCCTTAGCGGTCGACCTTGATTCCCATACAAGAGGAAAGGATTCCCGAATAACAGCCCTGAGGTTACTGATCACAACCCACTTCATGTTTCATCTAGCCTCTACAACAAGCCCCTAGAAGTGTTTCAGCTCTGCAAATTGCAACTTAGTGAGATACCTCTTCAAGGAAAATCTTGGTGGGAAGAGGGAAAACCTTCATCCTCTCCCTAAGAACTGGAAGATAGTCAACCAAAGAAAGGAGCCTAAGAAAGAGAGTGTGATCATGGCCAACCCAAGTCTTGTCCAGCGTGATATCTGTAATACCCAATTGATCATTGAGGAAGGAGTAACCCGTCGGGAGAGGATCGGAGTAAGTAAGAGAAAGGCAATAGGACTATGGAGATTCAGCCAATAAATTAAGTATTTATGTCCACTAGTTACAAAAAATGGTCAATGGGACAGTAGAAATTTAGCCAATATATTAAGCATAGAAAATGCAAATGCAGCTCCAGGAAAGAAGAAACCCCAGAGTGTATCAAAATGTTGAAAGACATGGAAACGCGAGGAATGGGATAATAAATGGGGAAGAAACAAAGTCCTAACCAAGAGAATATGGAACAAGCTAGGAAGCCTCAATAAGTTGAAGCTTGAGCACACTACACCATCTCTTTTGGCATCCAATGTAATGTCCCCACTTTCAGTCTCTCTAGCATTGTTGTTGTCACTAACTTTCAAGATTTGTGTCAACTTCTAAAGAGGGGCAATTTTGATGTTACCAATGAGCTCAATTGGTTTAGAGGAGTCATATGACGCTTTCAGAGGTTATTTTTAAACAAACACAAGTCATGGGGCAGCTATGGAGTTACTGCTGGCAAGTATGACACAGGGTCTGATTCTGATATTCATTATAGTACACTTTCTTTGTTTAAATGATTGAAGAAATCAGTTTGCGGTATCCATTGATAGCCCATTGTTTGAGATGAGTGTCATGATGAATATTTTCTTTTTGAGATGGGTATTGATGCACAAACATTTTTGGAGATGGGTGTTCATATGACTATTGGATGTAATGTCACACTTGGTCAAAAAAGTTGGAACCCACATGTAGGAGTTGATTTAGGAATTGAGTTGGAGTGCAATTTCCAGCTTGGTGTTGATCTCAATTCATATCATAAGATGATTGTTTACCCTCTTTGGAGCCCTGATGTAGGAGCAACCTGGGTGTAACAACAATCTTGCATCACCCAAAAATATTTCCTTTTTGTTTCTTGAATAAGGATTGTCTCAATGGATAGCTCATGTTTCTGGAGGCTTCCTACTTAGTATTTGTCATACGAGCTCAAAATGCCCTAATTTCAAAGGTGGATGTTCATCTTGGCTATATCAACCTACGAATTGAGACTCAATGCCATATCATGAGTATTCGTGAAGTTATTGTGGATTTTTGGTGTGTAATTTTGATAGGAAAACTATATCCTCTATTTTGAAGGCCTTAGAGGCTCTGAATGGGCTCCAAAAAGGGTCAACTGGAGCTTGCACAAGTCAAGCCTTGTAGATGAGAAGCTAGGGATTTTGGAATGGGGAATAGCCAATTGGAGCAACGGATCACAAGTTATAATCTTCCGAAGTTGGGCCAACCGAAATTTCCAAAATAAATGTCAAAAGTATACTGGGCCAACTCTATTTATGTATTTTTAGGGTTAGTACCACCCTTAGCAACTCACAACAAAAAACATAACAAGATGGAGATAAAGAGAAGACAACATGCTTTACAAAGCATATATTAATACTTCAAATTCATTACAAATTCTCCAAAATGAGAGAACTTCAGCTTCTTACAATTTAAGAAAGCTTACAAACTAATAGCTTCCACAAGAAGAGTCTTCACACCAATAGCTTCACCAAGAGAGCTTCCACAAAGAAGAGCTTACAACCACAGAGCTTTCATCCCAATAGATTACACTTGAAGATCTTCTACCACATGAGCTTTCCAAATAAGATCTTACACACTAAGATCTTTCACCTCCAAAGTTTCTACCACAAGAGCTTCTAGATATTGTATCGAATAATGCACCTGATGGATTACCACTAGTAAGAAAGATCGTCACCAGATGGACTTGATTCCAGGAGTCAGTTTTCCGAACAAGGCAACACACAGAATGACACCAACAGAAGTGAAGAGCTGAACAAACAAGCATGAGTTGTTGCAGAAGGGGTTCATTCGAAAAAGTTTGAGTCCATGTGTTGTACCAACAATATTGGCACCAAAGAAGAATGGAGAATGGAGGATGTGTACGAATTCTCAAACTATCAACAAGATCACAATCAAGTATAAATTTCCATTACCGTGGATAGATGGTATTATGGACTGTTTGAGTGGAGCTATATATTTCACGAAGATAGATCTGAAGGGTGGGTACCATTAGATTTCACATCAGAGGAGGAGATGAGTGGAAGACTGCCTTCAAGACAAGAGAAAGATTGTACGAGTGGTTAGTCATGCCTTTTGGGCTAACCAATGCACTAAGCACTTTCATGCGGATAATGAATGAGGTACTAAAGGAGTTTATCGGTAAGTTTGTCATTGTTTACCTAGATGATATATTGATCTTTAGTAAGACACTGGAGGAGCATTTGATGCATATTCATAAGGTGTTTGAGAAGTTAAGGGAAGAAAAGTTGTTGATAAATTTGAAGAAGTGTGGTTTTGTGAAGGAGTTGGTGTACTTGGGATTTGAAGTCCCATCAGAAGGTCTAAAAATGGACCTTGCGAAAGTGAAGGTAATCCTTGAATGGCCTACTCCAAGGAGTGCGACTCGAGTAGTTTTTATAAAAAAATTATCAAAGGTTTTAGTAGTATTTGTGGACCCTTGATTGAAACAATGAGAGGGGATAAGAAAGAATTGAAGTAGACTGTAGGAGTAGATAAGAGTTTTAATCTATTGAAATAGAAAGTTACTAAAGAGCCTGTTTTAGCACTTCCATATTCTAATAAGGTGTTTCAAGTAGATTGTAATGCTAGTGGTATTACAATAGGAGTTGTTTTGAGCCAAGAAGGTAGACTTGTTTCTCATTTCGATGAGAAATTGAATGATGCCAAAAGAAGATATTATGTTTATGATCAAGAATTTTTATGCTATAGTTCAAGCATTAAAGAAGTGGAGACACTATCTTCTTCTCAAGGAGTTTGTTTTGTATGTTGATCATCAAGCTTTGCAATATTTGAATGGTCAAGGAAAGTTGAACCAAAGGCTTTTGAAATGGGTTCAATTTCTGCAAAGTTATACATTTTTTTTGAAACACAGGAATAGGAATTGTAACAGAGTTGCAGATGCTCTGAGTAGGAAACAACTTTTGCTGACAGAGATGCAAATTGAGGTGGTTGGGTTCAAGGAACTCAAGAATCTATATCTAGAGGATCCTGATTTTAGAGAAGGTCGGAAAGCTTGTACAGAACCTGTTACACTTGATAGGACAAAGTGCTTGGATTTCATAATCCAAGATGGTATATTGTTCAAAGAAGCCAATTGTGCATTCCAAGAAGTTCTATGAGAGAGAATCTCATCAAGGAGAAGCATAGTGGAGGCTAGACATTTTGGTATAGATAAAACCATTGTTTTAGTTGTTGAGAATTATTACTGGCCACAATTTTAGCAAGATGTTAAGAAGTTTGTACAAAGTTGTAGAGTATGTCAGAGGGCAAATGTAGAGAAGCAAAATACGGGGTTGTTGTAGCCATTACCTGTACCAGAGAAGCTGTGGGAGGATGTTAGTATAGATTTCATTCTTGGTTTACCAAGGACTCAATGAGGGCACAATTCGATATTTGTGGAGGTTGACAAATTTTCAAAGATGGCAAATTTCATTCCCCGCAAGAAGACTAGTGATGTTATTCATGGGCAGGGTTGTTTTTCAGAGAACTAGTGAGACTACATGGTCTGCCAAAGAGTATAGTTTAAGATCAAGATACCAAGTTTGTTAGGTATTTCTGGCGTACATTGTGAAAGAAGTTGAAGACAAATTTGAAGTTCAGCTCATCACATCATCCACAAACTGATTGACAAACAAAAATTGTCAATCGAAGTTTGGGAAACCTGCTAAGATGCTTGGATGGAGATAAGCCAAAAGGATGGGATTTGATTTTACCACGGGCAAAATTTGCATACAATAATTATGTCAACGGAAATACTAGTAAATCACCATTCCAGATTCTATATGTGAGCAGTCATAGAAATGCTTCTGAATTGAGGCAGTTGGATAAAGGAGAGATAAGTAGTGCTGAAGTGGAGGATTTTGCTGAATATTTGAAGAACATCCATGAGGAGGTGAGGAAGCACATTACAAAGATGAATACCCAGTACAAGGCTAAGGTAGATGTCAAAAAGAGGTATAAGGAATTTTAGGTTGGAGATGAAGTCGTGGTTCATTTGAGGAAGGAGATATTTCTAGTGAGTACATATAATAAGCTGAAAATGAAAAAGTTTGGACCATACAAGATACTGAAAAAACATGATTCTACAAATGCCTATGAAGTAGAGTTGCCCGTTGCACTAAATATTTCACCAATATTTAACATTTCAGATTTGACAGAGTATCATGAAGGAGGTGATGGAGATGAAGTTGTAGAAGTGCAATGGAGTATTCTAGCAACTACTTCAGCTACGAAGGAGATTGAGGAAATACTAGACAGTTGTGTTGGACGGAGCACAAGGAACGGAATTGAAGAGAACATATGAAGAGTATCTAGTCAAATGGAAAGGGAGATCAATAGAAGATTCATTATGGCTAGCAAGGGAGGAGGTTGACTGCCTTGGTTTTCCTCTAACTACCTGAGACATGACAGGGTCACTTCTCAAATTACCCCAAGTGTCTGATCCAAAAGCATTCTGGGTGTAAGAGCAATCTTGGATCACCCAAAAATATTTCCTTTTTGTTTCTTAAATAAAGGTTGTCTCAATGCAGAGTTGTTATTGCTGGAAGCTTGCTACTTAGTAAATCAATCATACGAGCTCAGCATGTTCTAATTTCAGAGGTGAATGTTCATCTTGGATATATCAGCCTGCCAGTTGAAGCTCAGTGTCATATCATGAGTATTTGTGAAATTATTACGAATTTTTGGTGTGTAATTTTGGTAGAAAGTCTTTAGGCTCAGTTTTGAAGGCCTCGAATGGGCTCCAATGGGGTTGACTGGAGCTTACACATGTAAGGCCCAATTCATCAAAAGCCGAGGATTCTGGAATAGGGTTATAATAGCCAATTGGAGCAACCGAAGTTGAGCCAACCAAAATTTCCAAAATAACTATCAAAAGTGTATTGGGCCGAATCTATATATGCATTTTTAGGGTTGGTCGACTTCAGGGGTTATGGTTTGATGTCAAGAAACTTGTCACGTAGCATAAAATTGCCTATATAAGAAAGACCCGTAAATTGTCTAAGACAACTCTAGGTGATAGTTCACATTTCTATGCTGCAAATTATTGCAAGGAAGGCGCCCATGTGGGTTCGCAGCTCTGTGTTGCAAATTATTGTAAGGAAGGCACCCATGTGGGTTTGCATATTGTATTTCAAAATTTTGTAATTTTGCATTTGTGGCAATAATTAGAAGCACATATTTTGTTCTCGCAAATTGTTGTTATTTCTTTGTTTTTGTTATATGTTTTTGGTACTAGGGGGAGTACCCTTCATCAAGTGGTATCAAAGCGCCCTTCATCAAGACCACTAAATATGAAATGTGCAAATGAGAAGAGAAATGAGACTATGTTTGAACTGATATGATAATAGGAGGCAACATCATTCCTAACTACATAAGGAATTGGAGGGTAACTTGAATATACAAATTGACAGTTTCAGTTTTTCCTTCTTGCTATTGTCCTAGTTACAAATCAGAAAGTGTGCAAAGAAGATATCATAGAGGAAGCTAACTATGAGAGTCAAGTTCTTCAAAAACTATTAGATAACTCATCAATTGAAACAAATGTTGTTCATAAAGCTGGTAAGTCATATAACTTGGAGAACAAATTCAAGGTCAATGAAGATAAGACTGTTGCAGCATTAAAACATTTTGATAACATTCAAAGTTGATTCAAGATCACCTTTAAAAAGTTCAACTTGAGCAAAGACAAACTTTTAGAAGAAGAATCTTCTCACGCTGATTTGCAAGTAATCAAAGAATATATGGAAACTCCGAAATAGTGAAATTAGATTATTTACATCTACTCTCAAATTGAGACCATTTCCTCAATCTTGCTGAAATTTATTCAGATGCATTGAGATGGAAAGAAGTTGATAATATTATCTCTAAACATATGAATAGTTAGGATCCATTAGAGGTTACTAAAGTTGATGCAGAGTGCTTAACAAGAAAAGTGGTTTCTTCAATACTCCCTACCCACTTCTCCAAAAGAGGATTATGACTTCCCTCTTTGTAAGGATGGTTTCTAGGGATTTTACAGTAACACCTTAAACAACTCCAACCTACCCCAAGGCTTCCCAAACACTTGGCTAAAATGTGAAGGTTGAAGCAACTTCTTCTTTTTTTTTTGGACCCAAGTCCCTCAAATTGTTGATTTTGTAGAAATCCACCCTAAGCCTCTCACAGACCCCTCCTTCCACTTGGAATGGTGTCCTAGGCACTTAACTAGGGTTTTCCAACAGTTGGTTTGATTCCCAACTCCACACAAGTCTCCAAACCCAATTTGGGCTAGTAGGGCAATTATGCCTCCCTAATTGGTTTCTCCTATTCAACTCCAAAACTCTCCAAAAGACTACCGAAACAAATTGCCTTTTCAAATACCCCTTTCAGTCTTCCTTCAAATCCCAAGAGATCAAATCTTGACTCTACTCCAGCATCACCTAAACCCTACCTTGTACGCAGACCTAATAGGCGCAATTAGGCTTGGTTTACAAAACAAGTACAAATAGATGGGTGCATGGGTTCAATTTAACCCCTTGGATATGTTCCTCCAAACTATTTCACTCTATTCCCCAATTTTCATGTCCTGCTGACAAGAATTCTTCACTCAAATACTTAATGCTGCACTCTCTAGTGTCAAATACATTGAGATATTTGACCTAGGCTTGGCTAGTAAAAATAGCAAACCATGGAGACTGACGACAAATCTTTGGAATCTAATAGTACACATACCCAGCTTGCTTTCCTCAAATGGCCGTTGAATTCCATTGGTGCAAAGGCAAGTTAGGCCTCCATCTTTGTCACACACCTTAGAAATGAGGGTTTCTAGAACAGCCTGCACAAAAATGGATATAACTTTAATTGGAAATATCACACAACTATGAAACCAAGTGCAATGATCAACTACTTCATTCCTCTATCCAACTATGCAACTTGATCCAGTTTGCCAATCCGTACAAATCTGTACAATCACAGAAATCAATGGAACTAATGGTAATCGAATCACAAATCAGTCATGAATCAGAATTAAATTGGCCACGAATCGGCAAATTTAAAAAACCCTTGAAATTAAGTGAGTAACTTATTTCATAAACCCTTTATCACTGATTCACAAAAATTCGTTTGGCTTAAACAAATCGTGTGAATCACTGCGATTCTCGTTACTATGCCTCAAACCTCCATACGACTTCCTCCCTGGTATGAGAGATGTCTAATATGCTTATATAGGCCTCTCCAAAGAGTCACAACAAACCAAGGCCATTTATAACCAAAATTTGAAAAGTTGCTTCAAAATTGCAACTTTTCAATTATGCAAATTTGACAACTTTTACAACTTTTCACTTAATTACCTCCTAAGACCTTTTGGTTGGTTAGGACAAGTTTGAAATGACTTGTTATGTTCCTAACATCTTTATTCTAACCAAATAAACAAGAAATGTTTGAAATCCTATGGTGACTCAAGGAATGCATCACTGAACCCCCTTAGGCTTAAATTTTGGATTTGCAAACCACATAGTCTATTATCTAATTTCTAATATCTTATGGCATTTCTAGGGAAGTTTCACATGTTGTTGCTTGGGTGCTCTACACCAGAAGTGGACCTTCGAGAAGCAGAAAATCAGGTTGTTGAACTTTCTCTAGAGCTGAGTTTGGTACGTTTTTCATTATCCAAATCAGAAATCCAGTCTTCTATGGAAGCTGCATACATATAACAATCAAATACAAGAACTGTGGAGATCAAATAAATGACTAAAGGAATTGATGAACCCCATAAGGATGAGATATTGCAAGATGATCCTAGTATTTCCCATTATAAGATGATCCAATTTGTTGATGATTGGGAACTACATCAAGATATGAATTCTTGAGGTTGGATTGTTGTCGAGCTAATAAATATTAGTTAGTGTTGTCGAGGGGTTGTGGTCGAGGGGTCGGCAATTGGTTGACACTTGTTTATGGTTGGCACTCCCTCAACACCTATATAGGCATTGTACTTACCTTCGGGATATTATTATGTTACGGTGTGGTCATAATATTGTTGTTGCATTTACTTTGAAGATGCATCATAATAAGTCTAAGATCAATGAATATGCAGTTGTGAGTTCTCTCAATACATTGTGTATATGCTTACTATTATATTTTACTTGCATTCTATTATGTTCTAAACATAGACCCTATGGGGAAAACATTTGGCATCGTTGCCTAGACGAATCTAGAAATGTACTACCCAAGGGGACAGTAGGCATATGACATGCTGAGAACCCTGTAATGGCCGACCAGCAAACAAAGAAGCTACCAGTAGTAAAGATGTCTTTGAAGAGTAAAGAGTATGAACAAAGGATTGTGCAAATATATTGAAGACATTCATCAGGACTTACATTTGAAAGGACGCAGTAGGAGGAGTTGTTCCCAAGAGTGTGGCCTCGAATTCACTCGAGAAAGTCATATTGTGGATAGTCTTATTTGCCACTTACCAAGGCTTTTGGCACAACACTTCATTGCTCTTCACACATGCGAGTAGAAAAAAATCGAGAAGATCACCATCAAAAAATATTATGGCAATAACAAGATAACACCCGAATGGAAGAGAAGCGTAACAAGAGCCATCAACAGCAACACACCCTCAATCCCTACAAAGGGGGTAATCAATACCACTAACTTTGAACAAGGATAGAAAGTGTATCCCTAAGGGGTAAGAGGACAAATATGAAGTTCTCCAAAAAGCACTAAGGTTGGAAGAGCAAGCAGAGTGGAGATGACAGCTATGGAGAGCTATCGAACAATTGTTTTAAGGGAAAGAAGGGTTACCTAAATGGAACCAAGAAAGTGTCAAAGTATATGAAGTGAAGGAGGATGCAGAAGCGAGATTGGTTAAAGGTGGTGAGGTATTTGAATTGATTGAAAATAATCAACATCGTATGGGACACCAGACCCTTAGATTGCAAAGGAGTAGGGATTATTGAGGGGTAGAACCAAAAACCCCATACTAAAGGAAGTCAAAAGAATCAAAAGCTGAAAGAACAGATAATGCTCAAGATAAATGCGTAGAGGACACGGGCACAACTAAGTGTCGAGAGAACACAAAGGCATCGTAGTAAAATGGTTGGTTTGCGTCAAGTGCACCAAACTTGGGAGCAATTGCAGCCAAACCTAGTACTCAAAGCAATAAAAAAAGCAAGTCACAAGGAGCCACTACAATCTCTAAAAATCAGAAGTTGTCTAAGTTTACGGGGGATAGATGGGAGGATCCAATATGATATTGTAGGAGATGTGAAAGAATTTGATCAGCCAACGGGTAGAACAACCAAGATGACTAGGTGAGATAATTTCCAACCATATTACATGGGGTGGTAATAGACTATTTCTTGGAAGTCAATAAAACCAAAGTGACTGCATGGTCGGACTTGAAGAAGGTATTCCAAACCGAGTTTAAACTGCTTTGGTAGAATAATAATATTGTTGCCAACATATGCAACACAAAGCAGAGCAAACATGAAAGTGTAAGAATGTACAATCAGCAACTCAAGGAGCTTTAGGAAAGATGAAGAATCAATTGGCAAATGGACTCGAGAAACATTAGTTTGTGGAGGGATTGAAGTCCTCCTTGAGAAAGATGATGAAGGTTGTCCCTCCAACATCATACGATGATGCGTACAATAAAGCCATGAATATAGAAAGCAAGGACAAGACTTCACAGAAAAAGAACCAATCAAATGATAATGACTCATCCAAAGGGAACAGTATCAATGAGGAATCAACTAGAAGGTGCAAGCCTTACAAAAAAAGATGCACCAAATGATGAAAGAGTTTGAAACTATGAAGGGGAGTAGCAACAAGAGCAAAGGGGAATTGTAGAGCCCATGAGGAAGGTCACACAAAAGGCATGTTTCCCAAAAAGGGTTGTATGACATTTGTCAAGTGTTGGGATACCACCAAGGAGTGCCCATACAACATGAAGACCCAAAGTTCACAAATGCTCTTCGCACATGAGTAGCCATCTATGATCACAGCAACAACGATTACCCCACAACAGTCAGTCAAAACAATCGTGTTGTCGGGTGGCTATAAAAACAATCAAAGAGGCGAAAAAGAAGTAATAATAGCAATCAAAGTCGAATACAATGCAATGCTAGACACTGACTTATAATTCAATGTCAAGCTTGTAACCAATAGGGACACTTGGCTTGAGATTACCAGAAGGAGGAGAGCCCCCAACATCTCTATAGATGGCGTAGTCCTTGCAACTACAAGGATGTAAATTGTCTGAAGCAAGGAGTGAACCTATTAAATATCGATAGGTTAAGTCAGCAAGGGGTGTTGGCACAAGCGAAGAAAGCCACATACCCAAATCCTCATATTGAAAAGGAGATGTTATAGGAGGCTAAGGTCGATATGAAGAGAGAGATAATAAAGGAACAATGGGAAACAAATGACACAGCTAGTAGCTCACTGAGTATGGAGTCTGAGCAAAATATCCTAGGAAAAGTGTTGCAGACCGAAGTGCTAATAAAGATTAAGGACCTTGTTACTATGCCTAGGCTAAGAGCGGCTCTCATAAGTACCACAAACATGCCTACCCATACGGCGGCAACCCACATGAAGATTCCAATAAGCTCTTCAACAAACCCAATGCTCTTAGCAGTGAATAGCAAAAGGCACCTCGCCATAGTAGATATGGGCATATTAGGAACCATCCTCATGGACACCATTGTGGACAAAGGTTAATGGGTGAACGTGTTACCCGAGGATAGGTGGAATAAATTGGGAAAGACAATGTTCTAGCCATCTACATTAAGTTTGGTGAGTGTCGACCAACATGGTTTCAAGCCGATCAAAACCCTGATGGTACAAAGGGTAACTATCTATACACAACCCTTCATTCTAGATTTTGTGGTCATTTCCCTGAAGAAGAAAGGTTACGATGCGATTCTCGAGAGAGGGCGGCTTATCACCGCCAAAGTAAACCACAATTGAAAGAGAATATGTTACCTACAGAGAGTGGAGGTTGAAAATATGTTATTGACCTTAGAACACAAGTGATGAGTGAAGAGTTAGTATCCTCCTCAAGATCATAATCAATGGAAGAGCTAACTAAAGTAGATGAAGGAAGATGAGGGATGGAGCCAAATGAGAAAGGCATCTTGAAACTGGAAGGGCATTCACCAAATGAGGTGGACTCGCTAAACAGGCTCGTCCATTGGCAAATGTTGGATTATGAGTTCTTTCATCCATCATGTAATATATTAAAAGCACAAGAAGAGTCAAAGGAGAAAAACATGTATCCCCCTGGGTATGCACAATATAAATGAGGGATTGCCTAAGTGAATGAAGCTGTAGCACTAAGCGAGTTCTCCCATAGGGAAATGGGGGATTACAAACTCTTTCATCCATCATGTAATATATTACAAGCACAAGAAAAGTCAAGGGAGAAAAACATGTTTCCCCCTAAGTACAGACAATATAAATAACGGGTGGCCTAAGTGAGTGAGACTCTAGCATACCTGAAATAGTAACTGAGAGCATCACTTGACTCCTCTAACTCAACTGAGCTCACCGGAACCAACTATTGACTTACTATAAATAGTAAGTCCCTCAAAAATAAGCCAAAACTCACCATAGGCTGTTGGAAAGCCTAATAACCCCACAACTAAGACCCTCAAATCCCACTGTCAGCTCACAAGGGTCCCGATGATGAACCGACCAAGCCAACTGCAGGAACCTGCTAAAAATGGGGACATTATAATCCTCCCTCCCTAAGATTGCTTGTCCCCAAGCAATTCCAAAGTAAAAATTTGCACCACAATCCACCTGGATCCCAAGGGTGAGACTGGACAATAACTCTATCGCACACAATTGTCCCTTGTAGCACCAACACCCAATTAATGGATATCAACAAAAAAATCATATGAAAATTGACTGTAAGCTTTGATAGAGGCAACAACTCATCAAAACTCAACCAAACTGAAATACCAACTCTTCGCAATTTTGAGTCCCCATCTAACTGACACTTAGCACAAAGAAGATGGTAACAATCATAGGTACCTGAAACACTACCACCAACTCCAATCTCTACTAAGTTGTCTTGGGTATGTAGATATTGCAAGTGATTTAACTTCCATCTGCTGATTCCCATCTACAAAAGATGGTGTTAACCCATCCCATAATGGATGGTATGATACTAAAGCCACACCACATCAACGCGAAACCAAATGCTATCTGTGGGTCAAAAGCAAAATGATGAGCACAACCCATTGTATAATGCCAATAGAAAGCCCCAAACTCAGGCAATGGCTCATCAATAGCAAACCGAGAATCATGAGACGACTCCAATCTCTCACTCCGCACGCCTATTGGCTGGGCAAGCTCTTGGGCAATCCTCTCAATAAACCCAACCTCAAAACCTCGGTTGGAAAGCATTGTATCCAAGGTCTCTACAATCTTCCCCACCAATCGGCATATACCTCGAGGGCCCCGAATGAGAGTAACCTCAAATAGTATGTATGGATCCTCCCACAAATCCGAACTCTCAAGCAAATACTCCATGAAAGATTATGTACAGTAGAAATTATAAGTGGAAGCATCAACCTACTCCCCTGCAAGACACAACCAATCCCTCTGAAAATGTGGCACTGTTAATTGTCCAATGCTACCGATTGTATGAGATGAAGAAATAGATTCGCTTCTAGCAGAAGGAAGTAGATCACCATGAGAGCTCATCTTAGTTGATGCTCTCACCTCCTCCATACCTACTACACCCATATCCTGGACAGATGTGACTATCACATCGTCACGCCCCTTATCCCTAATCGTGGAAGCAAACACACCACCAACTACCACAATATGCAACTGAACTAGATCTGTAGTTAGTGTGGACCGAACATGCTCCAACTCAAAACTCCTTTTCAGAGTGGGTTTAACCATAGAGGAAGCTTCATAGTTAAGCATGCTCAAGCTGGAGTAATACTAGGATGGGTGACCTCTCGGGAAGTCTTGGTGCTTCAACTCTATGAGCATCACCTAGATCCAATGAGTGTTAAGCGTTTCATTCATTCTCAAGAGAGATGGGTTCGTGTGAACTGCTACTTATGAAATATGGGTCAATAAGTTTGACTCAAGAATTACACAATTAAATCCTGATAGCAATATCACAATTTGACTTGTTGTAGAAAATATCTACTACTTATCAATTGATGAGCTTAAGGGGCTTTCTAATGAATGGTTCATAATGCACAACACTTGGTGAAGGATTTGCAAATGGGGTTGCAAGAAAACTGGGTTTATTTTGTAGTTAAGCATGCTCAAGTTGGAATCGTATTGGGATGGGTGACTTCCCGGGAAGTCTTAGTGCTTCACCTCTATGAGCATCACCTTGATCCAATGAGTGCTAAGTGTTCCATTCATTCTCATGAGAGATGGGTTCGTGTTGACCACTAGTCATGAAATATGGGTCAATGAGCTTGACTCAAATTACACAGTTAAATCCCGATAGCAATATCACAATTTGACTTGCTGTGGAAAATATCTCCTACCAATCAGTTGATGAGCTTAAGGGGCTTTCTAATGAATGGCTCATAAGGCACACAACACTTGGTGAAGGTTTTGCAAATGGGGTTGCAAGCACAGTGGGTTTAACCATGGAGGAAACTCTGTAGTTAAGCGCACTCAAGCTGTAGTACTAGGATGGGTGACCTCCTGGAAAGTTTTGGTGCTTCACCTCTGTGGGCATCACCTAAATTCGATGAGTGCTAAGTGTTCCATTCATTATCATGAGAGATGGGTTTGTTTGAACCACTACTCATGAAATATAGGTCATTGAATTTGACTCAAAAATTACACAATTAAATCCTGATAGCAATATCACAACTTGACTTGCTGTGGAAAATATCTCCTACTTGTCAATATTAATTGTTCTAGAATGTAATTACCATCTCAATCTAATAATATGTATAAACTAAATAATGAGAATTATAATCTTAGAGAGTTAATATGCAGCATAATATTACATAATTTATATCATTTTGGATAAAACAGATAACTATAGATTAAAAATTAGTCTGTACACTTGTAATATTAATGAAGCTTTGAGGTTGAAATAAATTAATTATTGTGATTAGACTAACAATCCTTTTATCAATATGTTGATTGGTAAGATATATGAAGATATAGCACAGCTATTTTTAACTTTATTGACTAATTCTAACTTGGTCAAGAGATAATTGTGAGCAGGCCAAACAAAAGGGGAAATGAATCGAGAAGGCAAAGTAGCAAATAGCACAAATAACAAAAGGAAATATAGATATTGTTAAATAAGGAAGATCAAAATGTTAAAATTATGTAGATCAAGGAAAATCCTCACAACTCCATAATTTTGCAAATAGGGGTACGGCCCTATATTATTGTTTGTATCTTTAGTGAACGTATGTCCCCGAGCAAGACTGGAGGTTTTCTTGACTCCGTTCTTTCCTACCAGTGCTCGTTTGAATGGAGGAACCATGTAAAACTTTATTAATGATTAATAAAATATTGGCTTCCACTTTTTACCAATCAAATTATATGTGTGTGTTATATCAATTATATTTCTTATTATGAATACTAATATTATTATATTATTATTTTTTCTATAAAAAAAATTACATATATTAGGCATAATATATTCACATATATAATGATTATTAATTATGTTTTATCATTTTATATAACAATATTTAATTCTCAATATTTTGATATATTATATTATGATTATTAATATCATATTATTATTAAAAAAAAATTATATACCCTATTTTGATGGGGATATTACATTTATGCAGAATTTTCAATGAAGTAATTAGTAGAGATGCTTCTTTCAAATTACATATATCTGATTGGACGCATGGTATATAATGACCCGTTCTGCTGATAATAAAATGTGATTACTGCAATTTATCTTTGTTAATCTCCAGATCTCACAACTTAAAGGACTAGCCATGGCACTTTGGTATTACCCCACAGGACCATCAGTTATAGTTGAGTTTTTTCTTGATTTCTTCAAAATTAAATGTTTATTTTACTGTTTTACATATTTCCTTATACATACATTGAAACCATAAATAGGCATAGCATGCTAACAAATGTAAGTACTTACCAATGACAAAGCCAAGTGTTATATCAAATACTTCCAAAGCAAATGCCATACCTAAGAATAATTATTTATAATGTGTTCTAGTAAATAGACAATAAATCATAAGACATTAAATTTTAGTCCTCATAACAATAGAAATAAGAATGCCGGCAGGAATCTTCAATCACATATTAAATTGGCAAGAGGCAATGATATTTTATAATTAAACACTTCCTTCAATATCTTAAGAATTGCACAAATTTATGAATGTTTAATGCAAAAATAGTCATTTATTTCAACTAAGATTCAAATCATTAACATAATGCATTATCTAGAGTTCTATTTGTCCCAGCAGCATAAAAGATAAATAGAGTTCACTCAATACCTGAAATTCTCTTTCAATTGCATGAGCAGATTCAAGCAGCTTTCCAGGAGGCTTTTTCCGCAAAACATACCGTTTAACCGATGCATATGATTTAGCTTCCAGGAAGAAGGTTGGATTCGATTGTCCATGGCCAAACTATATCAAAATCATGAAATGTTTGCATTTAAAAAACTCAAGTATAAGAGAAAAATAACAATATTAAAAAATGATCAAATCTAAATGTAAAATGATTAGTCGTGTTCTACGGGAAAGCATGTAAGTGATAGTTACTAAGTTCAATGTTTAAGAGAAAGGATTGAATTTCATGAGGCTGGAGACAATTAGTAATGAACTATTGATATAATTGTAACCATAACTAGTGTTAAAGAACATCATATCAATTCCCAAGAAACTGAATGTGTGCAGAAAATTTATCCATCTGGTGCGACCTGGCAGTAAGCTAAGGCAACCCTCTCCATGACAAGGAGGTTCAAAGCCCAGGTTAGCATGTACCCCACGCTAAAAAAAACTTATTAGAGGTGGAGTAATTGGACTTTAAGCATTCAGTGATCCAACTATATGTAGAAGAGTTGGTTAGCTTCTCAACAAAGAATATAGTATTGAGGTAATGGTGTATGCTCCCCAATGATTAAAGGCCCTTTACCAAAAAAAAACACTATACATGAGACAAAAATATTGTTCCTCAATTTGTTTTGTATTTGGTATGGTAAAATATATATAGAATAATCCCAGCAACAATGAAAAAACAAATTAAAATGAGAAAAGTCCTGTAGCATTTGATTAATAGCAAAATTGTAAATGTTAGTGTTCTTTCTTTCTTTATAAAACTCAATGTGATTTTGTGGAAGTTCTAGTTTCTTGGAAAAAAAGGTGTTTGAAATGGCATATCCCACATTGCTAAAAAGTGTTAACTTAGGCTTAACATTGGTAAGCAGTTTTAACTTAGGCTTAACATTGGTAAGCAGTGTAAACTTAGGCTTATAAGGCACTATGTACACCAAAAATGTATTCCAATCTCAAAGCATGACTTTGGGGTGCAAGTCTCTTGCGGATGTGTTAGAATCCTTTCTCAAAAAATTGCATTGGATTACTTATATTCTTTTTGTGTCCCTTTACTGTAATTACTACAATAACATGAGTGAGAGATCATCAAAGAAACAACTCCACATGGACAAATGTAATTGACGGTTGAGTCAAGAATAACTACTTTCCAAAGTTAAATAAATACCAAACAAATTATAATTACATAAAAGCATTACACTGCAAAAGAATTAATTCGTGGCAAAAGAGTAAAACTATTTGGCAATCTTAAAACATCTAATCCAATTCCAGATAACTTTATTTCATTACAATAACAAAGACTATTCAAAAGAACACTGAATGAGTAGAAACAAGGAATGCCCACCCACTGAAATGCTTGTATATGACTTACTTTAGATAGGAAATTATTAGGTATTTGGTGCTTCAATCTTTAGTCTCAAATTTTCTTTCAGAGTTTTCAACCATTAACCACAGGACAATCCCAAGGGATACATAATTTTAGGGATCAGCAGATAGTTCCTCATGAATACCATTGACTTCGCAATCTCATTATTTCTCATTAAATTTTAAAAGAAGGCAATGTGCACAGGAAATAAATGTCAAAAACATATTTTTATTCGGGAGATCAAGTGGCTATTCTCCAATGGATATTCCATAGGCCATATTGACCATGCTGAATAACAGTAGGATACGGTTCAATTGTTTGGCTTGCCAATATAATATCTGCAAGACCTTTGCACATGAGTTGATAATCATTAATGTTGGAAACTACAGAATGAAGGTCAGCACTCCAACAATGGAAATCCACATGTATTTATCTGTTATAATTTGTCCTCATTCATGCCATTAGAAGGTCAAAACAAAAAAAACTAAAAAAAACTAAAAAAACAAATTACCAATTAATAAGTAGGAGATGATTTCCACAGCTAGTCAAATTGTGATGTGAATATCAGGATTTAACTGTGTGATTTTGAGTCAAACTCGATGACCCATGTTTCATGAGTAGTGATTCAACATGAATCCATCTCTCATGAGAATAAATGGAACACTTAGCACTCATTGGATCTAGGTGATGCTCACAGGGGTGAAGCACCGGGACTTCCCGGGAGGTCACCCATCCCAGTACTACTCCAGCCTGAGCGCGCTTAACTACGGAGTTTCCTCCACAGTTAAACCCAAAGCTTGCAAATGGGGTTTGCAAGCTTTGGGTTTAACTGTGGAGGAAACTCCGTAGTTAAGCGCGCTCAGGCTGGAGTAGTACTGGGATGGGTGACCTCCCGGGAAGTCCCGGTGCTTCACCCCTGTGAGCATCACCTAGATCCAATGAGTGCTAAGTGTTCCATTTATTCTCATGAGAGATGGATTCATGTTGAATCACTACTCATGAAACATGGGTCATCGAGTTTGACTCAAAATCACACAGTTAAATCCTGATATTCACATCACAATTACCAATTAACTAAAAAATGTAAGATGAATAACCTGTAAAATTTTGAAATTTTCCAAAGGATGGGGGAAGCCTTCAACATGGTCCTGTGCATAATGAATAAGGGAGCTTTCATCAAAACGGTGAGCTAATTGAACTTGACCAACCATGCTGGAAGTTTGTGCTGCCATTTTGAACGCTGACCTGAAAAACCTGACCCAGATAAACCTTACAAATGTTGCTGACCTGAAATGCCCAATCCAGATAAAACTTACAAACAACATTTAGGTAAAATTGACATTGGAATAAATAAATCACCAATAATTTAGCAAGACAATGTGATTAAGACATCTTAGCAATTACTAACATGCTCTAGGGAAACTTCTATGGTCAATGTCAAAAAGAACAGCTTTCGCCAGAATCATCAAAAATATAATATGGTACTAAACAGGTTGTAAAAGAACATCATGCACACTGACTAACAGACTAAATGGAATGTGAATTTTTAAGTTGCAACAACACATCAACCTTTTTGCATCCATTTCAATATTTTACCAAATATCCATAGTTTTCTCCCTTCCCTTCTCCCCCAACCCCGACTTTCCAATCCCTTCCCATAGTTACATACAGATTGTCTTTGGTATACTTCTATCCATGATTATATCCATAAGTTTATTATATATAGTTATATATACATACATACATATATATATAGTTACATACAGATTGTCTTTAGCATACTTCTATCCATGATTATATCCATAAGTTTATTAACTATCTATATATATACATACAGATTGTCTTTAGCATACTTCTATCCATGATTATATCCATAAGTTTATTAACTATAACTATAACTATAACTATAACTATATATATATATATATATATATATATATATATATATAAGTTTATTAACTATAACTATAACTATATATATATATATATATATATATTTTTTTTTTTTTTTTTTTTCTTTTTTTTTTTTAAATGTTCAACTGTTTTTTATCAGAAACAACAGCTTAGATTTGTCAATCTCCAATTGCTTTGTAAAGAAATGTTGCCATGAAGTTATAAACTCTTCAAATAAGTTATACAAAAGCAATTTACGCATACAAACAAAGCAAAACTCTTCAAAGACTTGACCTCCCTATCTGAAGCCTCATATTTATGTCAAGTGCTTTCCCTGTCAAATTTTGAAAAAATGGACTTTGGCAATAACTGCCACTTTGAGCTTGTTACATCTTCAAAAAAGATGTCTTCACTTGAGATGTGAAGCTCCTAATAAATCCACTGTTAGGAACAACCACAAAACAAAATATATGTGAAAAATGAAATGTAGTATTAATTATGACACACAATGAAGCATAGAAAAAAATACCATACAGGTTTTCTTTCTTTTTCTGTATGAATTTGTCTGAATTATATTTAAAATTAAGACAGAATCAGCAAAGAAAGTTTTCAAAATAAGGATGAGCTAACCTGGCTCTAGAAACTTCTGTAGTTTTTACGCAGCCCACAAATAGCTGGAATTTTTTTCATTTCAATAAGATATATTAACACGTAAATCATGACCAAAAAAAATGTAGAAAAGACAACTTGGACAACAAGAGAAGACTGGCAGCAGAACTAAGAATAAATATAACAACAAACCGATATTACGCATATCACTGTTTACAACAAAATAAGAAGCATGAGACTAAGCTAGAAACTTATGGTAACCACAGTAAAGACACTGAATTGTAAAGAATAGAGTTTGTAGCAAAATAAGGGTCATTGGTTAAGAGAACTTCAAAAAAAAATTTGGGGTGTCACTTGTCACACCCCCAAGGTAATCTAGCTGCGGTATCGGAAATTGAACACCCCTGCAAATTTTACATTACATGAAACCTCCTCTTTAGTATGAGAAATTTTATTGTTGAATGTAATGTCTCCTCTCTAATTTGCCCTAAAAGTTTCCCTAAATCACAATTGAAACAGATAAGGGTTAGGATTTACCAAAAAAATTCACTATTATTATGTGATCTGTAATTTGGATACCGTATCCACCACATGAACACAATGCCAACATACAAATTTATATATATAGAAGATGTGGAGTAAGGAGACATAGTTGGGTGTTCTAAGACAGCAGTTCTCCCACCATACAGTCCTCTATTTTCTATGGTCGGAGTTACTATGATTCACCAATAGTCCCTCAACAAAGGAGTTGGAAAAGTACTTGCAGTAGGGTGCCCTTGGCACTTCTCCCTCTCACAGTGCACAAGGGTGCCCTCATAATTGTTCTCCCTTAATTGCCACTGCAACAGATGCCCTTAGCAAGTTAGCAGTTCTCCCTTATTGTAGACTCTTTCCCATTTCCTCAAGGCAGACTATTGCAAGGTTAAATTAATGTTTCAGTGTTTATTAACATCAGACAAGATGCAGTAAAAAGTCATATAAAGAAGCTAATCATTGTTTCTGCATATGTAAATTGCTGGCTACTGTTTTATTTATATATATTTTGGCAGTCACTCATTTGTGAAAAGGTATGGAAGGGAAGAAGATATATATATATATATTGGCAGTCACTCATTTGTGGAAAGGCATGCAAGGGAAGAATATATATATATATTGGCAGTCACTCATTTGTGGAAAGGCATGGAAGGGAAGAAAAGATCAATCAGATATATATATATATATATTGGCAGTCACTCATTTGTGGAAAGGCATGGAAGGGAAGAAAAGATCAATCAGATATATATATATATATATATATATATATCCCTTAAGAGGGATGAAGGGACGTCACCTTTCTGAAAACAGGCGCCTTTCCTTATAATTTGATTCCTTAACAAGTTTGCTTCAGTAATAACAATCTTTAAAGAAGTGATTCATCCTTGGTGTAAACAACGATTTTAATCTTACTATTAGAAGCGATCATAAACTTAATGTCAATAACGATTTCCAAGGGATCTATCGCAAGTACAGTTCACATGAAACACAGTAGTGTATCATCCTGATTATTATTGCAGAAACATCATATATAGCCCAACTTTAATAAACAGAACCTTCAATTAACGCATTGCTTCCAATATTCCTCTCGGCAGATATAAAGTAATATCCCAGGCACTTGATAATATTTGCAGCATACAAAGCAATCATCCAATTAAGCTTTGCATTGTCTTAACCTTAATCATAGAAGTACTATTTTAATACTTGGTAAGTTGGTAATGATATTAGAGATTCAACTTCTATTTATAACTGAGGGCATGACATTAATTTATGGTATCATGACATGGAAATATTAAGTTTGAATCAAAATATACTTTATCAGTGGTTTCTGAATCCCATTTACACATAATGGAAATGCTACACACAAACCTCTGCATGGTGCGCTAGCATCCTACAAAAATGTGTAATTCAACAGACCATTCAAATGCTACATTTCCTAGAATCTGCCAGCGTAGTGCTCTTGCCATTCAACTCAAGTCTAGCAAACACATCCGAATCTCATTCAATCTCGCTCACACTCTCTGCAATTCTGCTCTCTTTCATTTTTCAAAATTCTATCACATCCTTCCTGACTACTGAAACCTTATCATGTTTGCTTTGATGACCTAGATGTTATATTTCCTGTTTTCACAAAATAGTGGTTATGTTAACATTTGATGCCCTAGATGTTATATTCCCTGTTTTCACGAAACAGTGGTTATGTTATAATTTGATGCCCTAGGTTTTGTATTTTTCAGCTTTCCATGAGACAGCGGTTCAGATTGTATAAGAGAAATGATACTATGTTGTGTTCATAATCTAGAGTTGAGATTTGATTTATTTCACATATATTATGATCAATATGATGATTTCAGACTAACTATAGTTCTTCACTAAGTGGTTGCAGGAGAGGACCGTCCTCTGAGGAGGCAGGAAAAGTATCACCAGGTATGGGATGCAAACATGGTCATGAGCCAAGAGCTAACTGAATCTCTGAACTGTAAGTTTTTGGCTAAGCTGAGGTCAATACTAAGCCTATTTAGTTTAGTGGACTAGAACCCTAGTTGGTTTTACTTTGTCAGTGGTTGCAGTATCTTAGTTGTTAGGACTTTACATCTTGGTCTAGACCTTTGTTTGACCTCAATTTTTATTGGGAATTTAAGTTGATAACTTCGATAATAATGTTTTAATGTAAATAAATATATTCCTCATTATATGTTGTATATGTAGTACGTATACATATATGTATGCACTATGTATGTATATATACAAATATAGGTGTGAACCATAGTAATATGGCACACAGCTATATTTATACATATTCATAAATAAATATGCACGTTTACGTACCACGAACATTTTATATATATATATAGAGAGAGAGAGAGAGAGAGAGGGAGAGAGGGAGAGAGAGAGAGAGAGAGAGAGAGAGAGAGAGATTTATATAATAAAATATTGTCTCTAATTTCATTAATTTTAATCAATTTTAATAATTCCAATATGAAGCTAGGACTAAATTTTGTAATACCTTAATGGCATTCAAACCATTTGCATACTTGAACTAAGTTAAATTCTTCTAGGAGAATTTGGTGGTGAATGAAGTTTTTATTCATTTCTTTTAAATTTTAATGTGTAAATTTTAAAAAACACATGAACCACCCCTTTAAAAATGCTCATGCAAAGCTAATGGGAAAAGATATTAAATTTTTCATGGTACAATACCAGAGGTGGAAGTCAAACCAAAGGAGGAAATGCATTTGAAACTCATGGAAATAACCTGGAATGCAATTCGAAAAAACTTTTAGGGTAAAAAATAAATTATATATTTTTATAAAAAGAGGCTGCAATTTTCATCTTTACATCCTTCGATGTTCCACTTGTCTTCATTCCTCCAAGCTTGTCCCTCCGTGCTTGTTCTATCAACAAATCTTCCTCATAAATTGTATTGGTTGCTCCTCTTTCCGTTCCATCTCTGCAACCTCTTTATCATGCATTTGTGTACTTGTATAGTTTTTTAACACTGCTGCTTCTACATCTGCTTTTCCATTTGCTGTTGTAACTTCTTCTTGCTATTCATTTTTCTTCTCATTATTATACCATGTTTCAGCTGTCCACTCTTTTTTCATTACTCTCATATAACTGCTTCTTTGGTTCCACTCCATACTCATAATTATTATTTCTGAAGTTTTCAATCTGCTTTGGTTTGTTTTCCTTCTTTTTATATTTTATCTTTCTAATGTCTTTCTTATCTACAAGTCTTCAAAACTCCATCTTACATTCAAATATCCATCAATTCCACCTCATTTTCATCTTCCTCTTTTAAGCTCTTCTTGTCAACAATTACATTCAAAGATCTGATTACTTTATAATTTAAATCACCAAAATCAACTTGCCTATCTTTTACCTTGCATGAATACTCCTCAAACTGCTCCCAAGCTGTTCCCATAATTATTTCAATCTTCGTCTTTGGTATTTCATGAATCAATGCCTATGTTTCTTCATCTTCATTTACGTTATCTCTTTCCTTCTTCTCAGCTACTCCTGTGTGTTCCTTACCATCGTTTTCCTTTCCATCTTCTAGTGTCATGCCATCTTCACAGTGTGACAATGCTTTTTCCATCTTAAATTCTTTTTCATAAGTTTCCACCTGTTGTCTACCTCATTGCGATGTCCTTTTATCATCTTTTGCTGATTTCATCATGCTTCCTTGTTCATCAAAATTTTCTTCACATCTTCTATTCCCTTGAATTGCTTTCCCATCACCATGTCTTGCAACACCAAATTCTTTCTCTTCTGTCCCACACTTGACCATCCTCACTTTACTATTCATAACTTTAGGTTGATGTCTTTTTATTTCTGCACGTGTTCTCTGTAAAAAGCCGAACTGGTTCCCAATTTGCACAACTTATTGTTTTTTGCAATTTCCTCAAAGGTCACTAATTATTGTATTTGTTTTTCCTTGGTAAATATAAATCAGCAACTTCAAGAACTTTAAAAATGAAAACAAAGATAATTAAATTGTACTGAATGAAATATTTGCACGGAACACATCCGATCACATTAATTTCCAGTATCCTTCATGATTCATTATTCCAGGTAAGTTGCAAGAAATATAAACCTTTCAAATCATCGTTTGCCAATTTATTAAATTTGAAAAAAGAAGAACACTTGCCAATAATTTCAACACAATTCTGAATAGCGATTTGGAACCTGAATTGAATATTGTGAAATAGCCGTCCCTTCTAGTGTTCATTTGCAGTTGACTTCCTCATCGCAGAATGCGGATATGCACAAATCCCTCTTACAACATTGAATTCGGCCTCTACAACAACTCTAGCAGCTGCCGTCTCCAAAATTCAGACCCAACTACCACTCACGCCTTGATCTGGTCATTCACGGGCTGGTTTCTAATTGCAATTCCAGTTAGGCGTTACTCCAGTATTCAAACAGCTGTCCTTTCTTAAATGCAGGACTGGGGGTGGCATGTAGGTCCCATGATGATGCCAACCAATCACTTTATGAACAATCTGCCCTTGCATTCAACCACACTTGCCAGTACTTGCAAATTCACAGGCTTCACATATGAATTTATTCAGCAAACCCAATGTAAAATCGCAGCAAGAAACGTCAACATTTATTATCAGAGTCTCCAAGCCACAATAGACATAGTAGGAGAATTTGCACATCTGCTATACTTCAGCAACGAATTACAATGAGAAATATAATATTCAGAATTATTCTCCTTAGCTACAAAAGATATAGTAGGAGAAAGTTGGCCAATTGCATACTTCAGCACAATTACCAAGAACTTCTCAGAATCAAACCCTTATACCTCAGCAAGGGATTTGAAAATCAGAAATCAGCAAAAGCCACAAAGGCACAAAATCAAATATATAATCAAGCGTGCTTTTTCCCAATGAAAAGAGCTCTCATTTATAAGCTTTTTGTTGGCAAAAGTTTCCATTAAATTTCACTTCAGAAAACATAGAAGTTTCCCAAAAGAACTCAACACTAGAAACTTTCCAACTTGCTTTTTAGAAATATCTCTTTAAGTCATTATTATAATAATATAAACATTATTATAATAATGCAACTCAATGAATAAATAAATAAGAGCTCATGTAATTATTAACCTGAGCAATCGCAGGTGACCACCAACTGCCAAGCCATCCACTACGCTGCTAAAAATAGCAACTGCCCATAATAGACTTACTAAAAATAGTAAGTAATCAACTGAGACCCCCAAAACACCCTGTCAAATCACGAGGGTCACTATGATGAGCTAACTCAATCAACTACATAGACTGGCCCAAAAACGGGGACATTACATTCTCCATAATTCATGATCTGATCTCTACCTTAAAACATCTTCTCTATGCTTCCTTCCTTGCCAAATTGCTTTGTCTTCTTATCTCCTATTGGATTTTGCCATACCTTCCATGCTTGGTTTTTGTTTGCTGTCATAAACTCCATGGAGACAACTTTCTTGTTTACATTTAACAGTTGCTCCTTAACAACTGGTTTCTTAAGCCAACTTGTCACCTCATATCCATGATCTCCCCATTTATCCTTCCCCTTATTGTCTTGTATATCGACAATATTATTTCAACGTGCATAACCAAAATCAACATTTTTACTTCTAGTTGCCTGTGCAATCACCTGCCACCCAAATTTGCTTTCATTCTTATCTTTATTTTTTTGCCAACTCTTCCTTTCTGTAGACTTCCATCCTTTCTTCTACAACTGCCTATGGTATCACAAAACTCTAGGGCATCTTCAAAATCTTCTTTATACTACAAGAAAACTTCACTCTCTCTATCATCTTTAGGTACTTTGAAATGTACCTCTATTGCTAACTGTTTCCTCCTATCTTCTTGGTAAACTGCTGCAACTTGTCTTTTATCTTTCTCACCTCTTTCTGTTTGTAGGTGCTCTTCTAGCCCCTTTGCTTCTCGTCTCTAAGTTCTTGTTCTTGACCTCCCTTAAAAAGCTTCTCATTCTTACATATACACAATCACACACAACATTAGATAATAGAATAAGAGACCAAAATGCCTCCAAAAGTGCCTTCTTCATATACACTTTCCTTTCTTTATTCTCTTCCTCAAGTACTTCTTTTTGCACTTCTTCCAATCTGCATTCTTTTTAATATTCCCTAATGTCCTCTGCCATGAGAACTTCCTTCACCTCTTCCCTTACTTCTTACTTGGGAACTCTCTGCCATAGTTGGAAAACTCACCGAGTTTTTTTGCTCACCAAGACTCGGCCCCTGGAAACATCGCCGATTTTTTACCAACAACTCGTCGAGTTTTTGGCTGAAACTCAGTAACTTTATTTTTTTAAACTCTCCCGTGTTTGTATACCTGCATTTAAAGGCAAAAAATGGCCTTTTTTTTGCTCGGTTCTGTTTTGCTGTTTTGTGGACATGGAGTAGCAGAGAAAAAAAGGCTTCCAAGCTCTTGTTAGGTGATTGCAAGCTATTGAAGGTGGATTTGACTAGAAGAGCTAGTAGAGTTGGGAAGAGGAAGATGTGATTGTAATGATGTATTTACTTCTAGTTTGATAGAAACTATTTACTATTTTGCTTCTCGCCATCAGCATTCCGCATGAGAATGTGATTTTGTACCCACTATGCATTTATATATATCTAAACTCTGCTTGTTTCATTTGTGTTCTCTTTAATTAACTCATTACATGCATCTTCTCATTGAATTTTGAAAAAATAAAAATAATTAAATTTAAGCTATTTTTTAGGTTCCTGGGTTTTTTTGAAAAACTGACCGAGTTTTTCCCAATTATAATTTTGGAAGCTTGGCGAATTGTCGCCGAGTAAGAGTTTTCCAACTATGCTCTCTACTATCCCAACCATTTTCATCTTCTCTTTTCAAGACAACCATCTTTGGCCTTCTTCTTTTCTTAACAATCCTCTTTATAGGCCATTTCACCCTTCTTCTCATTGGCCAACACCAAACATAATTCTAGCTTCGCTCCTCAAGCCGCTGCTTTACCAAAATCTTACCTTTCACAAAATCTATCTTCAATCCTGCCATTTTTCAATCAAACTCCGCATCTTGCTTGCTCTTATTTGTCTTCATATTGTCTTTTGTCTTGATGCTTTCCTTCTTCACATACTACTAAATCCTTCTTTCTTTTTCTTGACTTCTTGATACCTCAACTAGGGTTCCTCTCAAACTCCCTTACCCAATCTTTTGGCAACCACATTATTCTTGTTACCCTGTCAAAATTGTCATACACAAATCTAACCAAAATCACATGAACATAACTACCTCGTTACCGAAACCTTTTTAGGCTTTCAATTTCCTCTTCCCAGACCTTTTAGGCTCTGATACCACTTGATGACAGACGATTTCCAAACCAATGGCAAACTGTCATTATTGACGATGGCGACAAAAACTTCCAGTTTACACAAAACAAATCTCATGTAGTCGATTGATTTACTAACAGGTCTGAAACAAAACTAAATCCAAATTAATGAACAAAGAAAGTTTGTATGTCTGTATTACATGCTAAAACGAATACAAGTTGTTTATTTCATTGTTTACAGGCTCCAACTTGTTTCTGAGTCAAAGGCCTCTTCCTTCCACTTGACACTCCAACGAATGAAATAACTGTTAACAATATCTCCTTTATTCTAACCAAAACAAAGTCACTTCCAACGTTCTCTGCATTCGAAAGCTTTGGTTTCTCAAACAAAAGCATCACTCTCCCAACCAATCGGGCTCTGTTGAATGCCTCCTCAAACGAGTTTTCGATAAGAATTAAACAACATCAAATTCCGCCTCTTTCGATTCTATAAACTTAATTCCAAAGATCTATTTTGACTTCCCCAAAATGTTAGAGTAAATAATTAATTTATTAATTATTTATTCTATTAGTTAAGCTTACTTAGGTAAATGCATTCATTTATTAGTTGTAGTCTAAGAGTTAGTTATAAGTTGTTGACAATACGGAAGCTTGTTCTCTCCTAAGTCATACTTATCCTCTCACATTGTTCGAAGACTTTCCACCTTATGTGGATGTATGCTTAGTTGTCACACTTATCTCCTAGCATCTTCTAGCTTGTTCTAGAAGATTCCTTGAGCTCTTTATAAGCGAGCTCCCTCTTTGTATTTTCACATCACACAATATCACATCGCATTACTTCTCATTGTAAATACATTTTCATTGTGTTTCCATATGTGGTCTCTCATGTCCGTTTAGGGTTTTTCCCTTGCTCCATGCTCTTCCTCTCCTTGGCTTCTCTTTGACAGGTTCTCGCATGCGGGTGATCTTGGGCGTCTTCGGAGTTGGCTTTCCTCAACTCCAACATGGTATCAAAGCCTTCCTGCTGCTGCTTTGTTGAAGAAGTTTTGAAGTCGTGATTTGGAGTCACAAACCCTAGTTTGTTTGTGCATTTTTTCTTCAAATCAGGGGATCAGCAATTTTCAGAGCACATTGGGCCCAAACGGACATCACCATTGGATCCGGAAGGCCGTTTGCACTCAGGATTCATTTAAAGCTTTTCGATTTTGGACACAGGGCATTTTTGGAGAATTTTTTAAGCCTCCAAGTCACTGTCGTACGGACTCTATGGACGCAAGGTCGAAAAAAAAAAAAAAAATTTAAATAAAAGGGCGCACCGCCGGGTAGCCGCCGCTGCATCACCCAGCGACCGCCGCCGTGCAGCTCGCCGGCTGCTGCCACCAGCAGCGCCGCCGCAGAGCTGCTGCGGCCCAGCACTGCTCCTTCCCGGCACCTCCGCCGACGCTGCCCTCCTTCTCTCGGTGGTTCTACATTTCCCGCCGCCTCCACCGGTCTCCTCCGTCACCGCTGCCAGCCACATGGATGACTAACAGCAGCCCGCGTCAAAGATTTCGGTACAGTCGAAGCCCAGTCAGCACTTCTGCCACGTCATCTGATCTGCCATGTGGCCTCTTTTTTGTTGTGACGGCTGACGGGCCGTCAAATTTTTGCCCGTCATTTGCTGACGTCATCGCTGCATCATCATTCTTGCATGCACCTCTCCTGATTCACTTTTGGACCTACTTGTGGTTTTTTGGACATAACTTTTGCATACGGAGGTATTTTTTCGATCCGAAAGAAGCGCCGGAAAGCTGGTTCCGAGACGGAGACTTTGATGCAGGTATCTTCAGGTTTTGATGCTTTTTTATTGCCCGTTTTTTC
Source organism: Cupressus sempervirens (assembly GCA_028749045.1). Lineage (NCBI taxonomy): Eukaryota > Viridiplantae > Streptophyta > Pinopsida > Cupressales > Cupressaceae > Cupressus > Cupressus sempervirens. Next base: position 360,954,220 of record CM053784.1, read on the forward strand.
TGTTGAAGTCCGAAGTTATGTTTTTTACTCCGGCAAGCATGTCTTTTGCGTCCCATGCCCGTTTTTTGAAAAATTTATATTTTTGAAAAACTGGTTTTATCATCTTTTCAAAAATGTGGTCATTTTTCTTAGTTTTTGGCCCATGCTCTTTCTATCATAGTTTTGGCGTTTTTGCTATATGGTGGATATTTTGAGTGTTTTAGGCCCGAAGATCGTTTTCTTGGCATGATTCTCTTGTTTTTAGGCTGTACTTTGTTTTGTTGCAGCTCATTTTCAGTTCTAATCATTGTAGCTATCATTTTGAAGCACTTTTATGTATCGCACTGAGATAAAGTGTCACTCTTGCATTCTGGGATCATGAACGTTGTTTTGAGTGAGTTGTACATGCACTATTTTCATAAAGCACCATGGGGGGGATAGTTGTTTGTTGTTTTAGGCCTTCTCCCTTTGTCAAGTGAGTGTCCCTTCCACAACATTAGCCCCATGTAGAGTCAGTTTGACCATGTCTTTATAGGTGTCTGTACCTCTTTTTCTCTCTCCTCGTTCTTGGTTAATCTGCACGAGACTTTGGCCCACCTTCTCAGTTGCCTGTCATCTCACCCCGTCTGCATTAAGGGGGGGTTATGCTATTGTTCTGATGCATCCGTGGTTCAATGGTTCGATGGTGTGAACTATGTATTTAGTGGTTGATCCTATATACAAGGCGATTGCAGTGGCTAGCTACCTATGCATTTCGTTGAGATGGATCATCTACTATATAGACATGCTCGATTCGTGCCTTCTTCTTCCATGGAGGTTTTTCAGATCAGCAGTTTGGCAGATTTGCGGCTTCTTCATGCTTCAGTGATGCTTCTTCATGATCACTCCATATTCCTGTTTTAGGGGACATTTCCCTAGTTGGAGGCTTCTTCAGTTCTTCACTAGGTTCTTACCTCTTTTTGGGGGAGGGTTTTTCCCACGTGTTTTTCTCTCTTTCCCCATTTACAGAGGTTGCATTCTCTTGCATTGTACATGGGTACCTAAAATGGCCTTGTTGCCGGGACCCATTCTGCATTCATCTTAGTTTTGTGAGCTTAAGGCATTTCCTTAAGTGCAACTTAAGGGGGTGTGTTAGAGTGAATAATTAATTTATTAATTATTTATTCTATTACTTAAGCTTACTTAGGTAAATGCATTCATTTATTAGTTGTAGTCTAAGAGTTAGTTATAAGTTGTTGACAATACGGGAGTTTGTTCTCTCTTAAGTCATACTTATCCTCTCACATTGTTTGAGGACTTTCCACCTTATGTGGCTGTATGCTTAGTTGTCACACTTATCTCCTAGCATCTTCTAGCTTGTTCTAGAAGATTCCTTGAGCTCTTTATAAGCGAGTTCCCTCTTTGTATTTTGAATTTTCACATCGCACAATATCACATTGCATTACTTCTCATTGTAAATACATTTTCATTGTGTTTCCATATGTGGTCTCTCATGTCCGTTTAGGGTTTTTCCCTTGCTCCATGCTCTTCCTCTCATTGACTTCTCTTTGACAGGTTCTCGCATGCAGGTGATCTTGGGCGTCTTTGAAGTTGGCTTTCCTCAACTCCAACACAAAACTCCTACGCAACCCCTCCTCACAACTGTCGACTCCTCGAATTTCATCCCATATCTATGCTCTCGACATCCCCCTTTTCATCGAGGTACTTGCCTCTTTCGTATTTGAATACAATACATTTCCCTGCTCGGTCTTCCCTAAGCCTGCCGGTCCTTTTACCGCTGCTTGAACCAAATTTATTTTACTTCTCTGCACACCCACCCCTTTTTCTCTGCGCCCGATGGGTCATTCCTTCCTCTGCTAAACTTTGCCAGCAATCACTTTCTTCACAACCTTCCAAAACTGAGTTCCAACCAAATTTTCACAAACTAAAATTACGTAAACAAAAATTAAGTATGAAATGCTCCTGAATCACTATTCAACTTCCTACATCAAATGTCAGCTTGGCCATCTAATCATCTAGCACGGATTCATACATGTGCGTATAATCAACGTCTTCCAAAACAATACAGGTAAAAGACCGAAAACCAAAAAGATAATCCAAGTCACTAACAAGCCAGGAAATTCTTTATATTCGGTGTTTTAAAATGATCAAAATAATAATACGATATCATTCGATCCAGGCGTACCGCATCTATGTTTTATTTCCCAACGCAAAATTAAAACTAAATTTGTGCACGTTTCAGTGTTTTTGATAACAGCGAGAGAGATTAATTTAAAAGCATACCTGCTAAAGCTCCAAACTAACTGCCTACGATCGCAGAATCGTGGGTTTTAACAGGAAAATAAATGAATTGGCAATACAGTTGACTCTATTCTGGACTGAGCTTCCCAGGATAATATTTATCCATTCTTGCTCAAAGTATGCTTGTTAGATCCACCTTGTTTGGGTTGGTAGTAGTATATCCCTTTGACCAAAGCATGAATGTGCCGATAGTCTTGTGCAGTTTATTGGACTCTTTGGGGCATTCTCTTGAAAGATAAAGAGCACCAAAATTGAAATGAAAGGAATGTTAAAGTGAGCAGCCGCATATCTTATAACTAATTTCACTATTTAATATTAATATTAATATTGATTGCAATAGATTTCAAGCTAGGATGTAAGATCAGTTTTGAAGATTTTATTTTTATTTATTAGATTGCAGTACAAAGTTAAATTCTATAAGAGTGAGTTTAGATGATGTTGATCTTAAAAAATCAGTTTTGAAGATTTTATTTTCATTTATTAGATCGTAGTACAAAGTTTATATTCTTTAAGAGTGAGTTTAGATGATGTTGATCTTTATTTTTGTTCATTTATTTAAATTCATGCTTTATATTCAACTATAAGGTTAAAATGAATTTGATGCTTACAATGATTTTTTCTTCTACTTAAATTCATAAATATGTAGAGTTTCATGTGCTTGGGCATGAATCTTTGCTATGTTTTTCTTTTGTTTGTAGGATGAATAAGAGTTGTGATGCCCCTAGCCTCATTTTTGGGAACTTTCTTCTTCTCATCACCATCTTTATCTTCATCGCTGAAAATTAAAATAGTAATACTTGAGAAAATTTAATGACGCTCTGTTAAGGGATAACTAGCTTATATATATTTTTAAGAATAGATTTCAAGCTAGGATGTAAGATTTTAGTACAAAGTTTATATTCTATAGGGGTGAGTTTAGTTGATGTTAATCTTTATTTTTGTTCATTTATTTTTTAATTTTGATACGGTTAGTATCAATTATTCTTCAACTTTTATGTTTTAATTCTATATATAGTGTTCAATTTTGTATAACTTTTTTTTTAAAATATTTTAAGGGCTAGGGTTAGGATTAGAGTTAGGGTTAGAGTTAGAGTCAGGGTTAGGGTTAGAGTTAGGTTTAGAGTTATGTAAGGGGTCAAGGTTCAGGTTAGACTTAGGGTTTGGGTTAGAGTCAGGGTTAGGGTTAGGTTAAGAGTTAGGGTTAGAGTTAGAGTTATGGTTAGGATTAGGGTTACGGTTAGAGTTAGTGGTTAGGATTAGGGTTAGAGTTAGGGATAGAGTTTGAGCTAGAGTTTTGGTTAGGGTTAGGGTTAGGATCAGGGTTAGGGTTAGGTCTATGGTTAGAGTTAGGTTTAGGTCTATTTTGATAAGGTTAGTATCAATTATTCTTCAACATTTTTTTTTTTTAATTCTATATATGGTGTTAAATTTGTATAACTTTAATTTGTTTTTATTTTAAGGTTATTGTTACGTAAAATGTTACAATCAGGAGTAGAGTTTTGGTTAGGGTTAGAGTTAGGGCTAGAGCTAGAGTTAAGGTTAGGCTTACGCTTAGGCATAGGTTTAGGATTAAAGTTAGACTTAAATTAGCTAAGGTCAGGATTAGGGTTAGGAGTTAGACTTAAATTAGCTATGGTTGGGATTAGGGTTGGGCCTAGAGTTAAGGTTAGAGCTAGGGTTGGGGTTGGGGTTAGGGTTAGGGTTAGGGTTAAATTTAGGTCTAGAGTTAGGGTTAAGGTTGGAAGTAGGGTTGGGGTTAGGATTAGGTTTAGAGTTAGGGTTAGGCATAGAGGTAGGGTCAATTACAACTATAATTAGGAGTAGGGTTATAGTTAGGGTTATAATTAGAGTAAAGCTCAAACATGTAGTTGTTTAAGATTATAATTAGGGTTACAAATAGTAGTAGATTATGGTTAGGGTTTGAGATTATATGTATTATTGTAGTTAAGTGTTCTTAAGACTTAGGCAAAGGTAATGGATAATGTAATGGATTGGAGTACAAGTATGGTTAAAGTTAGAGTTAATGTCAAAGGCATGCCTACATTTAGAGGCAACCTCATGATAAGTTCAATATGTAGTTTGTAATGTTTCAACCCACACATCTTCTTTAACAATACGGTGATTTTTATTATAAGTTATGGTTGTCTTTTGGGTACATTTGGTTTTGTTAGGATTGTTTGTATTTGAATGCTTAAGTTTAATTATATTCCCAAGGTGAAGATTATGGTTAGGGGTAGTGCTTGTATTACATTAAAGTTTAACTTGTTATTGTTGCACTTAATATTGGTGTTAGGGTTATAAAAAAATGCTAAGGGTGGTGCTCGTATTGGAATTATAGACAATTGTATTGCTACAATTTTACTAAGTGTTTGGGTAACTATTATGTTATACATTATAATTAGTCTTTGGGTTACATTTTACAATTATATTAGCATTTATTTTACGCTTAATGTGGTTTTGGGGAAGAGTTGTATGCAACCTTAGGTAATATTAGGATTCAGTAATGGTTTTGGATTCAATTGTGTCATTATTTTTGCATTGAATCCAATAACATTAGTGATTATCTATGGATTGTGAAAAATTGCTTTCTCTTTATATTAGGATTATATTTTAATTTTTCTTTATTATGATTTATTTTAATCTCAGTGGTCTTTGTGATTTGCATTAATCTTACTGCAACCTTAATTTAAGGACCCAATTCATGATCATAGTAAAATTTAGAAATTAGTGAATTGGTATAATAAAATTTTAGCCAAATGAATCTTACAACCATTAAAAGGTTAAAATAATAAGGTAATCAAGTTACATTGAGCATATGCAATTTTATTCATCATTAAGTGTGGAATATAAACTACCAATGTGTGTAATAATATTAATAATATAATACTTGAGGATGATGATCACATAATATAGGAGAACAAATAATTCTATATTATTTAATAATAAGTTGCAAATACATTATTGATTTTCAAGACATTTGAGTCTACATTCTTATACTTTACTCTTTGAAAGTTGTTTTCTACCTTTCATTTTCTCATAGCGGTCATATGTGAAGGGTGGCATTATTCTAAAGCCTTCAAGTGACTTCACATGGGACACAACCACAAATGTCAAACTTGCTCTTTCTTTTGGACCCATGTTGATTGTGGCTTTTGAAAGAGATAGCCCTTAACATTTGTGAATTGTTAATGACCATGCCAACCTTAATGGTAGTTGGAAGGTCCTACCTATTTGCAATGGTGTTATTGGTACTATTTTTGGTGGTGATCATCAATGGTATTCCCTAGAGTAATTATAAAATTCAATTATAACATGTGGCAGTGGCTCAAGTGGAGCAGTTCTTGGTTTGTAGGCAATATTTTTGATATATCTAAGTGATCCATTCACAAGACCCACTTTTATCCATATATTTTTTGTCAACATTACCCTTGCATTATTACTAAACAATAACTTTGTATCAAGTTCTTTAGTTGAGAAATCTTCATTTCTATTACCATTCCTTCACTTAGTTGCAAGGCTATGTTCAATTGGATGTCTTAAAGAATACAACATTAAATCATGTTATGGTTACAAATATTGTCATTTGTAGAGAACAAATGCACTATCTTATCAAGCTCATCATTTCTTACAACAACTAACATTATAGGTGCTCTTGTCATGAGCAAGTTCCAAACATCTATTCATGGATTTGCATCTCTTAGATTTGTGAGAAGATAACAAAATCATTGTCGTTGCATATATTCTCCTTCTTGTTAAATACGTTATCTATTGTAACCATAGTCTTGAATTTCTACCATAGTAAAAAAATTTCCCTATTGCTATCATATGTTGGTCTATCATTAACATGAGGTAATTGCCCCAAATCACCAACTAAAATAATAGATACACCTAAAGATAGTTAGAAAATTTTAAGTTAGGATTGTGTAGTAAAATCATAACATATTCATTCTATATGACATATGTTAATACGATTTAGAAGATGTTAATAGTTCCATATGATGTAAGGAAAGGTATACCTCCAAAGCCTATGTTTGTACATTGCAGGAAGGCTTGTCTGAGTTGACAATCAATATTTTCCAACATGTTTTGGCCAATGAAGCTCATTTCATCAATCAATATTTATTTGATATTCTCCATCTCTTTTTGAAGATTTGTAAGTCTTTTCCCTTCTAACTGCACAAAATTACTAATTGGTATCCATAAATTTGAATGAATGGTAGAAGCTCCTTTATTAAAAGTTACAACTCTAGCTGGTGCATGCAATAGAAGTGGGGAAGGATTTTTGTTGTTGTCATTCTAAGAGCTTGAGTGATGACTCTAATCATAAAAGATTTGTGTGTTCTTGTTGTTCCTTGAATTATCATAAATAAAGGATTTCCCACTTGATTACAATGGTAGTGTGTCAAAATAATGCGAATTTTCTTTGTTGATTCTAACTGAGAGTTATGAAGTTGATCCGCTGTGGGATGTCATCATACATAAGACATCCATATTTTTTTTCATTTCAGGTATGAAATGTATTGCTTGGGTTATGTGCTCTTCACTCCAATATTCACTACACCAATTCATATTTCTATCAATATCTCTTCTTCCCAACATCTCAATTTCAGAAACTAGTATATGTTGACCAAGGCATAACCCAGACATAAATTCCCACTCATGTTCTATCATATTTTCTTGAATGACTCCATTATCCTTTGTCTTTGAATCACTTGAAGCTTCATCATTTTTTGCATGTGCTTGTCTTTGGACATGCCAAGGATTATAGTTGAGTGACTCCCAATTTTCTACTATAGTATCATCATCGTGACCAATGTCCCTCTCAACATTACAAAAAGGTTTATATAATAAAAACTTAGACAAATAAAAGTTCGTCCACTTATCAAAAGCACGTGGAGGAATAGAAAATACCTAAGAAAAACTTTGACAATAGCTTGTCTTCCTTGGCCCCCATTTATTATCTCCTCTTTTTTTAGGATTGCATTTCCAGGACCTTGCCACATCAATCAAACTAATACCTTCCATAGAAAGTGTTCTTGTTTTGTAACCATCAAAAAAAGATGTTGTGAGTTCTTCCTCATTTCCCTCACACTACAACATTTGGGGTCAAACTGCGATGACAATTTGTCTTGTTTTGTAACCATCAACAAAAGATGTTGTGAGTTCTTCCTCATTTCCCTCACACTACAAAATTTGGGGTCAAATTGCAACGACAATGTAATTTGTGGTGATTTTCATTTTTTTTGCAATTTTCCTTGATGTCATCACAATACTGATGTAAGTGTTGTAATTGCAACACCCGCGTAAGTATAAACAAAAAAGAAAAAGAAAACATGACATAAATCATTCCCAATTTGTTTTGATTGTGGAGAGTTGCACGTGAAAGAAGGTGGAGAGCTCCGAATGAGGGTGGAGAGCTCTAAATGTCATTGTACCCTTGTGCTTGGTGCATTTCATTCCTGTGATACATCTCTATATTTTTTTGACATGCCCTTGCTCTTTGATTTCATTGTTGTGATCTCTACATTTTATTGACGTGCCTATGCTCGACAATTTGGTTATTGTGCCCTTGTGATCTATGTGTTTCATTGTCGTGCCCTCGCTCAGTGATTTTGGTGTCATGCCCTTGCTCTGTGATTTTGTTGCCATGTCATGCCCTTGCTCTATGATTTTTTTGCCATGTCCTAGCTCTGCGATTTTCTTCAAGGGTATGAAAATTTTGGTATCTTTTCCTTCTAAACAAGTATCTCTTTATATCTCCTTTTGAACATGTATATTTAGAGATCTTTTTTAAGGTACTTATTACATCTTAGTTACACAACAAAAAAATTGATCTAGCTGCATACATATTCTAGAATCCAAATAATAATAAAATAAAACTCACTCAACCCATACTAAGTGACTTACCTCAAGATCCTCCACACAAAAAAATGCAGACCAGGAAAAATGGGCATAGTTCACAAGAAATTTTACAAAACATATCACAGTAGATATTTTTAGAAAGAAACAAGCCATAACCAGTTAAATGGGTCTAGTTTTTTATTAGCTGGGTTGATATATATGTATATTTAACTGGGTTATGGCTTCTACAAGGGAATGAGCCTCGTGATTATGCATATGTGCTTGGTGCATTTCATTCCTATGATATATCTCTGCATTTCATTGTCATGCCCTTGCTCTAGGATTTGGTTGTCATGCCCTTATGATCTTTGTGTTTTATTGTTGTGCCCTTGCTCTACAATTTTGGAATCATGCCCTTGCTATGCAATTTTATTGCCATGTCGTGCCCTTGCTTTGTGATTTTGTTGTCGTGTTGTGCCCTTGCTCTATGATTTTATTGACATGCCCTAACTCTACAATTTTCTTCAAGGAAATGTAAATGTTGGTTTCTTTTCCTTCTAAATAGGTATCTCTTTATATCTCCTTTTGAACATTTATATTTAGAGATCTTTATTAAGGTGCTTATTACATCTTAGCTACATAATAGAAAATTTGATCCATCTACATACATATTCCAGAATGCAAATAATAAAATAATAAAACTCAATCAACCCATGCTAAGTGACTTACCTCAAGATCCTCCACAAAAATAATGCAGACTAGGAAAAATGGGCATATTTTGCAAGAAATTTTACAAAAATATATCATATCAGATATTTTTAGAAAGAAACTAGCCATAACTAGTTAAATGGAACTGTCATTAGATTTGGTACAATAAAATGAACAATCAGTTGTTCCCAGCTGGCAAGATCAAATACAATTTTCCAAGGTGATAAATTTGTATATGCAAGGAATTGAAGAATAACTTCAGTGAAGAGTTGAGTGTAAGGAGTTGAAGAAGCAAGTTTTTCTTTCGTATAAATGTCATAATCATGAGGCTCATTCCCTTGCACAAGCCTCTACCACGATGACATTACCTCTAAACCATGCAAAGGATGTTGAAGTGGTTCCTAGCCTTGAAACACTCTTATAAGCATTTGATACTTGGGATCGTTGTAGGGAGACCGTGTCAATACTTGAAACACTTTTATAAGCATTTGATATTTGGACTGTAAATTCTCAAAGACACTTGAAAGTGATTCCAATGTCATAGTACCTACCATAACACTTTCTTGGATTCTATCTAGTGGCTCCCATAATATCTTCTATGTTTTCTAGTTGTTGTTTGTGTCATGTAGTCTCTTTCTAAAGCCGCTCCTTCTCATTCTCTTTCTAAAGTAACTCCTTCCCCTTCACTCTCGTGCCTTAAATGTTGATTATCAAACTTTTGAAGATCTACCTCTACCTTATCTAAAATCAATTTCACAGTGTGTTGTAACTTTGGCATAGGTGTTTGACCATCGATAGCTTTCATTTCAACATTCAAGTTTTCAAGATTGGTCAAAACCCTCACTTGCGGACCTCTCATATCAAGCACTTTTTGTACTATTTCAAGACCATGTTCTTTCTTCTAAGTTAATAGTTCTTCAAATGCATTTTCTTGTAAAACATTAATTTTTTTGAACAATTGTAAACTCTTAGAAAGTGCATTGTCGTTTTCATGTGTGTATGTATGTATGTATGTATACAAAGAGATATTGTGGATTGTGGATTATGCATTATAAACAAAAAATAAAAGAAAACATGACATTAATCATTCTCCATTTATTTTGATTGATTGTGAAGAGTTGTGCACAAAAGAGGGTGGAAAGCTTTGAATGAGGGTGGAGATCAGTGGAGATTTAGGATTTTGTTGTCGTTCCCTTGTGATCTTCATGCCCTTTCTCTATGATTTTCTTCAAGGGGAGAACAGGTACCTATGTAAGTGTTCTTTTCTTTTTCTTCTAAACATGTATCTCTTGTTCATATATAATAGCTTTGGTCAGCTTCAAGGATAACTTATTATAATGATTGTATGCATATGTGCATGTATGTATGTGAACTGCTTTACATGCATACATACACACTTGCATAGTACTTGTGCTAAATTAAATTGATAATTCATGTTTTGAATTCACACAAACAATTATCTTTGTATTCAATCAAATTTAGTCATACCAAACTACGTATGCAGAAATATGTACTTTAGATTATATTATATCTTGGTGATTGAGTAAAGATCTCATGTATAATATCGTCTAGGTAATGATTGGATACATTCACATTAAGTCATAATAGGATCGAGCAAATGATCCATTTATGTTACTTCATACTTGTTTTATTGAACATTTTGTTTAACATAATCAATAATACTAGAATTATACAACTACAACTAGTACTCTTGTTTATTTTATTTAATCATATACATTTAAGACTATTATTTTTCTTAAAATTAGACTATATATTTGTTATCACTAAAACACAAATATAGATCTCTAATAGTTATCTTTTTTAATTTCAAGATCTTCATACTTGACGTGAAGAGTTTCCACTATTGGACAGTGAAATAGCCACAATGTGGAGCCACATAGCTCATGGCTTTTTCCACCAAATTATATTTTTATTATATTTTTGTCCTTCAAAAATATTATAGGTGAATTTTCTTCTAATTTTGCATATATTCAATAATTTGTCACTTGTCATTTGAGGTAATTTCAATTATGAGATAGAGACATCTGGCATAAGGATGGACATGCCAATTTTGATCATCCCACTTTCAAAGTTGATTTCCTTATAAAATTAATGAAACTACTTGCAACTGACACCCTAATTTTTTGCAACTTGCCAGATCAGCCATTCACACAAACGAATCATCCCATATCCGTAAACAACATCTAATATTTGTAAGTTTCTCTCCTCTAAAAACCCAATACATGGAGCCATTATCATCATGAGTAGACTCACTCTCCTCAGACGAATTCAATCAAAACTATTCATAGCAAACTAAGTATGCAAAAATTTGTACTTATAAATTATATTATCTCTTGGTGATTGACTAAAGATCAAATACAATTTTCCAAGGTGATAAAATTGCATATGCAGATGTATGTATGTATGTATGCATGCATGCATGTCTACATATGTATTTATATATGTATCTCTGCATCTCGTTGCCATGCCCTTATGATCTTTGTATATGTATGTTTGTATGAATGTATATACATGTGTGTGTGTGTGTGTGTACGGGTAAGTGCACCAAGCTGTGGTGCCAAAAGGGGGGTATAAGTGGACACCTTTTTTCTAAAATCAACAATTTATGAACTTCAACAAGAATTTGAAGATAGTTATGCCCAAAATTTTAAGATATGACAAAAACAAAAGTCATAGTCCTTTGAATCTAGTTTCTAAACTACTGTTTTTTTTTCAAAATGGTTTAGTTTTAGGTCCTCAAAAAAGGGGGCCACAGAAAGTGGTACTATTTATTTCAAAAAAACATAACACAGTACAAAGTGTGGCCCCCCTAAAATTTTAACTTTTTTTTTGAAATATTTTAATCGCTCTAGTCAAAAGTTACTTAACACTATATAGTTTATCCCAGATTTTTTGGGTAATTTTATAATGTGTATTTTTTTTAATGAATTTTTTAACTAGACACATCCCAAAAATGTGAAATATTTGTGTGCTCCCCCTAGAAATAATTGAAAACTAATCTAAAATCAAGACTTTTTTTTTTTAATGTGTAGAACTGAGTCTAGTTTCTAAAAAACTAAGTTGTTACAAAATTTGATGAATGAGCTAAAATCTATAGCCCAATTAGTATATGGTGGTTTTTGACAAAAAATGGACATACATTCAAAAGAAATAATAGATGAAAGGCTTGAAATAGTTTAAATTAAAAATAAATTATATGGTTATATAGTTAACACAAAGACCTACAATGTCATGTAACCTGATCTTATCGATGCCCAACCACGAGGAATCTTGAAGGAGAGCACAAAAGAAAAATTAATCATTTTTTATATGTTTGCAGCAAAACACATCTCAAACCTATTTATAAACTCCAAACCTTTGGGTTCAATCTCCAAGGAAAAACCAAGCCTTAGGCTTGGTTTTAATGCAAAGCTTCGAATAACACATATGCCCTATAGAGTGTGGGTGCTATAGCACACACACATTATTTAAATCTTTTGAATTTGGGTCTCAATAGCTTACATGTGCTATAGTGTGCACGCACTATTGAGACCTAAATAGTGCATAGAGAAGGAAGAAGAGATGCAATGCAAGAGCAAGAGAGAGGGAGGGATGGTTGTGTGTGTGTGTGTGTGTGTGTGTGTGTGTGTGTGTGTGTGTGTGTGTGTGTGTGTGTGTGTGTGTGCGAGAGAGAGAGAGAGAGAGAGAGAGAGAGAGAGAGAGAGTAGGGGATGAGAGAGGGGCGAGAGAGAGAGAGTGGGGGGATGGGAGAGAGAGGAAGTGAGAGAGAATAGGGGTGGCGGAGAGAGAGTACAGGATGGGAGAGAGAGGAAGTGTGAGAGAGAGTAGGGGTGGAAAAGAGAGAGTACGGGATGGGGGAGAGAGATTGAGAGTAGGGGATGGGAGAGAGAGGAAGTGTGAGAGAGTGAGTAGGGGTGGAAAAGAGAGTAGGGGATGGTAGAGAGAGATTAAGTAGTGGGAGAAGGAGTGAGAGAGAGGAGGATGGGAGTGTGAGAGAGAGAGAGTAGGGCATGGGAGAGAGTGTGAGAGAGACTAGGGTTGGAAAATAGAGAAATTAGGAGATGGGAGAGGAGAGAGAGAGAGAGAGAGAGAGAGAGAGAGAGAGAGAGAGAGAGAGAGTAGGGGATGAGGGAGAGAGAGTAGAGAGGGAGAGAGTGAGAGAGAGACAATAGGCAGTGGAAGAGGGAGTGGGAGAGGGAGGGAGAGAGGGATGGGAGTGTGTGTGAGAGAGATCTAGAGAGTACAAGATGAGAGAGGAGAGAGAGGGGGGATGGGAGTGTGTGGTGTGTGTGAAAGAGAGAGAGTAGGAGATGGGAGAGGGGAGAGAGAGAGTAGGGGATGGGAGAGAGAGAGTATGCGGTGGGAGAGGGAGTGGGAGAGGGAGAGAGAGGGGGGAATGGGAATGTGTGTAAGAGAGAGAGTAGGGGATGGGAGAGAGAGGAAGTGTGAGAGAGAGTAGGGGTGGCAGAGAGAGAGAGTACAGGGTGGGAGAGAGAGATTGAGAGCAAGGGATGGGAAGAGAGAGAGTACATGATGGGAGAGATAGATTGAGATTAGGGGATGGGGGAGAGAGAGTGTAGGTGGTGGGAGACAGAGTGGGAGAGGGAGAGTGAGAGAGAGGAGAATGGAGTGCATGTGTGTGAAAGAGAGAGAGTAGGGAATGGGAGAGGGGAGAGAGAGAGAGTAGCTCAAGAGAGAGTAGGGGATGGGGGAGAGAGAGTAGGTGATGGGAGAGGGAGTGGAAGAGGGAGAGAGAGGGGGGATGGAAATGTGTGTAGGAGAGAGAGAGAGAGAGAGAGAGAGAGAGAGAGAGAGAGAGAGAGAGAGAGAGAGAGAGAGAGAGAGAGAAGGGGATGGGAGAGAGTGAAAATGTGAGAGAGAGTAGGGGGTGGTAGAGAGAGAAAAGAGAGGGAGAGAGTGAGAGTGAGAGTGTGTGTGAGAGAGAGAGAGAGTGAGAGAGAGAGAGAGAGAGTAGGCGGTGGGAGAGGGAGTGGGAGAGGGAGACTGAGTGAGAGACAGAGTAGGGGATGGGAGAGGAGAGAAAGGGGGATGGGTGTGTGTGTGTGTGTGAAAGAGAGAGAGTAGGAAATGTGAGAGGGGAGAGAGAGTAGGGGATGGGAGAGAAAGAGAGTAGGTAGTGGGAGAGGGAGAGAGAGGGGGGATGGGAGTGTGTGTAAGAGAGAGAGTAGGGGATGGGAGAGAGTATGAGAGTGTGAGAGAGAGTGAGAGTAGGAGATGGGAAAGAGAGAGAGTAGAGAGGGAGAGAGTGAGAGAGAGAGACAGTAGGCAGTGGGAGAGGGAGTGGGAGGGAGAGAGAGGGGGAATGGGAGTGTGTGTAAGATAGATAAAGTAGGGGATGGGAGAGAGTGGCGGTAGGAGAGGGAGTGGGAGAGAGAGAGGGGGAATGGGAATGTGTGTAAGAGAGACAGAGTAGGGGATGGGAGAGAGTGTGAGAGTGTGAGAGAGAGTAGGGGGTGGCAAAGAGAGTTTGTACGGGATGGGAGAGAGAGAGAGAGAGAGAGAGAGTAGGGGATGGGAGAGAGAGTGAGAGAGAGAGAGAGATAGTAGGCAGTGCGAGAGGGAGTGGGAGAGGGAGAGAGAGGGGGTAATGGAAGTGTGTGTGACAAATCTAGAGAGTAGGGGATGGGAGAGGAGAGAGAGGGGGGATGGGAGTGTGTGTATTTGTGAAAGAGAGAAGAATAGGGGATGGGGGAGAGAGAGTAGGTAGTGGGAGAGGGAGTGGGAGAGGTAGAGAGAGGAGGAATGGGAATGTGTGTAAGAGAGAGAGAGAGTAGAGGATGGGAGAGAGTGTGAGAGTGTGAGAGAGAGTAGGCAGTGGTAGAGAGAGCTCATACGGGATGGGAGAGAGAGTGAGAGTAGGGGATGGGAGATAGTAGGGGATGAGAGAGAGAGAGTTAGAGTAAGGGATGAGAGAGAAAGAGAGTAGAGAAGGAGAGAGAGAAATAGTAGGCTGTGGGAGAGGGAGTGGGAGAGGGAGAGAGATAGGGGGATGGAAGTGTGTGTGACAGATCTAGAGAGTAGGGGATGGGAGAGAAGAGAGAGGGGGGATAAGAGTGTGTGTGTGTGTGTGTTTGTGAAAGAGAGAGAGTAGGGGATGGGAGAGAGTGTGAGAGTGTGAGGGAGAGTAGGGGGTGGTAGAGAGAGAGTACGAGGTGGAAGAGATAGAGTGAAAGGATGGGAGAGAGTGTGAGAGAGAGTAGGGGATGGGAGAGAGTGTGAGAAAGAGTTGGGGATGGGGGAGAGAGAGTAAGGGTAGGGGATGAGAGAGAGAGAGTAGAGAAGGAGAGATAACTTGAGAGAGAGAGATAGTAGGTGATGGGAGAGGGAGTGGGAGAGGGGTAGAGAGAGGGGGGATGAGAGTGTGTGTGAGAGATCTAGAGAGTAGGGGATGGGAGAGGAGAGAGGGTGAGAGAGAGTAGGTAGAGAGAGAGAGAGAGAGAGCGTAGGCAGTGGGAGAGGGAGAGTGAGAGAAAGAGAGTAGGGGATGGGAGAGGGGAGAGAGAGAGAGTAGGGGATGGGAGAGGAGAGAGAGAGTAGGGGATGGGAGAGGATAGAGAGTGAGAGAGTAGGGGATGGGAGAGAGAGAGAGAGAGTAGGTGATGGGAGAGGGAGTAGGAGAGCGAGAGTGAGAAAGAGAGTAGGTAATGGGAGAGGGAGTAGGAGAGGGAGAGTGAGAGAGAGTAGGCGATGGGAGAGGGAGTAGGAGAGGGAGAGTGAGAGTGAGAGTAGGGGATGGGAGAGGGGAGAGAGAGTAGGGAGAGAGAGAGAGAGAGTAGGGGATGGGGGATGGTGGGATAAGGAGAGATGTGTTTTGACATATTGCGTAAGTGCTATAGGGTGTGTGCACTATGTCAAATCACCCAAAAATGGTAAAAAAGCAAGTTTGGGTCCCATTTCATCCATTCTCTGCTTTTGGTCTGTTGTGCATTCTGTTGTTCCGACAAAAAACATAGGTTTCAACATAGCAAACACTATTTGAAGACTTTTTGAATATTCTTTGTATAGAAAAGGTTAGTGCAATCCTTTTTAAATATTGTTTGTTGATATATAGATACAAATTTAATTATAATTTGACATGTTATTTAATATATAGTGAATTCATTGAAATTTGTATGTTTGAATGAAATGTTATTTCGAAATGGTTAGAAATTTGACAAGTTGTTTAATATATATTGTGTATTCATTCAAATAATTGTAATTTGTATATGTATTTGAATGATTTGCAATTTACACATTGTAAGTAATTTAGATGTTTGAATATTTGACATACTCAAAAAAATGAAGATAAGAAGAGAGATTTGGCAATTAAAAGAGATAAAATGAAACTATTACATGAACAAAGAAAATTGCAAAGCAATAATAAAGAATTGACTTTTGAAGAGGATCAAGAACCATTGATACAAAGAAACAAAGCGGAAGAATTAGAAAGACAAAGAGAATGAATGAGATTGTTATGCTCAAGAAGACAATTTAATTGTGAAGCTACACCATCTTCCAATGTTGGAGTCATATCATCCTCTCATGTTGAAGAGACACTAATTTGTAGATCTGACGATGTATACACTCCATCATGTCATGTTGAAGACACGAGAAGACAATTGAATTGTGAAGCTACACCATCTTCCAATGTTGGAGTCATATCATCCTCTCATGTTGAAGAGACACTAATTTGTAGATCTGACGATGTACACACTCCATCATGTCATGTTGAAGACACAACATCAACACATCAAGTAGGTGATATTCCATCTTTTTCATCTTATTTTCAAGGCACATCGTCTTTGGTTCAAGGTATGCAATACACTCAATCTTATGTTGATGTTCAAAATGTTGAGGGAATGGAAGAGATTATAACACCTTCTAGAATTCTTTTTAGAAGACCAAAATATTTGATTGATATTGATACTAACATTTTGAAATCAATTCTTGACAAGATTAGTAAGTGTACTTGTCAAAGAAAAGTTAATCATATGTGGAGATTATTTTTTTTTGAATTAAATATTACAAGTCAATGTCAATTATTTGTTGAAATGGTGAGAAATTTGAAATTTAGGCCTATCATGAAGCTTCTTGGGTTAAAAACGATGGATGATTCAAATGAAAAAAACATTGTAAAGAATCTAATGAGTGCTTATGACAAAGTGGGTTCTAAATCATGCACCAAATATAGTAATATCACAAGACAAGTACTTACATCGACAATATTAAGTAGCCAAATGAAGAAAGATTGACTCATGAGAAAGAAAATAAAAACATTAAAAATTGGTAGAGGTCTTCTAAGGAGAGCCATGCCAAGGCATGAGAGATTGGAAGATCCAACAACAAATGAGTTATGGACATTTAGCGGTAGACTACTGTGAAAGGATAAAGAAATTAGTAAAGCTTTGAAATCATTGATCGAAGATTTTTGGAAAAATAACACACATATTTTTCCTAATCAAAGAGATGTTGTAAGGAGGATTGATAGCCAAAATCGCAACCCACATGTGAAACATTTTTTAGACTCAACTCAAACACAATTTTTTGCAAATTTTATTGGTATGTATCCTCCAATTCGAATAAGTCAAAAAAATATTGAGATGGGTAAACCTTTTTATGTGAAAATAAATCACATATGCACAACTTGTTGTAGGATGCATATTGAATTTTCTAACCATTTTGATATTTTTAAGCATATATGTGTGTTTTTGCATTTTGAGTTTGTTTTGCAGGATTGTGACATGAATGAGCCACCAAGATCTTCAAGGGAATTCATATCCAACATTTTATGTGAAATAGGGATGGCCAAAAATTTTACAAGACATCATTCTTGGATGGTACATGCTTATTTTGTGGTTCTTTGCAACTTTTATCAACTTTTCAACATATGGATAGTACACATGCAATTGGAAATGAAATAGTAGATTATGAAAAATTCAAGACAATGACATATGCTCTAAAATATGGGAAACAGGGTAAAAGATGTGATTTAATCATTGAAAATATTCCAGTGTATGAGTTCATGAAGATTTTTTGTGAAAAGATTATTTACTAGTATGCAAGGCATACACATAGAGCTCAATGGCTGGATTTGTAATTCAAGTTGTGTAAGGATACGTTTCCACTAGATACCATTGTTTTGATTTTAGATTTTATAGAGAACTACACACTACAACCACAAAATGAGGTGCAAGAAAAGTATTATACTTCTCAACAAGTTTCCATATTTGTTCACATAATATTCATGCATTCACCTACAAGTACAGAGGATGACAGGAAGATTTTGAGGGAGTACCATTTTTACATCAGCGATGATCAATCACATTCTATGGAGTTCGTACATGGTTGTTTTCAACTATTTTATGGAAATTTGGCTAACAGGGGCATAACATATCATTAGCACATTATTTGGTCAGACAATTGCGCATCTCAATTCAAGAATGCACAAATGTTCTATTGGTCGATTAGGATGCACAGGTTGTGTAGAATTCAATACATGTGAAATTTCATAGAGGTTGGTTATGGAAAAGGAGAGCACGATGGTGTAGGTGCATGCATCAAAAGAGCCTTAGCTTGTGAAGAACTAAAGTACAAAGATGGAGCAATATTGATAGATGCAAAATCCATCGTCTAATGGTGTAATGCTACAATGGGTCTAGGTAAAGAAGGTGAGTCTACGGTTCATAGATTTTTTTGGTTGATAGATAATACTAACATTGCACCATATGAGGATTGTTGCACACTAATAGGATCTAGTGAGTTGCACTCTTTTAGAAGCTTTGATGCAAGTTCATGGAGTATCCACACACAAAAAATGGCATGCTATTATCCATCATGTGTAGAAGAAAATTGGGATGACTGTGAGTCAACTGAATGGGTGGACAAATGGGATATATGGGTTTTGGACCCAATTGACACCTATCATCCCCCACAAAAATGGTAGAGATGGATTCATCTATTAACTTTGATTGCTTGTTTGATCTAGTGCAACTTGGTAATATATATATTTATATATCTTTGTAATTTCAATATGTAACTTTATAACTTTTACCTAAGTATTTCTTGAAATAATGACTGCATTTTGTACATTTGTCATTGCAGGCCATGTTTTTGTTGTTATTGCACCTGAAGACAATGAAGAAGGGATAGATTATTATTTGTGTCATTGTGTCCAAGCCAAACAAAAATTGGATCACTCAGTTATAGATGGTTTAGGTTTAGAGTACCATGTCGGTGCAGTGGTTGTAACCGGCACACAACTTAGACGATATTCTATGAAGAACCCTAACTTGTGGTTATTCAAAGATTGGCAAACAAAGAGTAAGATTCTTCATTATTCAAATCTTGTTGTCACATCAAATGTCCACTTGATAAAAAATGGTGGAAAATCACATAATAAGATTCTTTGAAAAGTTCACGAGTTAGACCATGAGATAATACTTGAGACATCAAAATGTAGAGTAGATCCAGTCAGCTCATTAGATTGAATTGGATCCAGATACAATGTTGCAACCTCTCCCCCAAGACTGTCCATATGACAAGGTGGGTATTGTTATTATGTGTAAGTGATGAGATAAGTTTAAATCATAGATTTTATGTTTTGATTTGTTTAGAATCTAGATACATTATTTGAATTTATATTAGATTCTTTAATAGGACCTTTTTTCAGATTAGTCATTTGAATAAGTGAAAGTTTAGAATTTGTTGTTTAGATCAAAATGTAATGAAAGAACATGAAAATTGTTAGAATGTGAATGCTTTGTGATGTAAAGTCATGATTGTGTGCATGTAACCCAAAAAATTCAAACTAACAAAAGCAAGGATACAATGGGAGAAGTTTCCAATACTCATCAATAAAGGGTTATTATACAACTCAAAAAGCAAGGATTTGTACAAATGGATAAGTCTTAATGACAAGCCAGATTCAATTTTTGTCATTCTCTAATTTTAGTGGATTAATCTTATCTTAGATTTTTTATTGTGCTAATTCTTCATTTGTAGGTGACAAAGAAGAGGGCTCATAAAGTCGAAGCACCAGTGATAAAGGGTGAGACCCAAAAATCATCTACAAAATGATATTATCAATTAACATCCTCAATGTTTATTAGTGCTTTTTGTTAAAGTACCATTGTGTGTTAATCATCTTATGCCTGGGATTGCAGAGGATCACAACCATCACAAAGTAAGAAGGAAAATAGGTCTCAATTTGATGATAATGGGGTAGTTATAGATATAGTTTTGTCTAAGGATAATGTTGTTTAGTCGATGTATAAGTTGAGAGAACCAAAAGACTATTTAGGTCTACTGAAAAAAATGAAACTTTTGATATTTTAGGATATAAAATGTTTATTGATGGATTTGACAAGAATTAAAATTATATAGACACTCAATTTACTAAAGGACAAATCAAAAAGAGTAAACAAGTTGTATTTAATACATTTCCTAAGACTATTTTGTTAGGATAAACCACGGACAGAAATAAAAATTACATGCAAATATAACCAATAACAGAAAATAATAGAACACACAGAAATGAACAGAAGGCACCAAGATTTAACGTGGTTCACCCAATCCCTGGGCTACGTCCACCAAACAGCAAGTCCGATCTTATTACAATCCAGTGATTACAACCTGATTACAATCCGTAATCCCTTACAGCTCAATACCGCCGCAAGAACCAATTTCGTATCACCACACATAAAAAATACCCAACCCTAAGCCCTTTTTATACAAGTATTAAACCGCTTTAGGGTTATAACATGTCGGCCATATGTCGGCTACCATGTCGGCTATTTATGAAGTATGTACAGTACTTTCCTGATCAGTCACCACAATCTAACAATCTCCCACTTGGGGACTGATCAGGCTCCACACTAAACAACAATCTCCCACTCGGAGACTGATTCTGTAGTAATACAACTACCGCATGGGGCTCCCACTGGATCAAACCACCCTGGACTCTGTTGTTCTTTTATTCACATTTAGTCTAAAAGACCAACTGAAGCTGAAGAGGAGTTCAGCTTCTCCCTTGTGACAACCTTTGTCAACATATCTGCTGGATTTTCATTGGTATGTATCTTCTCCAGCTTTAACTGTCCATCCTCCAAAACTGACCGAATGAAATGGTACCACAACTGTATGTGTTTGGTCTTAGAATGCAGAGCTGAATTCTTAGCAAGATGAATGGCACTCTGACTATCTGTGAACAAATAATTATCCTTCTGAGGATGTCCCAATTCTTCCAAGAAGAACTGAAGCCATATCATCTCTTTGGCTGCCTCTGTAGCAGCAACATACTCTGCCTCTGTAGTGGAGAGAGCATTAATCTTTTATAGCCTAGAAACCCAGCTCACGGCTGCCCCACCAACAGTAAAGACATAACCTATAGTACTCCGCCTGGTATCAATATCCCCATCCAAATCTGAGTCAACATAGCCCTGTAAATCAGTAGTAGAGCCCCCAAAGTGTAAACACTTATTGGATGTTCCTCTCAAATATCTGAGAATCCACTTGACAACATTCCAATGCTCAAAACCTGGATGACTCATATACCTGCTAACGACTCCCACTGCATGTGCAATATCTGGCCTAGTGCATACCATAGCATACATCAAACTTCCTACAGCTGAAGCATAGGGTAACTTGGACATCTTATCCTCCTCTTCCTGTGTCTTGGGACACATCTCCTTAGTCAATTTCAAATGACCAGGTAAAGGTGTGCTGACAGCTTTAGCATTCTCCATAGAGAAACGTTGCAACACCTTCTCAACATAATCAGCTTGAGATAGCGTCAATGTTCTGTTCTTCCTATCTCTGCAAATCTTCATACCAAGGATTTGTTTTGCTGCCCCCAAATCCTTCATAGCAAATGCTTGTGCTAACTGGCATTTTAGCCCCTTAATATGATGCATGTTAGACCCAGCTATAAGCATATCATCAACATATAGACATAAAATAATGTAGCTATCATCATCCAACCTCTTAAAATAAACACAGTAATCTGAATGACACCTGTTATATCCATGCTCATGCATAAAACTGTCAAATTTCAGATACCATTGCCGAGGTGCTTGCTTCAGGCCATATAAACTTTTCTTCAATTTGCACACTAAGTTCTCCTTACCTTTGACCTCAAAACCCTGTGGCTGAGCCATATATATTTCTTCATCCAAATCACCATGAAGAAAGACTGTTTTAACATCCATCTGCTCTAAATGCAAATATTCAGTAGCCACAAGACTTAAAATAGTACGAATAGAAGTCATTTTAACAACAGGAGAAAATATCTCATCAAAATCAATTCCCTTTTTCTGTGCAAATCCTTTTACAACTAACCTGGCCTTAAATCTTTTCTTACCTCCTTCCTCTTCTTTCAACCTGTAAACCCATTTATTCTATAAAGCCTTTTTACTTGCAGGCAACTTGCACAAATCCCATGTCTTATTTTTCAGCAAAGAGTCCATTTCATCTTTCATTGCAGACTCCCACTGAATCTTAGTATCCACCTGCACAGCTTCATCATAACTTTCAGGTTCACCAGCATTAGTAAGTAAAATAGAATACAAAGAGGGAGAAAACCTTTGTGGAGGTCTAATTGGCCTTGTTGACCGTCTAACATTCACTGGTGTGTGTGGTATTTGTTGTTGCAGTTGTTGCACATCATGAGGAATGGCTGGAACATCAGCTTTTGGAGTATCATCCAGCACTACATAATCATCTTCTTTCTTCTCATGTTGCTGCAATAGATCTTTGTACAACACTTTTTCATTGAATATGACATCCTGGCTTCTTATAATTTTATGATTTTCAAAATCCCAAAGCCTATAGCCAAATTAATTAATGCCATATCCAACAAAGACACATTTCTTTGATTTAGCTTCTAGCTTGGTTCTATTTTCAGAGTCTATATGAGCAAAAGCTTCACAACCGAAGGTCTTGAGAAAAGAATAACTCACCTTCTTACCAGTCCATGCTTCCTCTAGAATACCACAGCCCAAAGGAGTAGAGGGACCTCTATTAATCAAATATACTGCAGTATTGACAGCCTCCGCCCACATGTGTAAGGGCAACCCAGCATGCAACCTCATGCTCCTTGCGCGCTCCATTATAGTCCTGTTCATGCGTTCAGCCACTCCATTTTCCTGTGGAGTCCTTGGAACAGTATTTTGTCTACGAATACCATTAGTGGAGCAATAATCTTCAAATTCATGACTGCAATACTCACCACCATTATCAGATCTGAGACATTTTAATTTCTTACCAGTCTCATTTTCAACCAAGCATTTCCATTTCTTAAAAGTTTGAAATACATCAGATTTCTGTCTAAGGAAATAAACCCATACTTTTCTAGTTGCGTCATCAATAAATGTAACATAATAATGAGAGCCACCAAGGAAAGATACCTGAGCCGGTCCCCATACATCTATATGCACAAGCTCTAATTTCTCCTTTTTGTTTTCCTTCCCTGTCTTTACAAAACTCACTCTCTTTTGTTTTCCATACACACAACTTTCACAGAAATCCATATTCACACATTTTAGACCTGGTAAAACTTTCCTTGAATGAAGTACTTTCATACCTTTCTCACTCATGTGCCCAAGTCTATTATGCCACAGCGTTGTATCAGAATCTACAGCAGCTATTTGTTCTCCCTGCTCAACTGCAGTAATTGTTCCTGAATATTCATTTTTCTCTGAAACAATCAAAGTAGAAGGAACAATATGACCTGTACAAAGATATAAGGTGCCTACTTTCACACCTTTTGCTACTACAAGGGAACCTTTTGAAACCTTCCAATTTTTATCATTAAAAGTAATTACACAACCCTCATCACCGAGTTGCCCTGCTGAAATTAAATTCCTACTCAACTTTGGAACATGTCTTACCTCATGTAGTAGCCAATGATTCCCATTCTGCAACTTAATCTTAATTTTTCCCTTTCCAACAATCTGACAGGGTTCATTATCCCCCAAATAAACAAGCCCAAAATCCCCTTGGACATAATCGATGAAATAACCTCTATGAGGTGTAGCATGAAAAGAAGCACCAAAATCTAAAACCCATGAATCATCAACACTCTCTAAAGACAGAAGCAAAGCATCCTCTTCGGATTTGTTACTTACCACATTTGCCTCTTTGTCTCCATCTGATTTATCTCCTTCATTTTTCTTTCGAGTCCAGCAATCTTTCTTTTTGTGCCCTGGTTTCCCACAGTACCAGCAATCATTTGGTCTTCTCGATTGAGACCTCTTCCCCTTTGACTTTCCTCTTGATTTCCCATGATTTCCAGAGTTACTTCCTCTTTCAGTCGTTCTGCCCCTGCTTTGTGCATTTAAAGCACTTCCTGATGTAGATCCACCTGAGGATTTTCTACGAGTTTCCTCACTTAAAATAACACCGATCACATCATCATATTTTAGGGTACTTGATCCAGGAACAGAATTACTCACCGCCATTACCAAGCCATTCCAGCTTTCAGGCAAAGAACACAAAATCAAGAGAGCCCTAATTTCTTCATCAAAATTGATACCCACAGAAGATAATTGACTAGTAATAGTATTAAACTCATTTAAATGATCTGTAATAGATCCACCTTCTGCCATTTTCATATTAAATAAATGCTTCATGAGAAATACCTTATTTGAAGCGGAGGGCTTTTCATACAGTGTCGCTAGGGTTTTCATCAAATCTTCTGTCGTCTTTGCTTTTGTAATATTAAATGCCACCGATGGTGCCAAGCATAACCGAATGCTTCCGAGTGCCTTTCTATCCAAAAGATCCCATTCAGCCTCTGACATAGTTCCCTGATTCTTGGCTTTTCCTTCCAACGGCTTCCATAAATCCTTCTGATATAAATAGTCTTCCATTTGCATCTTCCATAATTGGAAGTTCTGCCCATTAAACCTATCAACCCTCAGCTTACCATCATCTGCCATTGCTCCCACTCAACCGTGAGACTCCCACTTAATCGTGAGACTTTCCTGCAGAGGATAACTGAGAAACAACTAGGCTCTGATACCACTTGTTAGGATAAACCACAGACAGAAATAAAAACTACATGCAAATATAACCAATAACAGAAAATAATAGAACACACAGAAATAAACAGAAGGCACCAAGATTTAACGTGGTTCACCCAATCCCTGGGCTACGTCCACCAAACAACAAGTCTGATCTTATTACAATCCAGTGATTACAACCTGATTACAATTTGTAATCCCTTACAGCTCAATACCGCCGCAAGAACCAATTTTGTATCACCACACATAAAAAATACCCAACCCTAAGCCCTTTTTATACAAGTATTAAACCGCTTTAGGGTTATAACATGTCGGCCATATGTCGACCATAATATGTTGGCTACTTCCAAAAAAAAAATTTTCGGGGCGATGCCCCGAACCCCACTATTTATGAAGTATGTACAATACTTTCTTGATCAGTCACCACAATCTAACATATTTTTGGTTTTGGAGTATGAAGTAAAGGGATACAGAATTTCCTTCTTTTTTTGCACTTGGAATGAGGTTCTAATTCGCTCTACAACTCAAGATATTCCCATTTTACTAACTGTTGTCCCCATTTTGTGACATTACCTAGGGTTTCATCTATTTTTCCTCATATCTAGAGATTCCACCATGGGAAATTAAGGACCCTTGGTGGAATTTGAGTTAGGATAATGTGTTTTATGTTCTTTTTGGTTTTAAGTCAAAATAATGAGGTTGTAGAGAAAAACTTGATGCCCTAGGCATGCAAGATCCATGTGCATGCTAGAAATTCATAGCAACATCTTCCATAACTCACTATAGAAAAGGTTTTAAGGCTTGAAAATTGGTATGTGATCATCTTACATGATCCCCATTATGTTTCAATTTTTGGATTGAATTTTTGCTCAAGGGGTAGGGTACTTCCTTTGTTAATGGATGCCTAAATGCCTACATTCCTAAGTGAGCCTTAAAAAACTCAGTTGTTGCATACTTCTCTTGAGATCCCAAGGCTTTAGTATGTTGTATACAATCCAAAAGGGTATCCAAATCAGTAATTCTTTTTTTTGGGTTGTGAGGAGATGTTTGTGGTTTTCCATATTCAAGGCTACAAGCTTAGTCTTGAGTTTGTAAAGCAACTAGCCAATGAAAGTTGCATAGTTTGAATCTAATGTTGTATTCATGTTAGTTTGGACCTAAATAGACTCGTTCCATGCTTGGAAGTCACCCCTATTCCTTATTTGTATTTGTGGGGTTTTGTGTCAAATAAGTCTTGTGACACCCTTAAGAGCAACTAGTGATTAGTTATCTTTGTGATAGATTTTCCTTGTGATTGGGGATTCCTAGGAGTGGTTGGGTTGTGGTAACCATACCATCTTATCAAGCACTTGTGATAGGTGTTTTGGGGCTGATTGGATTAACAACAACACTCATTGTTTCTTAACCTTCAGTGAAGAAGATTCTAGGAACCTTGTCCATTTCCACTACCCGTTCTATTGCATCAAAGTGGTATCAAAGCCATGTCTCTTACTAAAGAGGAAGAAATACCTTTAAGGAGATGTAATATGAGGCTGTAGACCTTGATCCATTTGTGATGATGTAAAAAGAGAAAAAATGCATAAAATGTTGTCCTCTTACATAAAATGTTGTTCTCTTGCATTTTTTTCCACATTTTTCCATCACATCAAGAAAATAAATTGAAGATTAGGATATCCATTTCGCTCCTCTATAACATATCAAAAGATGAGGTATGGTTGCTTTGGACCAAGTCTCTACCGTTACACTATGGGCCACTTTTTAGGCATAAAAATGAGCAATATAGGTGATTTTTCAAAGAAAAAAAGATTTTTATGTTTCTTAGAAGGTTATAAAGGTCCTTAGGGTCATTAGGTTAAGTTTTAGGCATCTAGGAGTTAAGATGTCAAAAATTGCAAAGATGCTGACAACTTTGCAAGAGTTTAGGAATTGGTTAAGGGCTGAGCATTTGGAAATAAGTTATTTTACTGTTGTCGAACCTTTTCCAAGTTGTAGAATTGGAATCAACTAAAAAATGTAAAAATTGCACTTTTTATGCAAAGTTGCATTGTTGAAAGTTGTAAAAGTTGCTCAAATTTGCAACTTAGTGGAAAAAGGGTTGTGGGATCAAACTATCTATTCTGTTAGCTCTAGGTGGCTAGGTAAACCCTATCCCCAACCTTGTCCCATCTTGTTTAGCGCTCGAACGTTCTCGGGCATGCTGAACCGAAACGTACCTAAGGGTCACTAAATGTCATAGGGCTGCAATCTTTGGTGGGGCATATCTCAAAGCTCATGCGAGGTATGGATCTGATTCTAGTTCCTAGGTATATGCACCAAGTTGTGATGCCAAAAAGGTGACAAGGTTCTTTTTTTTTCTTTTTTCCTTTTTTGAATAGCGCATATGTGCTATGGCTTGAGTAACCCAAGCCATAGCCCAAGCCATAGTGCATACACACTTTTAAAAAAGTGAAATTTTATAAATGGGTTGCATGCTCGCAACCCATTTATTTTATCTCAGTTTTTTAGCTTCTTCCAACAGTAATGCGTATGTGAGTTGGATAAAACAAAACTTTTCACCACCCGCCTTGCTGATATGCCTCCTCGCCGGCAAAATTCAAGATCACGCCCACACCCACGCCCACACCGTATGTGATCTAAACTTTGTTTTGCATTGTTTGATATGTTTTTCATATTGTTTTGTAGGTTTTTTATATTATTTTGTAGGGTTTTTACAATTTTTTATTTAGATTTGTTTATTTATTTATATTTCAATTGATTTTTTATCAAGAAATGTCAATAATCAATTGGCAAATCCACAAGAACCTCAAAACCCTCAAGAACCTCAAAACCAAAATCCTCCCCAAGAAGAACAACAAATTTTGCAACCTGAACCAATTGCAAGACCTCCGCATGGCACACAAGAAAATATAATAAATGAAATAGAAAGAGACAAAACTGAATTAGAAGGACTCAAATTATTCAAACATCTAAGTTAGAAGGACTCGCGTGCACTTTGTTGGTACTGTTAGAGCAGTAAAAGTAATCCAGTAAAAAGCAGCCAGAAGATGTTGCCGGAATAAGGGTTTTTCTAATGACTCGCTACCTCGCTATCGAAAAAACTAAGTATCTCACCATTAGGGAAGTAGCGAGTAGTTGATAAGTACAAGACAGTGGCCTCCAAACTTCTCGGTGACCATAAATTTGTTCAAGTGGCAGGTGAGCAATAATTTTTATTGTTAGAAGTAGTTAATAAGGGTGATGGTGACTTGACTTGTTTTTATTCTTCTGGCGCCGAGTTTTGTTAAAGACACCAGAGCTTGCTACCTCACTATCAAATTTTTTTGGCATCTCGCCATTAGTAATATAGCGAGTCACCGTGAAATGAACACACGGTGGGACCTCAAAACAACATGGAAAAGTGACTAGGATTAGAGTTGTAAGAAGAACTGATGGCTAGGTCTTAATTATAGTTAGCCCAGATGAGATTAGGGAAGTTTTTGGCCTAGGGCCTATCACTGATTACCATGTGCCCGTTGATTTAGAAGGATTAGAAAAGGAGTACATGTCCAAAAAGGACATCATTAGACAATGTGAATTGAAGGCACATATAGGTAAAATTGGAACTCTGACAGTGATAACATCAGCCTCCAGGGAACCCTTCAAAAGGGCATATTTCAACTCCAGGGCTATAGAGATATATAGGACCTTGTGCAGAGTTTTTGGGAGAGACAAAGAATATTTGATGCTTGTGGATTTTATGCATATGGTTGTTCAAATCTCATCTTTTGGTGTGGACATCATTTTTTATTTTGCTTCTTATTTGCTTGAGGAAATTCACAATGGGTTAATTGGGATTGCCAAAAGCAAGATAGAAAAAACCTTGGGTCATTACTTATTGTTGATGCATATGTTTTTGTTCAAGGGAGCTTCATATTTTGGTAAAGAAATGGAATTAAATAGAGAGGAGAATGGGGAAGCACTGCCAGTCCAGTTGTGGAGTGCAAATATGATGTGGGATGCAAAGAATGCTAGTTTTGTCAGGTTTGACAAGTATTTCGCTTCCAAGTTGAGATGCCTCTTATTAAGTGACAATCCTAGAATCTCCAAAGCATTGATGGGTCCCATAAGGCCTATGGATAGCCCTCATAATTTGAAAGTCTCACATAATTGGGGAGATATTATTCCTTACTTTGTTTCTACTATTTTTAGAATTTATGGTTTTAGGCGAGCCCTCATGTATTACCCTACCAAGTGCCTTTGAAGGTAGGAGTAGTTTGAGTTTTTGTGGCAATTGGGAGGAGTAGAGGAAACATTTTTGTTGAAAAGATCAACAGGGTCAACTTTCCCCACTTGCACAATAGCCCATCATTTTGTAATCACAAAAAGGGGTTGGAACTCTTTGCACAAAATTTTGGATCCCTACAAGATGTCTATTTCTCACTTGCATTTTTGTGATTCAAAAGGGTTTTTCAACATGGCCTTGAGGTGTAGAATTAAGCTTGGACAAATTGAACATGAATTTATCTTTCCAGAAGATATAATAAGGAATGAGTACTCCTTACAAGAGCAGGAGACAAGGAAAGAAAAGTGGAGAATATTCTCTAAAATTTTGGATTTCATTCATTATTTTGATCTAGATTATAGTCCTTTGGATGATGCAGTCACAAATGTAGATAAGATAAAGAAACTTATGAATACTTTTCCTAAAATAATAGAGGCAATGAATGAGAAGAAATAATTCTTTATTAAATTTTACTCGGATAAGGCAAGGGAAGCAATGAGAAGATTGGGTTTTACTCCCAATATAGGGGCAGGTCAGTCAACTATCCAGAAAATGCTAGGGTACACTCTTATTCACAATAAAGGGGTCATTGTAGACAAAGGAAAATAAATGATGGCTTCCACTAGTGTTGTTGAGGAGGAGAGACCTTATGAGCCCTCTCTAAAGAGGAGAAAGATAATAAGGGAAGAAGATCCTCATGTTGAGGAATACTCACCTTCATAGATCCCCTTGAGAATTGAAGGAGTAGCTAACTGAAGAGCAGATTGAGCAGTTGGGATCACAAGGGGAAGTTTTGGTTACACAAGCAGAAATAAATGAAGGAGAACCTCAGGAGCCTCCAGTGCCAAGTTTTGAGTTAACAATTTCAGGTTACAGAGGAAGGGAATTACATCCTATTTTAGAACAAGCTAGTCAACAATTTTTGTATGATGATAGTTTTGTCAAATCTAGGGCCTTCCATCAATTTGCATGGAGGGAAAATATGAGCAATTTTCAGGAAAGATGCAAGAAATTGGCAGAAGAGCATCCATAAATGGATGAAGCCTCCATATAGAACCAAATAAAGGAACAAATGATACAAGAGTTCCAGAACATAACCCCTGAAGAGGGGAGGCAAATGATAAAGGCTTCTAATATATTGTTGTTGCCTAATTGGGATATTGTGGATGCTTTGATTTTTAATTCTATTTCTAATAAATTGGAATTACAAGACTCAAATAAAAAAGAGTTTGCAGGGACTTCATTTAGTGAAGATCAAGCTGCTCTGGTCATGTGGTCATTAAGGAGAGGGTCTAGGGCTATTTCATCACAACCAGATGAAGCTGAGTTAACAGGAAACATCATTGTGAGGAGGGTAGTTGAGACTTCCAATGTACATGTAGCACAATGGAATGTGGATTCATCCCAATTTGTTTTGGCCACTGCTAAGAAGGAAGAACATGTTATGTTTGAATTATAGAGCAAATATGAAACAATTTTAGAGGCCTACAATAAAGAGGTTGAAAAGAGGATTGAGCTTGAAAACAAGCTAATGGGGAGGTCAACAATCCCAAGAATAACATACCCTCGCCCCCCAATTGAACCTTCCAAATCCACCCCCCTCATAGAAATACTAGATACACCCCAAAGGCCATAGTACTACACTGCTAAAGATTTTGAAGAAGAAAAGAATAAATTATAGGCCCTACATGTGGAGTTGGAGGCAAAATATGAAGATAAATTAAGAAAAGCTCTCACATATTTGAGGGACAAAATTGAATGGCCACTAGTTTATGATCAGTTGGCTAGGGTGATCAGTATCTGGGAGGAATTAAAAGCCAGTGATGAGGCTTTAAAGCCTATTGTGAATAAATGGGTGAGAAGGGAGAAAGAAATGACATTTTTGTGTTACTCTGTCATAAAGACTTCTTATGATCAAATTGAGAAGACTTTTGATATTGTTTTTGATCTTTCTAATTTTGACAATAGGAGGATTCATTTACAAAGAATAATAGTAGGCTACTTGAACAAGTACAAGAGCCAAAAGTTTAGTTTGTTTCCTCATGCCCTCGATAAGAGAAATAATTTGAAAAACAAAGATGAATGAGAAA